>CM040242.1:207599534-207799534 GCA_022545495.1 Chrysanthemum lavandulifolium
AGAGCATCATATAAACCTAAAACCGCACCTAGTTCGAAGCAAAGTTACATATGTTGCACATGGACTTATGTGGCCCAATAAGAGTTGAAAGCATTAATGGGAAAAGTATATTCTTGTTATCGCCGATGATTATTCAAGATATACATGGGTTAAGTTTCGAGATCAAAAGGCGAAGCACCATGCATCATCATCACCTTTCGAAACGAATTCAAGTACTTCTTCAAACTCCGAAGGGTTGTAAGAACAAACAATGACACCGAATTCACTAATCGGGAGTTAAGAACTTATTTTGAAGATGTTGGAATAACTCATCGACATCGGTTGTTAGAACTCCACACAGAATGGGGTAGTTGAAAGAAGAAATCGTACTCTTGTGGAAGTCGCTTGCACAATGCTAATTTATTCTAGTGCACCGTTATTTCTATGGGTCGATGTTGTTGCAACGCTTGTTTCACTCGAACCGATCCCTAATCCATCCTAGATTCAATAAAACCCCGTATGAGCTTGTGAACAAGAAAACCCGATATCTCTTACTTTCACGTGTTTGGCGCTTTGTGCTATCCGACTAACGATGAGAAGATCTAGGTAAATTGAAAGCTAAAGGTGATATTGGAATCTTCATTGGATATTCAGATAACTCGAGGGCATTCAGGGTGTATAACAGGAGAACTAGGAGGATCATAGAGACGATGAACGTGAACTTTGATGAAATTTCACAAATGGCTTCTAAGAGACTCGCTCTTGAACCCGCACTAAACCCGCAGACTTCTGAACACATCAGTTCAGGACTCGTACCTCAAAGAGCTCAATCAACTTCGTTTGACAATCCTAAAGAACAAGAATGGGAGAATTTCTTGAGTTAATGTTCGATGAATACTATGGTGGAACCGACAAATGCATCAAACCATCATTTCACCGCACCCGCTCAAAATCATCCACCACCACCAATGGAAGATGCATCTACTACGGTCGAAACCAATGCACCAACTCCATCAACATCATCTACATCTACTCCGGTTATTGCACCCGTTCTACCAAAGCGGTTGATGAGCAAAACCAAAACCGTAACAATGCAACGTTAGATGAAGACTTATTTGAAAACCCGTTTGCTACGGAATCGGTGAATCATCTTCAAGCTTACGAGAACCATCTAACTCGTGACACGTATAACCAACGGTATCCTTCTACTCGAAGTGGACAAAAGACCACCCAATTGAACAAGTTATTGGTGAACCTTGAGGCAATTCGGACGAGGCGCCAACTTGCCACCGATTGCGACTTATGCATTTATCTTTGCTCAATTAGCAATATCGAGCCAAAGAACATTCGCGAGGCAATGGCGTAACCCGCATGGATAGAAGCGACAGGAGGAACTTCTCCGATACCGCCTTCATGAATCTTGGGAATGGTTCCAAGACCCGTTCAAGTTCGCGTCATTGATCTTAAATGGTTATGGAAGAACAAAAGGGATGAAGAGATGATCGTTATTCGCAACAAAGCTCGTCTTGTGGCCAAAGGATACGAGACAAGAGGAAGGATAGACTTTGAAGAGTCATTCGCGCGGTAGCTAGACTAGAAGCGATCAGATATTCTTAGCCTATGCCGCCACAAAAACATCGTGGTTTATCGATGGACATTAAGACCGCGTTTTGAATGGAACTACGAAAGAAGAAGTGTCGTGAGTCACCAAGGCTTCATCGACTTGGAACATCCGGACTACGTCTACAAACTCAAAAAGGCAATCTATGGTTTAAAACAAGCTCCGGGCGTGGTATGACGAATCGTCTCTTTCCTTATCCAAAACAGTTTCACCAAAGGCACAATTGATCCTACCTTGTTTACACAAAATGCAAAACGACATTTTGATTGTTCGGTTACGTGGACGACATCATCTTTGGGTCCACTAATCCGAATCTTTCAAAACATTTTGAAAATCTCATGAAAAGCAAATTTGAAATGTCCATGATGGGAAACTAAAATTCTTTCTTGGTTTACAAATACATCGGCCCTAGTGGAATTTTTATAAATCAAGCTAAATACACAACAGAGATTTTGAAAAATCATGGTATGGATAATTGTGATTCGGTCGGAACACCAATGGTAACTTCACCAAAAATTGGAGCCGATTTGTTTGGGAAACCTATTGATCAGAAGAAATATCGAACATGATTGGTTCTCTCATGTACCTCACCGCTAGTCGACCGGATATTCATTTTGTTGTTTGCTTATTAGCACGGTTTCAGCAAAGCTCACCGAACTACACCTCAAAGAGGTTAAATGGATCTTCGGTGCACAAGGCATCCATTCACATGGGACTTTGGTATCCGAAGGAATCGTATTTGATCTAATTGCCTTTTCGGATCACGGACCACGCAGTGATCAAGTTACAAAAAGTACATCGAGGAGCACAATTTTGGGTGAAAAGTTAGTCACCGGTCTTCAAAGAAACAAGATTGCATTGCACTTTCAACCGTCAAGAGCGAGTATGTCTCTCTCTCTGCGTGTTGTGCTCAAGTTCTATGGATGAGAACACAACTCACAGATTATGGCTTTACTTTCGATAAAATACCTATGTATTGTGACTCGAAAAGTGCCATAGCCATATCATGCAATCATGTTCATCACTCAAAGACTAAGCATATCGTAGTACGCTATCACTTCATAAAAGAACATGTGGAAGAAGGTCTTGTTGAATTATTTTTCGTGAAGATGATTACCAACTCACGATCTATTAACTAAAGCCCTTCCAAAAGAAAGGTTTGACTATTTAGTTCGACGAATTGGAATGCGAAGCCTAGCCCCGAGGAGTTAGAACGTCTTCTCGAATTTTCTTGAAAATGATTTTCCAAAAGCTCATTGTAAATATTTTGAAAACAAAATACAAAATTTGAAAAACAAACAAAAGCAAAATACAAAATATAAATCTTTCAAAATACAAAAACATTAAAAATCAAAAATACAAAATATTCTTCTCACGACATGTCTCTTGTATAATCGATATTCAGACGCTTCTAGAAATGTCATTCAACAATGATACGGGCATGTCACGGATGCTTGGGCGAGAGTTCTTTATATGTTTTCTAAAACATGTCGTTTCTCAAAATTCTTCATAAAATGGCTTTCGTATACATCAATGCGAAACACGGATCAAATGATGACTTTTGATTATTTTTCAAATCAAAACTCGTGCTTTTAATGAAAATAACAAGTGTACGCTTGAAGGCACTACATTTAAAATGGTGAGAAATCATCATCATCTTGAACACCTTTTCAAGATTGTTCAAAAGATTTTTCAAAATCTTTCAAAATATTTTGTGCTCAAGATAACTCCCTCTAAAACCCTTTAATTGATTATGCTTTATTAAAGGGGGAGTAGAAAAGTAAAATGTTCTAAATTCATGCTTAAATCAAATCCGTTTGTCTCCCCAGAAGATTCTAAAATGTTGTTTAATCTGATGATATAAAAAATATCACGAATATGCTATTTTTGAGGGGGAGGAGACGTGATTAAAATGTGATCAAAAAGTTTTAATGATCGTTGTTTGAATCTCAAAAAGAGCTCGACTCAGTTGAAACCAATGAATTGATGAGGAATCAAAGTCAGTAAATGTACCATCTCGAGAAACTTTCTATGGACTTGACCAGGACGGGTAATAATTTCAAGCTAGTTCTCTAGTGATGTAAACGTGTCTCGAATAGGTCTAGTTCATTTAAAGTCGATCAATTCAAAAGTGCAAACTCTACCCTCTGCGTGCGATTTCGGTTAAAACTTATAAGCACATGTGAAGGGGAGTGTTTCGAAAATATAAAACTCTCGAGTGTCTCAAACATGTTTTCTATCATAAAAACTACGAGATAGTTTCAAGAAAAATGGTTTTATGGCAACAATAGGACGATCATGGAGTTATAAGGTGACTAAGGATAGGAAATTAGTCCTATGATCCGCTAGAGTCGGAGGGATCTACCCAAGGACAATACCCATAGTTAGTATTAGAAGTCCTCGGGTATGATTGAAAAAGGAGTAAAGTGAGAAAGGAGAAAGAAGGGTTGAAGAATTAAAAAGAAATATAATGAAAAGGGTGAAAAGAAATAGCCCTCCATATTCAACCTTAGGGCAAAACCGGGTTCAATTCATCTCTCTTGGTTGTCACTAGATGACTTTGGTATTGAAGACCAAGACGTCATGGACCCGGTGGACGATCGCACTAAACCTTCTAGCCACTCAATTCCTCTTAAAAGGATTTGTTTCATTCTCACCGGAACCCTACATAATCTATTGACTTCTCTTAGAGATTGTTGGTATTGAAGAAGGAGACCCTCTCCTAGTCTTCGTCAGAAAACCAAAATGCACTAATCGAGTCTAGAGCCACGAGATTCATCAAAAGATCTCATAGGAACACATGACATGACATCGCTTGTTGTTCATCAATAAGGACACAAGTGATATATTATAGAGTCCCACGCAGATCTTAGCAATCGCCGTAACATTTATGAGAAGTTTCACATCCGTGATCTTGATGATTGAATGGAAACTCCCTGCCGGTCAACATCAGCGACCCGACAAAGCAGTCACGGTAACTCCCCGTGGATTACGCTTAGTGTGTCTTAAACGGTCTACATCGTGGGGTAATGCCGGTGTACCTCAACGACTCATCCGAATCAGAGGTGTATTTGGTACATCGCGTTATCTCACTTGTGGGACTCCAGTTCAGAACGGCCTTTGTGAGAATTAGAGACGTGTTTTCACACTATGTTGTTAACACCCTCAAAATTCAAACTTGTAAGTGCTTGGAATCCGCTTATTACTAACCCGTTTTATGCTTTCTTATGGAAGCTCCGAGCGGATTGATCGTGCAGATTCTCCACATGCTCATACAAAAAACACATGAAAGTTCTCATCATAATCAAAGGCTACACAAAGTTAAAGATGATTCTTCGTCAATGTCAAAGAATCTACAAAGTTTAAAGACTCGAGAACTACATCATTGGTAACCAAAAGACAAATAGAAGTGTGAGCATGGTGGAGAAAGACGTGGAGACACCAAACCAACGAAGTTGACAATGGCAGACAACCACATTAATAGATCACAAAGCATGAAGGAACAAAGAATCAATACTATTCTATATCTACACACAAAGTTCAAGCTCAAGAAAAGTAAAGACCTAATCAAGTGGAGCATCTTTTGAATGACCACCCCTTAGGGGGAAATTGTTAGCCTTAATAGTTTTTATTAGAAGTGATGGTCATTCACATTTAGGAACTTTGTAACGTGTGTTAGATATAGTGCTAGAATAGTCAACGGGCTCGTGGATTGGGCTAAGCTAATTGGCTTTAAGTTAAGTTAAGCTAGCCTTTCTTCATGTCTTATCCAATCCAAGTCCACGAGGCCCAAGCCAAAGCCCATTAGGGCGTTTATGTTTTAGAGTATAAATACCCCTCAAAGTCTCATTTGAGGGGTGTGCTTGAGTGTGTGTGTGTGTGTGTATTTTCTTTCAAGTAATACAACTTTATTGTTTTCATCTTCTCTCACAACATACACGGTTTTAACATCAAGTCACCATCTTTCTCACCTTATTTCTACGCTTTGTTTGTGTTTGTGGTTAACGTGTTTCTACGCGTATAGTGGTAACGTGTTGGGTTTGTGATAAGGTTGGTAAAAGTAAGGTCTTACAGGGACACATGTCACCTATATGGGAGAGTTGCTCAAATATTGAATTAGGAGAGTTGCCCATGGAGCATTAAGATAAGTGATAATTTTTTGAGGGATTTAGGGTAAATTTGTTGGGCAACCGGGGCATTTAGAGAATTTGCCCTTAATTTATTATATGGCAATGATTTGGGGTTTGGAAAATGCTATCTTTTCTTATAAATTGTTTTTATGTATTCTTTTACTTACATGATTTTTTATAAGTGTTAGAATTGACGGCTTAAATACTGAGAAAGAATGAGTAAAAAATTAGAAGAGTGATACATACACACAAAACACTCAAAAAAAAAAAATCTGTTGAGGTGGAAGCGGATGATTGGTTTCCACCTCAGCGTGTGGATTTTTTTTGTAGATGATTTTTTTGTGGTTGTAGCAAATTCCAAAAAATTATATGTATATAATATTGTTGTGTGTGTAGCAAGATTAATATAAGAATATCGTAGGGAACTTTAATATCTTATCCTAGAATTGTTAGATTGGTGTACTTAGGGCCTGTTTGGTTTGAGGGTGTAGTATGGGTTTTGGATTGATGTGACTCAAAATAATTGTTTGGTTGTATTTTTTGAAAGTTGGAATGAATTGAGTAATGATAGATTGAAATATTAGTAAATAGGTGACTTTTGATAAGTATTAATATTTTAGTGAGCCCCATTTACCATTCTACAATCATCTCTTTCTATATTTACTTTAAATAATAATATTTTTGATTATAAAATTATTATATAATATAATTAATACTATTAAATATCTTTTATCTCTCTCCAAATTTAAATCCAAATCCAAATCCTAAACTCACCCACAAACCAAACACGCCTTTAATGCTATTCGGGTTCATCTGGTCGGATTCGGGTCAATTCGGGTCAAGGCTCAAAATACATACCCAAACCTGACCTTGTGTGAAACTCGAGTCACTTGAGTCAGGTCAACTCGAGTCACTCGGGTTGACCCGAACCCACCCGAGTAAGAGACATATATTATATCCGAACCCAACCTTGTTTAAAACTCGGGTCAATTCGAGTTAACCTGATCGACCCGGATATAATTTTGGACCAAACTAACCCGACCCGCAAAGCTATATTCAGGTTCGGGTTGGGTCGGATTCGAGTTGGGTCATTTTTTATGACACCTTTACTTATGAGTATCTGAAAGCAGACATCTCTATTGTTATTTTAGCTTTTTATCTTATAAACTAATTATGACCAGCTTGTAACAAGGAAACTGACATATTAATTATTTATTTTACTTTTTATTTTTATTTTTTATAATAATAAATTTAAATTTTCATTAATAATTAAAATTATTACATAATAATTTAAATAAAATTAAAAACATTACAAGGACTAAATTGTTAACATACCAATACTTAAGGACCAAAAGCATAATAATTACTATTTACAATAATATAAAAACGAAGAAATAACGAAAATGGTATCGTTTGGTCTTCGTCTTTACGAACACTCAAAGACCTTCAAAACACACTTTTATTTTAGAGATATATATATATATATATATATATATATATATATATATATATATATATATATATATATATATATATATATATATATATATATATATATATATATATATATATAAAATAAAGCAACGATACATTTTTTGGTTGCGGTATGCATTTGAATTAGTCGATTTCCAGACCCTTTTATCCATTTGGTCGATGAGAAACGCATCATTATTGGGTCGTCGAAGTGGCCGCTACGCATCGGGTAAGGACGCCTGACCGATAGTCGACCGACCATTACACCCAGCCTTATGATTGTTTTCTTTTTGTCAAAGATATTGTGTTTAATATCAACAAGTTCTTTGTCCAAACCAGATTTCGATAATCAAAATAGTTTTCAGTTTAAATAGCTGAGCTAGCCTACCTGATTTTAAAAGACAAATGGTGTGATGAGAAATTACAAATACAATTGTGTCGGTCTAGTAACTTCACAATGGGGTGAGCATCGGTTTAAACCCGGACCGAAAACAAAAAATTGATAAAACCTAAACCGAGATCGGTTCGGTTTGGTTTCGGTCGGTTCGGGTCAGTTTTTGGCTCGAATCGGGCCGAAACGACCCGAACCGAAACCGGAAATTGTTAAAAACCTAAACCGAGAACCGAACGAAAGTTACTCGGTTCGGTTCGGTTTTAGTCAATTTTGCCGATTTTGTCTAATTGGTTTGGTTCTTGGTCGGTTTTGCTCGGCCCTACTTGACGTTGTAAATGTATATTAGGCAACTTACGAAGTTGGCTATAACTTATGTTTATTATAAAAGGGTAAAAGCCATAAAATAACAACATACTTTCTAAATTTTACAGAGTTGAAACACTTACTTTTTTATTATCAACGATTCCTATCAAACTTTCAAAAAGTGTTCTGACTTCAACAAAAACTTGTCTTATTTTCCACGTGTAGCTCCACGTGTATTAATTAAATGTGTATTATCCTAGTCATTAAAAAAACCACGTTACTTTCCCGCTTATAAAGAAACCTTATTTTAGCCCCATTTCATTATCCCGTCATTCCCACTTTATTCAATCCTTACCCTAATTTCTAATCTCAACTTTACACGCTAAAATTCATGAAATTGGTTTGAACAAACAAGCGAGATGACTAAAGGTATGCCGTATACAATGTTTAATTTTATTTTTAAGTGTATTTATGTAAGACCCTAATTTCTTTTGAAACCCTAATTTTCAGGTGAACCGAAGAAGAAAAAAAATCAAAGAATGGTGTTATTCACCATTTATGTTAGGTATGATGGCATGTTTAATGGTGGACCTTTGAGATACTCACAAGGTGATATGAAAGAAATATCATATGTGGATTTTGAAGGTATGTCCTATGAAAACCTTGTGGAAATACTGAAGAGGTTATTTCCAAGAAGTCATTTTTATAGGTTGTATTATTGTAAAACGAATACCCCATTAAAGTTAGGTATAAAGGAACTTAAGTCTCATAATGATGTTTCTGAAATGTTGAAAGTTGGTTATGAGAATGGGTTTAAGATGGATATTTACCTTGAACACATTAATTATGATGTTTTAGATTTACTTGAGATGGAAGATAAGGATGAAAATGTAGAGGATAGTGATGATAACTATTCTAGTGATGACTGTGAGGAAGTAGATTATGTTGACTTTCAGAATGAGGTTGATGATGTAGTAATTAAGGATTTTAGTACAAAAGATCCTTTTCTAAATAAGCTTTCTAGTGATAAGGGTTTATTTAGGACTTATGTTCATAGACAAGTCCACTGTAAGACAACAAGAACAAGAAGAAGATCCTGACCAGCACACAATAGACCCTGTTTATAAGGTTAAAAAAGGTGTTGTTTATCCAAGTTTTAACCCTGATATACCTTAGAATAAGATGGAACCAATCTTAGGTATGAGGTATGAGGACTCTCAACAGCTAAAATTTGCTTTGACCAACTATGGTGTAGCAAATGGCTATCAGTTATGGTACATGAAGAATGATTGGAGGTCTGTTTTGGTATACTGTGGTAGGAATGTTGATGAGGGTAGATGTGCAGGTAAAAAAGGTGACAAAGATAGGTTGATGGCAAATGAGAAAAAAGCTCTATTAAAAAAAGGTGAAAATGTTGTGAGCAATAAGGTAAAGAAGAAATCAGTGAAGAAGAAACCACTGAAGAAGAGGGTTAGTGTTGAGAATGATTATGGAGAGGGTACAAGTAAAGGAGGGAACAAGAAGGTTTCAGCTCTCAAGAAGGGTAATTGTTGTCCTTTTAGACTATATTCTTCATGGATGTCTAATGAACACTCCTTTCAAATAAAGTCCCTTATACCTGATCATAAATGCTCAAGGAATTACAACTTGGGTGCTCTTGTGAACTATAAGTGGATTCTAGGCCAATATGCAAAAGAAATCATATCTGATCCTAATATTCCATACAGAAAAATGAAAGATGACATTAGAGAGAAATTTATGATACATGTCAGTTTAGGTCATTGTAAAAGGGCAAAGCAGAGGGCATTATATGATCATGAAGGTGGTCTAATAGAGCACTACAGTAAGCTATATGAGTATAGGAATGCTATTTTAGAAACCAACCCTGGTTCTACATGTAGGTTGGATGTGGATGAGTCTTCTAATGGCAGTGTGTTTTTCAAAAGGATGTATATTTGTTTCAAAGGGGTAAAAGATGGATGGTTAGCAGGTTGTAGGAAGGTAATTGGGCTTGATGGGTGTTTCTTGAAACATACTGTAGGGGTGAATTACTCACAGCTATGGGAAGGGATGCAAATAATCAAATGTATCCCATTGCATGGGCTGTGGTGAGGGTAGAAAATGCAGAGAATTGGGGTTGGTTTATTTCTCTACTACAAGATGATCTTTCTTTGAATGATGGCCAAGGCATTACAATAATATCAGATTCTCACAAGGTAATATTTATTTACATAACAGTTTAATTACAATTACAAATGTTGTTAACTACATTCTCATAAGAGTATGTTTTAATATGATCAGGGTTTGCTTGATGTTGTGAGTGATTGGTTGCCACATGCTGAGCATAGAAAGTGCACTAGGCATTTTTATGCTAATTTCAAAAAGAAATTTACTGGTGTTCATTATCAAAGGTTGTTCTGGACTGCTGCATCAAGTACATTAGAACAACAATTTGAGTTCTATATGGAGCAAATAAAACAGATTGATCAAAATGCTTATGATTATCTGATTAAAGAAACCCCAACTCCTGGAGTAGAGCATTCTTTCAATTGGACAAAAAATGTGCAGCATTTGAGAATGGAATCTCAGAGAGTTTTAACAGAGCAATTATGGGGCCAAGGTCAAAACCTATAATTACTATGTTGGAAAACATTAGGCTCTACATAATGCAAAGGTTGGTGGCCATGAATAAGAAGGCATTCTCTTTGGAAGACACCATCACACCAAGTATAAGGAAAACACTGGAAATGTTGGAAGATCAACAAAGGTATATAGCAACATAGTAATATAGTTATCACTTTCAATCATACTTTATCTGTTTTAATTATTGTTGTATTTCTCAGGCATTGGCATGTATATCCCAGTGGTTTCCAAGTACTTGAAGTCAGGAAAGGAGATGAGAGTTATGCTGTGAATCTACTAAACAAGGTATGTTCTTGTAAGCATTGGGAATTATGTGGGGTCCCTTGTGTTCATGTCAGAAAGGAGCTACATGCATTTGAGCAAAGAACCTGATATAGGTGTTAGTCATTGGTACAGTCAAGATAGTTGGTTTAGTGCATACCAGTTTTCAATTAACCCAGTTTGGGGATCCAATAATTGGAAAAGGACTAATGATGCACCACCATTACCCCCACTAGTTAGAAAGATGCCTGGTAGACCACAAAAGGCAAGAATCAAAGCACCAAATGAAAGTAACTCTAATCAAGTTAGTAGGGTGGGCAGAACTATGACATGTACTAATTGTTGGCAAAAGGGCCATAACAAGGCAGGCTGTAAAAATGCCCCACAACCTAAACCTGAGACTGTGAAAAAACAACCAGGAAGAAAAAGAGATACTGGAACTGGTCAATGTGCATCTAGAGCTGGTAGGGGTGGTATAGGTAGCAGAGGTGGTAGGGGTGTTGGCACAAGTGGGAGTGGTAGGGGTGTTGGTACAAGTGGGAGTGCTAGTGGTGTTGGTACAACTGGGAATGCTAGTGATGGTATAGGTAGCATGGCTGCAACTGGGAATGAAGATGATCATTTAACAGAAGATCAGGTATTTATTTTAACATCCATGATAGTAATTAATATGCACATGTTAAACAGCTTTTTTAGTAATTATTTACTTGTCATACAGAGATACCAAATGCAATTGGATGAAGAAGCATTTAGAGAATGTATGGAAGAATAGTTTCAAAAGGAGAAAGAGATGGCTGAGAAAAAAAGACAAGAAGAATTTTTAGAAAAAAAGCAGTTGTTTGATGAGCATGGAATAGACATGGACAAGGACATGGACATGGACATGGACATGGACATGGAAGAATGACCTTATAACAGAGTCATTACACATCAACTTGTTCTTGCAAACAATCCTTCGCATCCAACCCAAGAATCTGTGATACATGATGCACAAGATCCACCAACATCACCAGCAGCATCAGTTGATACAACCACATCAACACCAAAGGAAACACCAAAGAAGACCAGGAACATGAACAAGTGGCTCCAGAAATCATTTGTCAATGTCAAAGGATTTATCATAAGAATCGTGGCAGATCTGAAAGAACAAAAAAAATGCAGATGAGCAAAGCATATCAGTTTGACCAAGAGGGAACTGGTTCTACTTCTGATATAGCATTTGCAGTATCTGATTCTGAATAACTATGTTTTCATTGTCTGTAAGGAATATTTAGGAACCTAAACTGCATATTTGTTGGTTTGATTTTGGACAGTAATGGTGGACCAAAAAACAATGCCAGTAGTGTTGGACACAAAAGCATGTGAGCACATGCTTTGTGGTATCTTTTGTAATGACCATGTGGGTTGCTTTTGACCATCTAGAAAGAATCAATATATGCAGTATTTTAGTCTCATTTGATGCCTTTCTTTAATGAATCAGTATATGCAGTATCCATATATGAATCATGCTTCTCTTTTATGCTTTTCTCTTTATCCATATATGAATCATTTGGTTCTCTTTATTGCCATTGCAAAACATTACAAATACTGCTTTTCTTTTATGCTTTTGCACTTGAATATGTACAATGCCATTGCAAAACATTACAGATACTGCACTTGAATATGTACAAACTGGTGTTCATTATCAAAGGATTTTCTTTTATGCTATTGCAAATGATCTATCAACAACATGCTTTTCTTTTATGCCTTTTTCAGTATCTGATCTATCAACATCATGTATAGCAACTTATCTGATCTATCAACAACTGATGTATAGCAACTTGGAATGTGTAGCAACAGATCTATTAAAACATTACATTTCATTACATACCCCAATTGTCATTGACAAAACCTTACATTTGTTTACATACTACAACTAAACTATCCCCAACTGATCTACTAAACTGATCTGCTACAACCAAAAGACATCAAACCTTACCTTACCCTATTACATTAAAACAGAAACCAAGCCAATACAATCATGATCACAATTGACTTCCAAATTAAACAACTTTTTTGACTTTTCTTCAATTGAACCTTTAGTTGCTCCATTTCAACAGCAAGAACATGAATTTTTTCTTGGATACTTACTTCATTTTGCACTTGAACCCTTTAATTTGGAGTCAAAGCCCTATACATCTCATACAAGTGACCTTTGTACCAATCATTATCTAACTCAGGATCATACCAATCCCATTTTGCATAATTCCTTACACATGTTTTATGCAAATAACAATATATAAGCTTACCATAAAAGAGTTAAACATGGAAGATTCAAGCTACTTACATATCTGTTAGGGCAACAAACAAAACGTCTAGCGAGGGTTTGATGGGGTCCAAGAGGTGAGAGACATGACAGGAAGCTCGCAATTGCACTCATTTGGAAGGTTACCACGCTTTGAAACATTGGAAGAAGATGACGACATCAAGCAATTAGGTTAGAAATTAGGGTTTATTAATTGGGGATTTGTGTTTAAGGATTGAGGATCGTAGGTATGTTAGGTTAGATACTGGTTATAAAAGAGTAAAGTGTTAGGGTTTAAACGGGCCGGGTTCTAATAAGGGGGTAATATGTGACGTGGAAATTAATAATAATTAAAATAAATAAATATATTACGTGGAATATACATATGGAAAGGTTGTTGATATCAGGACATAGAAAATAAGTTTTGATGGCTTAAATGTTGATAAAAAAGTAAGTGTTTCAACTCTGTAAAATTTAGAAAGTACGTTGTTATTTTATGGCTTTTACCCATTATAAAACTATGAATGTTAAAGACCATTATATAACATTAAAAACGCCAAAATTCTAAATACTTTTTTTTAATCATTGTTAAGCTGAATTCGATTTTACAGGTGGATGGCTTTCTTGTTTTCAGTTGGGGAATTGATATTTACACGGAAGCTTTTACTACATCCACAGAAATATTTCGTGATTTTACATATATGCCCTCCCACCCTTTTTCAGCCTTTAACCATATTGTTAATGTTATCCTTTTCTTTCCACAATGCTACTACTCCTTGCTTGTCTTCCAAATGACACCATCTCTTACGTCCTCACCGTTTGACCACCAGAATCATCTCCACACAAATTAGGAGAACCACTATGCTACTACTTCACACAAGATTAGTACCACTATGCTACTACTACACACAAATCGTATACCATCTTCACAAATCACAAGTCGCCAATTCGAATATCATAGTGGTACTAATCTTTAAATCAGATTTGTTACCAGAAAACTAGAAAAGGGAAATTCTTAAACACCCGAGACTTCGAGATTAAACGATATGACAACGGAATTGTAACGGAATCATGGAGCGGGTAACTTTGCAGCGGATTTGTACTCCTTTAATACAACTATAAGTAGGGTTGTAAACGAACTGAACGTTCAGTGAACATTTCCTGAACCGTTCGGTAAAAAGTTCGTTTATGTTCGTTTATTTATTAAATGAACGAATATGAACCATATTTTACGTTCGTTTAGTTAAATGAACGAACATGAACAAAAGTCGCGTCCGTTCATTTATGTTCGTGAACGCTCGATTATCGTTCGTTAACGCTCGCTTATGTTCATTTATTTATTTGATATTCGATATCATATCTTTTAATTATATAATTTTAAAATTGGTTTGTTTAAATAAAACAACGCTTATAAAACAATATACCGTGCATAGATTAGTAAAGTTTATGTTTGTTTATCTATTTTCATTTACGTTCGTTTCGCCACCGCTCGTTTAGTGTCTTAATAAACGAACATAAACGAAGCGTGAACAACTCATTTTTTAATAAACGAATACGAATAGAAAATTCGTCCGAATAAACGCTCGTACGCTATTTGTCCGTTAAAATTAAACGAACGAATACGAACGGCGCTCCGCTCGTGTTCGTCGATTCGCTTCTGACCTAACTATAAGAGCGATATCAGCGAGTTTAATCTCGATGGTTCACGCTTTTATCGGGAGTTTTTGGTTCAAGATCAACAAATATTTTACGCCAATCGTACATATATGTATACTAGTGCCTTTTGCTACAGGGAAAATATCATTATTGGGTGCTACGGTGGTGATTCTACATCCACGAGATTTACCACAGGATTGTTTTTGTTATCTAAAGTTGCGCACTTGTACGATTGTACCATTGAAAAAATACTTGACAAGAGGACTAGTCTTGATGTAATGGTTATCTATAACTTGAGAGTACGACTGAATTTGGGTGTTCTACATTATATATCGACGGTGGATCACCGACATTTGGGACGTTTACAGACAGGATAATCTAGGTAGAAGCTAAAAGGGGTGGGAGGGCATAAAAGTAATATCATATAAAAATTTTGTGGACCTAGTAAAAGTATCCGTGTAAATATCACCAGACCACATGAACTTGAAATCACACAAAGAATAAAGCTTATCATAATTGATATCTTGTTTTTGGCCGGTCACACGTCTATGTTTCACTTTACAACTTGTTCATTACAATAGAAAATCATATAACTTTTAATCAAGTTCACAAGTTCACAATTATAAGTCCAAATATCAATTAAAAAAAAAAAAAAAAAAAACTTATGAATAGGGGTTACGTACGATTTTAATTCACCTTTTACATTCTTATAAGTTATAACAGCGTCGTTGTTTTAACAAAAACCAACCTTAAACGATGTCCAACTGTTATATTGATCTTTCAACAAAAGTTTGATATTGCAACCATTCTTAATGAGATTTTCCTTGGCGGGGTCAACTAAGCTTCCCCGTTAGAACAATGATAACGGCAAAACAATGTCATCCACAACAAATTACAAAAGATTTCGAAACATGTAAACCATATTTTGACGAATTTTCAACAGAAAGTTCTAGCTAGAAAGAAAAAGAAGTATCATCTTATTTCGAATCGTGCGAATGATATGAGTTTAGGACACATCGTCCCCCCACATAGTCCTTTTCACTTGTCGACTTGTCGCGTATGAGATTTGAACTTTGCTGTTAAGCCGAATAGATGACACATTGTCCCACCAATCACACGTAGTGAAAAAGTTCTTATATTAAGGTAAGTATTTTTTATTGGAGTAAATGATAGGAACATGAACCTTGACTTCAATTTTCTCAATAATGCATTTAAAAATTGGGCAGAGAATAAAAGTGAGTTTTCTACAAAGAAAAACAAACACACAAATTTGTGGTGCATGCTTTTTCAACTTTTGAGTATAGAAGAATCACAAAGTGGTCCTTAGACTTGATCAACACATTACTCATCTCTATATTATCATATATACTATTTGTCAAGACAAAGCCCTTCACTGACACGCGTCTCAAGATTAAACGCCAATGAGTTAGCAAAAATAATCACGGCGTTTAAGTGTCACCGCAGCAGTTCAAATTGGCAAAATAGTCCCTAAGGTTTAAGTGTCACGCAGCAGTCTTTATAGCGATTTGGAAAATAGTCTTTATCCAAATTCACGTCTACAAAAGAATCCTTACCGCATCGCGCGGTTCCACACTCGTTATTTTCTACAACGCCAATGGACCTTAACTTAGAAATTATTATCAAACCGACACTAAAATGCAACCGAATCAAGCTTTTGTGAGCTCGTTTCATTATAAAAGACAGGCTTGAGTTTCGCTTGATTTGACTCGTTTGCACTCTGATCAAACAAAAACGTGAAATGAAAATGTTCTGGTCCCTCACTCAGGGACAAAACTTGAACGTTTTCGTTGAAGGTGTCCTTGTAAAATATTTATTTTAGGAAACGATATACACCACGCTGAAAATTTTGTATTAAAAATAAGGGTCAATTGCATATATACCCGCTAAAACTTACATATTTGCATATATACCCAAAACACGCTTAAAATCGATCAGACATCACGCAATAAAACTTGTATTATGGAAAAATATGCAAGCTTTTAAGTTTTAGCCATATATATATCGATTCCTAAAATAACTATAACTAGAAATAAAATGGTATAAAATGTATATAGGTTAAAATTTTGGTGGGGGAGAGGGACAACCTCCCTCGGTCCCTTCTATTGCCCTCACTGAACCTCTATTCGAAATCGCGAGTTAAATGAAAACTTATCATAGTTATAGAAAGGCATGAGACTTATCATATTTTAGTTTCAGAAAATACTATGAAGTGCGATGAAATGTCATCGTTCAAAATTCACGCACACAAAGTTTTAGACTTAAAAACCCAAATTATTTCTTCTAAAAAAACAAAATATATATCAAAAGTCAAATGCTCACAATTCAAAAGCAATTTTTGAGTTGTGGAGGAGAATAGAAGTCGTTGTTTGACATAGATTCCTATAAACCGGCGTGAAAGTTGACATCATCGATAAGCTAATAATTCCATCTTTAATATATATAAATCGACTCATTCTAATTTATAGTTTATGAATCATACAGTGATTATTGAATTTATCAGTGAGTTATTAAAGCTTTTTAACAATCATTGTCATACGTTCTTTATTAACTTCATGACATCATAAGACACTCGTGAGTCGTGACTATTTTATATCATTACATAACACTTGTGACACTTTTTGGTACAGACGTAAACGTAACTTTACTGACAAACAAATAGTTTCACACTAAAGTTTTGTATAATATTCATATCTCGTTTTCAAGATAGATCAAGTAGGAATTGATCTACGATTTCCCAAACCGAATGTTACTAAACAATCACCAATGTGACATAGTGTTAAGACGTTCTCTGACGTTTAAGAGGATTAAAGGTATAATTTCACTCGGGACATATATTAGGCTGGGCGGCAAAAGAGGTGACCCTGATTAGGTGATCAGCCATTTTCACTTTTTTTATTATATTCATCCAAAAGGTCATGCGTAAGTTGATGATTTCGATGCCCAATTCAGTGAGCAAGTCACCTTAAGTTACATAGTGTGAAGTGGGTCCCTGTTTTATGTTTTATAGTTCTTTATTTGATTTGTGAATGAATGTGGGGTATTTAATAAGGTATATTTTTACAAGGGTGTTGATACTCGCATCATTTTTTTTATACATACACCACACTGCATAACACCAGAATGCATATCAGATTAAAGATGTGAATGCACAAATGTGGTGTATGTATAAAAAAAAATTGTGTAAGTATCAACACCCTTTTTATAAAATGAGTATTTTAATGAAATGTGAAGTTAAGGTGATCATGTCCATAAAAAGATGTAAAGAGTGAGGGGAAGTATGAAGAGAAAGAGAGCTGAAGTGACACTAAAATGTAAGGTAAAAATATGTGCTCCTCGCCCTTTAGCCTTAAAGATGGCTAAGGAAAAAGTCAAAAAGATGAAATCAATCATAAGGATACCCGTTAAGTTGCTGTTGAGGTAAAAATACGTCTTCACCCAAACAAGCTTGTATCCTTCGGCTGACTCTTCGTCCAGGCCTTCGAATCGATACTCTTCGGATCTGTTAACACAAGCGCGTTAGCCTCTTTATATAGGTGAGTTTGTCTTTATCTGAGGGTCACAACTCACATGTGGTGAAAGTGACTCTTTCGGGCAGGACTTTGACTTGCTCTGTTTAGTTTATGCTTGAATCAGGTCAGAGGTTCTGATCAAGATTCCTTTCCTTTTATGTGTGGTGACGCCATGTAACCGTTGTGTCGGGGGGTTGTGACCAACCCTTCGGTATGTGATGCTTTGCTTCGGTCTAGAGTCTTTACACTTGGTTTAGTTGATCTGTTGTATGTTTATCCGGATGGTTTGGTCCCTTCGGCTGGGTGCTTCAGGTACATACGCCAACATGTCCCCCCTAGTATCATGTTATTGTATGGATAACATGATATTGTGAGAGGACACTTGGTGGTTGTTCTTGCTGATAAGTTTGCTTTGCTCCTTTTTTTTTCTTTTTTTTGAATGGTGCCAAAGGTTATAAATGCGAGCATCATGATGAGGCGCCCTTTTTTTTACAAATCTCTGGGATGTTGACACATGGAACCGTCGCGGTATCTTTGGTTCCTTGGGGTGACACGACGGGACGTTTCACCTTTCCATTTTTTTGCCAATAAATAGCGCAGTTGGTTTCATTCTTACCACCGTAAAAAAATTTCACATACACAAGTTTTCTGAGTTTTTCTGCCGAACGATCTTTCGTGTCCTTCGTCTTTTATTCAGGTATACTTTATTTTTTTCTATTTCTTTTTAACCTAGGCTATTTCCCGTTCCCTTTCGGTTACTATGGCAGAGCCGTCCGGATCCGTCTCAGAACATAACTCAAAGCATGCTTCGGAAGGCCCTTCGGGTTCAAAACCCAAATTTGATATAGAAAAATATACCTCGCATATGTTGGAGGGGGCTTAAGTTGGGCGATAAAAACCTTTGCCATTCCGCGTGACCTTCATCCGAGGCTTCCTCCGACTGGTTTTACTATGGGAGACTTGAAAGATGACGCGATAGGTTTATATTTGGAGTATTTTATGAAAGGAGGCATTAATGTCCCGTTCTCCACTTTTCTTTTGGATGTTTTTCAGTATTATAAAGTACATATTTCTCAGTTAGTGCCGTTAGGATTGCACAGGGTTACCCTTTTTGAAGTATATAGCCGTAGTTTACACGTGACTACCACTACTTCCCTTTTTCGTGCTTTCTATAAGTTACACAAGCAGGGGCATTGGTATACCTTTGCCAAGGCATTAAATATTTACCTAAACCAGTAGGCCCTTGAGCGGATCCCACATTAGCTCCAAGACGTTGGTCTCTAACTAGAAAAGTAAGGGAAGGAAAGAATCGTAAAGTCGGTTTTAGGGAGATACTATCCGGTTTGAAAGGGTGGAAACATGACTTCTTTTTTATCGATCGACGCACTATCACTTTTTCTATGCCGTGGAGACATCCGGATTCAGACGTTTCCGACTGTTTTCCTTCCGGAGAGTTTTCTGAATCGGATGCTGAAAAATTGCCTGCCAATGTCATTGATTTGATTAAGATTCCGCCGGGTTTTCTGTATGCCGTGGGGTTATCGGCCAACTGGAAATATCCCGGATTCCGGGCTGCCCTGAGGGATGCCGAGGGGAATGGTACTAGCCTATGTTTTTATCAATTAGTTAAGAGTCGCCTTATTTTTCACTGGATTTACTATTGTCTTGATTGTTTTGCAGCTTTGACCATGTCTGACTATCTTATCCAGCCTAACACCCGTAAGGGAGCCTCCATGACTAAAGGGGATGCCTATCAGCAGGGACAAGCTCACATAATGCATGTGACTCTCCCAAGTGTCGTGGATGCCCCGATTCCCCCCAAGTAAGATGCAATCAGGCGAGTGGAGACGGCCGATCTGAAAGTGTTAGAGGCCAAGGAGAAGAAAAGGAAAGCCGCAGAGGCTAAAGCCGGGGGGCCGGTCTCTAGGAAACGTCCGGCTGGAGAGGGCGGTTCGGCTCAGCCGAATAGAAAAAAGGTGAAGAGTCCTACCCCGTCGGTCATCAATGTTGAGTCTACAACTTATGTCTCCCCTCTGAACGTTATTCAAACTGGTGGGCCCTTGCCGAATGACCCAAATGATGCTGCTCACTCTAGGGAGAACTTGGAGGGTCATTCCAGCAACAATCTTGACAATGCCAATGCTGAAGAGAATGCTTTTGTGGACCCACGGTTGGCAACGATGAGGATCGGATCATCTTTCCCGTGTCGTTGAGCAACCTCCTCGAAGGAAACTAGTAAGTGTCCGCTTTTAGTGTAATTGTTGGTCTCTTGTTCATTTGCTCGATTATTTATTTTTCCATAGGATTTCTTCTCCGCCTCCTCAACAGCTGGGATGGGAAAGTTGTAGATCGGGGAGAAAGCTACGGTACCAAGAGGTTTATGTCGGCGTGGTTTATCTTGAAGGATAAACAGTGAAGGGCTATAAGTCGTACATGGATTTGTTGCTTCATCCGCCTCCCCTCGCTTAAGAGACATTTCTTCAAAACTTGTCTCATCTTGATGCGACCAACTGACGTGGTGTATTTTGGCCCGGGAGTCTTTCCTTGACGGATGTTCTTGTTCGCTTTGAGAATCTCAAAGAAGGAGCATCAGAGTTGTCCGTCGCACCATAGATGTGAAAAAAGTGCCGTGATAACTTTGATTTCTTAGGCAAGGTGACGGGGAGTTGAAGGAGGTTAAAGACGAGCATGCTCGATGCTCAGTTAAAGATGAGGGTTTGAAGAGACAAGTCCGAACCTTGGAGGCCGAGAAGATCAAGGGTCAAGCTATTTGCGGCTCAGTGAGAAGATTGTTGCCTTTCGAGAATGAAGCGATGGGGATAAAGGGGCTTTGAAGAATGAGCGGGAAGAGAACGAAGCTCTTGTAAAGTGCGATTAAATTGGAGGTGATCGCAGGAGAACTTGAAATGGGCGTTCATAATTTTGAAGGAATTTGTCTCTATTTTTGTGGACCGTCTTCTTCGGGAGTCACGAATACAAAGCTTCTTTGGTCGTCCCATTTAGTCTGTGTGGGATGGCGGTTGGTTGGACGGATGAGCATAGATCTCGGACGAAGAGGTAAAGAAAATCCTTGAAGATACAAAGGATATGGATTTGGATGCTCGAGCAAGTATAAAGCCAAATATGATAGACTTTTGTGAAGAAATATCCTTACTTGGATAAGATTCAAATGCTTGCTTCATCCTGTTAACGAGGTGATGGAGCTCATGCCGATCCGCCTCCCGCCCGCCTTCAAGGGTGGTCACCGGTGGGAATGTTGAAGGCGTTTGGCGGTTGAAGAGGGAAAAGATGATGGTGCGGCAGGCGGTGGGGGGGGGGGAAACAATCCTCCTAGACGAAATCGATTTTTTCTCTTTGTTTTGTTTAGTATCATAAAGATGGTATGTAACTTAACATTTGGAACATGTACTTTGATTAGTGGGGAACTTTCGTATATTAACTGCTTTTAATTTTATGAAGTAATCTCTTTCTTTACCTTGTTTATTCGGTATGCTCTTGTCGTGGTAACTTTTGTGAGCCATTCAAGATGCTTTTGCTAGGCAACCCTTTTTGGATTTGAACCGCTCGTCGGGTTTTGCCACGGTAACCCTTGTTGGGTATGAACTGTTTAGATGGTTTTTGCCACGGCAACCCTTTTGGGGTATGAACCGCTTGGTGTCCCTTTTAGGGCGTGGACCGTTCGCCCATTTTTTGCCATGGTAACCCTTTTTGGGTATGAACCATTTAGCTGGTTGTTGCCACGACAACCCTTTTTGGGTATGAACCGTTTAGTCTTGTATTATCTATGGCAACCCTTTTTGGGTATGAACCATCTTTGAACATTGACCATCCGTCCTCTGAGGTCGCGAGCATATAGGGGGGGGGGTCACTTGATAATTATGTTCAGGAAACGATAGTGGGGGAAAATTGCTCTCCGATGTCCAGGGGGGCTATACTTGTTATTCATAGTGATATTGATCTTATAATGATAATGCTCCTTTGGCTATGAAAATTACAAGAAACACTTTCTAAGATTCGCTGCATTCCAGGTACGGGATACTTCTTTTTCTTCGGCCGTTTGTAACTTGTACGAGCCATTTTCATATGCTTCTGTGACACGATATGGACCCTCCCAGTTTGGTCCTCACTTTTCCTGGTTTTCAACCCTGTTGCTTCGTTTTTTCGGTATACAAAGTCTCCGACCCTGAACTTCTCGGCACGGACCCTTCGGTTGTAGTACTGTTCAACTTTTTACTTGTATCTGGCTTCCTCCACTACTGCTGATTCCCTTCTTACCTGTAGTAGGTCCATATTAAGGCGAATCTCCTCTTCACTTCCCTCTTCTTTGATCATCATCGTCCGGAAGGTTGGCATGCCTATCTCCGCCGGGATTACAGCCTCATTCCCATATGTTAGGCTAAACGGAGTTTCACCATTGATGGTCTTGAGATATGTCCGGTGAGCCCACAATACGTTTGGTAGCTCATCCTCCCATCCGACCCTACTTTTCCCCAACCTTGCCTTAAAGCCATGTATCAGAATTTTGTTCGCCCTTTATACCAAGCCGTTGGCTTGGGGGTGAGCTACGGCGGTATTTATATGCTTTATGTTCAACCTCTCGCACCAGCTCTTAAAGGGATCATGGATGAAGTTGCTGCCATTGTCTGTTACAATTATGTGGGGTAAAACGAAGCGACACACTATATTCTCCCACACAAATTTTTTGACCTATTTGCCTGTAGTCCTTGCCAAGGGTTGTGCTTCCATCCATTTGGTGAAATAATCGATGGCCACGATAACATATATGACCTTTTCAGGAGCTTCGAGGAGAGGGCCAAGCACATCCATTCCCCATTGAAAGAACGACCATGGTGACATGATGGAGGTCATGAGGGTTTTGGCAATTTAGGACCGGGGCATGTATCCGGCAGATTCACACTTCGAATAACTTCCTTGGTGTCACGGTACATTGTTGGCCAATACTACCCTTGTAACACCCCAACCCAATAAAGGTAGAAGTATCACAAGATGGTGTCATATCAAAGCATACATAATGAACATAAATCAACATCGGAAGTCTTAAATAAATAAACAAAGGAAAATCAAGTCAACACGACTTAACAATACATATGTTAATGAAAGGAAAACTCCAAAATAGAAATAATGATAACCAAGTCTAATAAATGTCAAAACATAATCAATTGGAATCTAAGATGACTAGGCATGGTCTCCATATAAGCTCATCTATCAACCCAAACAATCCTCAGCTCCTAGCTTAGATATCTGTCGCAGGAAAAGAAAATGCGGCTAAGCTTAAAAAGCCCAGTGAACAGATATAAAACAAATACAATAACGATGTAACGAGGCGAGGACAAAATACGGAGCATCGGACAATATATAAGGTGTATCAAAGGTATAGAGTAGGGTACAAGGAAAGGTCAAGAATCCACCACAAGCCAACAATACAATAATATCAATAGTAACAATAGTAGCCAATAGTTACCAATAGTAACCATGGAGTGATCATCTCCCGTATCGTGAAGACGCGCGTATTGCGCCGACATCATTCACTTGATAAATCATATCATAGCATAACATATCAGATACATAACAAATTTAGGATGCATCCATACGCCCCTGTAGAATCAATAGTGGCCAAACATATATCTTGAGCTCATAATCATATAACAGAAAGGGACGGTGTGGAACATCACTCAACCACACTAGAGTCATGCCATTGGTGCATCAATGACACGGACATGGAACCCCCATGCCTAGTTAATGGCTCGGGTATCAAACTGACAGGTCAAAGCAAAAGGTCCAAAGTGTAGCAATATATAAGTCATCATAATCAAAGGTTCAATATCAATGGTTCACAATTCGAGAGGTTCATAACAATGGTTCAATATCAAGTTCAATAGCAAAGGTTCATAATCAAAGGTCCATATCAAAGGTTCAAACAAAAGGGGTGCATAGCGAGTCATAGGAAGCCCTAATAAGAAGGCTCAAAGTAAAGCATAAGAATACAAAGCTAATATCAAATGATGTATACAAATCATGAGAAACCTTAAAAGACAAGGTCGAATATATGTACCTTATTACACGGCAAAGCAAACACAAGCAGATGGAACAAGCGACAATGAAAGATCACTCCTTCCTCGAGGGATCTACAGAAGTGAGAGGACATACGTTTATTAGATGAGGTTTAAGTATTTTATTTCAGATTAAGTCCTTTAGGCCTTATAAGAGTCTTTCTATTTTTAGTAAGTTTCCAAATATAGTAACTTTCCTTATTCAGTAAGTTTTCACTTTAATTAGTTTATCTATTTTAAGTAACTTTCCATTTTAGGCAACTTTCTATTTTAGACAGGTTTCCATAATTAGCACTTTTCCATATTAAGTAACTTTCCAAAAATAGTAGGTTTCCGTATTTAGCAAATTTAGTCATTCATAATAGAATAATTGTTAATTTAGGTAAACATGGTGAAAATAAGTGTTATCATAGTTTAAGGGTCAATTATGACAAGTTTCACAAGTTTAGGGTTTAAAGTGTCAATAATACAAAGTATAGGGTCCTAAGTGTAAATGTATCAAGTTTACTCATTTTATTCATTCAGCCCTTTTAGTTATCATATTAACAATCAAACCTTCAAGTTCCAATAATTACAAGACACCCTTTATTAACTTTAAATAAATCGCATATACATTAATTCAAGCCCTAGTTTTAGTTTAGGGTTTCTATTTACGTTATTAACCATTTAAACTTGATTAGTACAGATTTTATGACCCTTATGAATTCCCTTTGTGTCGAGACCTAACCACCCCAAACAAACCATACGACATCCTAACAACCAAACGTGACCCTTTCTCATATTTCTAGTCGATACAACCCATACTAAGACATATACACGTGTGACTTATTCCATTTAAGCTTGATTAGAACAAGGTTATGCGACCTTTATGTGATTTCCTTTTAATGTCGAGACACCCCCAACAAAAAACAATTTCGTTTACCACAATAAACAATCAAACGAAACCCTAATTCCATGTTCTAATCGACACAAATAACCCCATATGTTTTAACCCATTTAATCTGATAACATGCATATACTTGTATTATATAGAGATCTAAACATATTAAAAGAGACATGTTATGGGTCATATATGTTTTACCATTCAATGATTTCATGTAGCCATATTATAGATGATTTTAAGTAGCCTTATTTTATCATTTTATGTGGTGTTTAATTCTTGTGAAATTTAATGCGATAGAGGACCAAAACCCACGATTGATTTATGCAACAAAGGAATAGAGAAGGCGAGAAGATGGTCATATGGGTTACCTTTGTAGCGTGAGTGAGAGGAAGGAAAACAAGGTTAAACGAGAACAAACCAACACCCTCTTTGTCCTAGAAGCCCACGACAAGCAGCAAGCCAGAAACCACGACAACCCAATTAACCTTTCGAACCAAACCCAAGATTACAACAACCTCACGAAGCCTACGAATCCTTCCTTGAACCTTCTTTGTTGTCGACAGAATATGGGAGCAAAAGTGAGCCGTCACTTTTGATTTGTGAGCTAGGGTTTCTTTGTGTTTATTTTGAGAGAGAAATATGGAGATATAAATGAGATAGGAATGAGATAATTGAGGAGGATATATGGGTGTGTTTAGGCTTTTTCCTTGGCCGAGTATTGGGGGGTTTGGGTGAGATAAAATCAATTTGTATAAGTACCATATTTCCTTGTTACATTAATTTTAAATGTCTAGTATATTGTACATATAATAGTCCATGTAACATATATTGTGTTATAATTATTTTGTAGCATAAGTGTAAGTTTTATTATTATCAATGTCTTATATAAATCATTTATAAATTAAATATTTAACGACTTAATGAGCTTGATTTATTTTACTAATTCCATAATTATTAGAATGAGGGCATTATGGTCATTTATCGCTTACGATTTTTAGGGTTTTTAACCCTTGTCTTATCGATTTTGCTACTACGGACCTTGGCCCGAATGCATTCCATGACGCTGATAACGTTACGCGTCGTTCGGGGTCAAAGGAACTTCCTTTTCGCCGAAAGAAGTTTTTCAACACCCTAGCAAAGGAACCTAATCGTTGTAGTGTAGTATTAGGGTAAGCACGGGTATTGATATCGCTCTATGGGGAATAGGAATGCTAGTGAAAAGTTACTACGCTAAGGTTGGGGTTGAGGAAGATTATTTTTATCTTTTTATGTTTTTAGGAAATGGAAAGGTACGAATCTCGGGTATTGGATTTGGGGTTGGTATTTCTCCGATTACTCTATTTGTCTAATTATCTAATTTAAGGTGTATGTAGTCTATGTCTAATTATTGTGTGCTCGTATGATGATTTAAAGATGTGTTTACTTAGGTTTTATTACTCCTTAATTATCTCCTATTGATGGTTGAATTGTCACGTCCTTATTCTTAATCGCGTTGTGTGTCTAAGGTCGTAGGGTATGCGTTTATCCTAACTCTTTGAAGCGCCAAAGGTTATCGCCTACAAAATCTCTAGGATTTATAAACTTAACACTAAGGTACTCTTCGGATGGTTTAGCCTACAATGACTCTAGGTACTATAAGCTAAGGTTCAACAAAGATTAATCAAGCATTAACTACACAACGGATGATCTATCGCAATACTAGAACATTAAAAATTAAGATAAGAGACAACCAATCAATATTCAATAATTAAGTTTCATATTCCTAAGCAAACACACAAGTAAATTAGCTTGACATGGGAAACATGCAAGCATACACACAATTAATTGAAGACATAATTGAATTAATGAAGTAAAACACTTATCTTGATGTAAGATAGGTATGGAACCCTAAAATCTTGTACAAGACGACTTTGGTTCGGTTTAGGTTTTACCCAAAAACTACACACATCGAAAACTATAAATTTCGGATTCTATATATAAGATTACACATGCGACGCGCCACCTTATGATTTGTGACGCCGTTGGGTCGCCGTCATTAGGGTTTCGTCTTGGCCACTTTAGTCTTGCTACGGGCCGCTTTATGCTTGTGATGCCGTCCCCTTCGGGTCTCGACGCCGTCTGCGGATCAAATCTAGGTCGTCCGAGTTGCGACGCCTACTCTTTTAAAACCAAGCCGTCACTTGTAAATGAGCAATTTACTCTTGAGTGGTCACAAAAGTGGTCCGACGGCGTCCTTGTTTTGTGCCTAACGCCGTCACCTTCGGCCCAATGACTGAGTGTCTCGATTCTTGACTTTGGCCATTTTCTTCAGATATTCGCGCCTTTTCGTCCGAATAAGTGTCATTCCAGATTTTGCCTTCAAGATGCCTAAAAGTGAAAAGGAACGATATTAAGTAATAATGGATACAAAAGTAATCAAATAAGGGCTTAAACGACCCTCAAAAGGTACATTTTAAAACCATATCAAATATCCCTACACTTGGTATTTGCTTGTCCTCAAGCAAATGTGCTTTCTAGCCAATTAATTTATAAGTTAGGGATCATGAATCATTGGTTTAGAACAATCCATAACACATATAAGCCTCAAGAAGAGTCATAACAAGCACGGAATTACATACTAGCACCTCACATGGGGTGTTTGGATACTCACATCTCTCGGGTGTATATGAAATATAACAAGTTGGAAATGGAAGATAAACACTCATTAACCGGTCCTAGTACATAGATTACCATAGGCTTGAGAGTAGATCAAACCTCCATCGCTTTGGCGTAAGCACCTAGGAAAGACTATTAAAGAGGTCTTTTAAAGGGTTGTAATGTTAGGTTTACGGTTGGGAAACAAAGGGTTTGGTGGGATAGGCTATTTAGTGGTGGCAAGTCAAAAATCTTTATGTTACAAGCATGCGAAGAATGGCGTTGCTAAGCCAAGACTCGACACTCTAGACTCTAGATAACTGAAACAAACAAACATAAATTTAAAGATAGATGTAGAATAGTAGCCCGTTTTTTTTTTTCATACACTTTTACTCTACCATCCTCACGATAACATCAAAATGATAGGATTTATAGGCACATCCCTACACTTGAGTTTTATTACTCTAACACTAATATGACCCGAATTGAAAAGATCATAACACTTGGGTACATTATATGCAAATAAATGGAATTTGAATTTAACGCTCGATACGCTTACACAACGCGTTTGGGGTCAAAGAAACTTCCTTTTAAATCGAGCAAGTTTTCAACACCCTAGCAAATGAACCTAATCGTTGTAGTGTAGTATTAGGGTAAGCCACGGAATTGATATCGTTCTCTGGGGAATAGGAATGCTAGTGAGAAGTTACTACGCTAAGGTTGGGGTTGAGGAAGATTATTTTTATCTTTTTATGTTTTTTAGAAAAGGAAAAGTACTGAATCTCGGGGTTTGGATTTGGGGGGTTGGTATTTCTACCGATTACTCTACTATTATCTAATTATCTAAACTAAGGTGGTGGTAGTCTATGTCTAATTATTGTGTGCTCGTATGATAGTTTAAAGATGTGTTTACTTAGATTTTACTACTCCTTAATTATCTCCTATTGGTGGTTGAATTGTCACGTCCTTATTCCTAGTTGCGTTGTGTGTCTAAAGTTGTAGGGTATGCGTTTCTCCCTACTCTTTGAAGTTACCAAAGGGTCTCGTCTACAAAACCCACTAGGTATGATAAACTCTAACTCTAAGGCCTCTTTGGATATTTTAGCTTACAACAACTCAAAGTGCTATAACCTAAGGTTCACAAAGATTAATCAAGCATTAAGTACACAACGAATGACCTATCGCATTACTAGATCATTAATCAACTAAGATAAGAAATAACCAATCAATATTCAATAATTAAGTTTCATATTCCCTAAGCAAAGACACAAGTAAATTAGCCGGACATGGAGAACATGCAAGCATACACACAAATAATTGAAGACATAATTAAATTAATGAAGTAAACAACTTATCTTGGTGTAAGATAGGGTTTAGAACCCTAAAATACGACCTTGGTTCGGTTTAGGTTTTACTCAAAAGTTTACCCAAAAGACTACTCTCTAAAACGAAAAATTCGGATTCTATATATAAGATTACATGTGCGACGGCGTCACCTTATGATTTGTGACGCCGTCGTGTCGCCGTCATTAGGGTTTCGTCTTGGCTGTTAATCTTGCGACGGCGTCACCTTATGCTTGTGACGTCGTCCTCTTTAGCTATCGTGCGTCTCGGATTGAATCTAGGCCGTACGAGTAGCGACGGCCTACTCTTTTAAAGCCCGACGCCGTCCTCCAAAAACTAGCAATTTCTCTTACGTGTCGTCACAAATTCCTCCGACGGCGTCGCAGATTAAGCGATGCGCCGTCCCCCTTGTAATTTAGCAACTGAGTGTCTCGATTCTTAACTTTGGCCATTTTCTTTATATATCCGCGCCTTTTCGTCCAAATAAGTGTCATTACAGTAGTTTGCCTTCAAGAGACCTAAAAAGTGAAAAGGAACGATATTAAGCAATAACGGATACAAAAGTGATCAAATAAGGGCTTAAACGACCCCTCAAAAAGGTACATTTTAAAACCTTATCAAATATCCCTACACTTGGTATTTGCTTGTCCTCAAGCAAATGTGCTTTTAGCCAATTAATTTATAAGTTAGGGGTCATGAAGCATTGGTTTAAAATAGTCCACAACACATATAAGCCCCGCAAAAGTCATAACAAGCACGGAAATTACATACTAGCACCTCACATGGGGTGTTTGGATACTCACATCTCTCGGGTGTATATGAAATATAGCAAATTGAAATGGAAGATAAACACTCATTAACCGGTCCTAGTACATAGATTACCATAGGCTTGAGAATAGATCAAACCTCAATCGCTTTGGCGAAGCACCTAGGAAAGACTATCAAAGAGGTCTTTAAAGGGTTGTAACGTTAGGCTTACGGTAGGAAACAAAGGGTTTGGTGACATAGGCTATTTAGTGGTGGCAAGTCAAAATCTCTATGTTAAATGCATACGAAGAATGGCGTTGCTAAGCCAAGACTCGACACTCTAAACTCTAGATAATGAAATAAACAAACATAAATTTAAAGATAGATGTAGGATGGTAGCCCGTATTTTTTTTTTTTTTTTTTTTCATACACTTTACTCTACCATCCTCTACGATAACATCAAAATAATAGGGATTTATAGCACATCCCTACACTTGAGTTTTTTACTCTAACACTAATATGACCAATTGAAAAGATCAAAACAATTGAGTGCGTTATTATGCGAGATAAGAGAATTGGCGTGCCCTTTTAGTCATTTAAAACTTTAACTTTTCCCACGAGTCCCAATCGTCCCAAAACTGTGTACAAAAGATATGACTCAACTTAGCAACTCATACAAATAATTAGATAATTGAACTAAGGGTTTAGGGTGATAACAATAATGCACTAAAAGTGAGTGCATACAAGGTAGGCTAAGGCGATTTGGGTGTACATTTGGGGTGGGGTGTAAACAATGCTCTTCATTGATATTCCGGAAAACCGAAACATCACGAGAACCGCGAAAAGGATAGGCTCGAGGGGTTAACTAGGGTATCGTGTACTATAGATGAGTACAACGCAAAGGTGTGGGGAATTACTCAACCGATGTGGAAGAAGTAATTATATTACGGTATCAAACAAGGTTATCCTAATGCCTCTTATCATTTAGTTATTCCTAACTACACAAGTGTAGTCTCACTAGCGATCTCGGAATGCATCACAAAACAAGTTCTAGAATCTAATATACTACCGGTTCACACTCTAAGCATTGAAGATGAATGCTTCAATTCCTACTAATCTAAGGCGATCCTCGCATTTTGGTGGAATTTAAGTGGTAAAGGGTTTTGTGCTAGTCATATAACTTCCTATCCGTGAGACACTTTTGTTAAGACTAATGGCCCACTCCTATATGTCATGAAAATTTTAAATTTGGTGCCAAAATTACCCTAACCGACATTTTCTCATGGTTTATTACATAAATGCAATTAGACAAAGCAAATAATCAAGGATAAGCATAGTTTCAAAGTTCCCGCTTTATTTTCCTCCTACACTTAAACCGAACATTGTCCCCAATGTTCCCGAAAGTATCAAAGTTATGATAAAAGAAGGTAATCAAAACGAAGAAACTAATACTCCCCGATTAGCTCGGTAGGATCCATGTGTGAAGTAGTGGTTAAATCCTTTCCAAGAAGAATGTATGCGTGAAAAGCTCCTTCCAACTTTATGTATCTTCTTCTTGATAAACAAAACCGCACACTTGAAGAAAACAAACGAAACCTTCGCGTAAAAATCGGTAATAATATATAAGACTCGATTTAAACTAGGATATAATGCTTGTGGAATGGATGTTTACAAAATTTCTAAGAAAATTAAGACCGGAAAATTCCAAAATTTATAAGAAGCTCGAAAAGCGAGAAAAAGTAATCGATGTTTTACTCCTTCCGACGCCGTCAGTTGCAATCTGACGCCCAAAGTTATCCCGACAAAACCGGTGCGATTTTCGGAAAAATTCGGAAAATTTACATCTTTAGAATATGGAAAAATTTCGCAAAACATCCATTGTGACTCGATACAAGCATTTGACTCGAACAAACACACAAATATATCTTTTAATTAATTGTTATTCTCATGTTCACGTTTCTTATGAAAACGTGTGTAATCCTCCTACACTTATCCTTTATGTAAAATACCTTTATATGCAATTAAGACGAGGTTAAAACAAATAAAGCATTTTACAAATTTAAACATGAGAATAAACAATCAATAAAAAGTAGAAAGATAAATCACGAACAAAGATAAAACATATAAGCAAGATAAATTATACCACATGTAAATAATCATCACATAGTTCAAAGGTCACTACTAATTTAGATGTCTAAGATTATTACATGCCAAAATAAAATTGTTTCAATAACCAACCATACTCACTCCATAAACTAATACATCAATCACCGGGAGGGTCCATAACGATAGTCATAACCGTGGGGAAGATGGCCCAAATACCCATAGGGTGGATAGTCCTCCTCATACAGGAAAGGATCAACTGGAGATGTGGGTCAAGCGATCACGCATGGATGATGATGCATCCGTCTGACAAGATGGTCGTAGGTCCGCCTAGCCCTCTCGGTCTGTTGCGCCATCCATGTATCCATGCGCCCCATCCATGCTCCCCGGTAGGCTGCCAATCTCCACTAGACATGTGCTGTAGGCGTCGGTGGAGCTTCTGCTTCACCCCCTATTTGGTGTCTTTGGTACTGTGGCTCCTCATCATTGTCGTCATCACCACCTTGAATGGCGGTGAGAATGGAACCAAGTATAACCTCTACCATAATCCATCGGGACATTCATAGCTTTGAGACTTAGCCTTGACGACCTTGGGTGCCGCCATCGTACTCGGTGTACGCAGTACCTCCCCGCCAATACACCTAAGGATCGAGCTAATCGGGTGATAAGCATGCCCTATACACCCTATCCTCCAACCTAATCTCACTTGCGGTTCTCGGTAATCGGCCAACCGAGCGGGATGTTGCAAAGGCACTCCTCGGCCAATATGCGAGAGATAGAATAGGTCCCAGAAGGTGACACGATGGCTCGTGGCATGTCGTCCTATGATAGAAGGTGAGGCGGCGATGTATGAGCCTAACCCGTGGATCCGGTTGTGAAGCGGTACCCCGATGATGTACTCCCATCGCCAATCGTGTTCCGTAACCGAATACCCAACATCTCGCCCTTATGGGTAATTCCACCGCAAATCGAGTCCTAAAACATCACTCAGCATCCTCAGATGTATACAGTCCCAACCTCCATCCAAACTCAAGCGTCGACATTTGCCTCCAGTCCCCTCCTAACCTAAATCGGATCCCTTGGAAATCAATATTATCCTGACATGCATTGATATTTGGCAAATATGATGCGTGAAACTCACGTACCAACTCGCCATACACGGGCTCTCTAATCCTAAACAATCTTTCCCATTGGGGATCAGTGAACTTATCCCTTCTAAAACTATTCGAAAATTCCCTAGCCAAATCATTCTCCTCCAGAAATGCCCAGTCCAACACAGCCCCTGAATCAATAGTCTGATGGAGTAAATCGTTGTAACTGGCTTGACATCCTTCCTCAATAAATACCCCCCACCCAATGATCGTGTCCGCAATGTTTTCTTGGGTATTAGAAGATTGTCCCCTAGTCCTTTTTACTCTTCCGCTCATCTCAAACAAGAAATCAAATAAGTGGAGAGCAAATGAGTATCATTTATGATGCAAAGGACGACACAAGTGTGTCTTGGCGGCATGAGAATACACTGACGCCGTCATTCGACCAATTTTTGAATCCGACATTTGCGAGGTAAAGTCCAAGTTTCTAACCATAACCCTTGACCCAAACACCCTTGTTGCAGCAACAATGGCATAATGGCTAGGTGGTTTTGATTCCTAAGCCGTCAAGGCTTCTCACAAAGTTAACCCCCATATGATAACACTACTACTTCGCCTAATCTTAAGCCTTAACAAGATTTCAAGGGCGAAATAGATCAAATTAGTTGGGGTTTTCGGATTGAGAAAAGAGGGGAAAACGAAATTGAACATGAATTAGAACAATTGAATAGACAAATATCAATGTAGATTACTTACCTCGTGGAGATTGTCGTGGAAAAATGGTGGATTCGATGTGGGGAATTCGTTTTGGTGTGGTGTGGGCCGGATAAAAAATGTGTAGGGTAAAGAATGAAAGAGATGGGTGATGTATTTATACATCTGATCTGGCTTAGCGAAAGCGTCACTCGTTAAAGTGTGACGGCGTCACGCCCAAATTTTCGTAAAAGAAATTAGTTTTTGCCAATCCGCCCGGATAAAAAATCTGGTTAATATTTTTGACAAGAAACTTGGTTTTTATTTTAAAATTAATTTGGTTAATCCACCAGTAATTTCCACGGTGGCAAGTAATGCATACGTCAAATTGTTCATCAATTGAGATTCGAAATTACGAAACATTGAGGTCGAGGGTTCTCTGTACGTGTTTAAAGCGAAAGAACTCTTCCCATTGTTAGGATAGTTGGGGCGTCACGCGCACGCTCCAATAAATATATTCTCGGGGATATTTGGTGACCGTCGAGGAGGAGTTTAAATAAGAATATGAATTGAGGAGTGTGTCTTGTTTAATGAAATCGGAGAAAGTTTGGGGTTTATCTCAACGTGTTCGGTATTGCATACACCTCTCTATCTTTTAGGTATATTGTTCTTCGCGATTTCATTACGGATATTTAGCGTGAAGCTATCAACTAGCTCCAAGAAAGTGTCGTGAGTCTTCGCATTTGAGCTTCGGCGTTGTATTTCTTTTTCTTGTTTGTGGACAAATGTCAACATTATGTCCTCGAATTCATCTTGCCTAGACTTTCTTGGGAGCGAAACTCCTTGACCGCGTTTACATGCTTATCACCGGTAGTTATTTCCATTAATGCATCCACTTGGGCTGCCATACTCATAATTACTTGTGCTTGGGCCTGGGCCGTTAATCCGTTTTCTTGGACAACCAGAATTTCCCAACCTTCCTCTTCATATTGAGCTAGGTCACCAATAACCTCCCAGCACTCTTTAGCACCGAGACTACTTAATCTTCCACCGTGGCATAATCAATGGTGCATTGGAGGAAAGGCGATATGATCATAAAAGATTTGGACTTGGAGCCAAAGATCAATGCCGTGATGAGGACTTTATGGAGTAAGTCCTTGAATCGAGTCCATGCTCAGAGAGATTCACCTTGACGTTGTTGGAACATCAAGATGTCATTCCTAACTTTTGTGGTTCTCCCGGTGGGAAAAATTGAGCAAGGAAACGAGTGGTGAGATCATCCCAACTTGAGATGGAGCCAAGGGAAGTCGCTCAAGCCAATTACTAGCTTGGTCCCGAGAGAGAATTGGAAGAGACGCAGACGCGTGGTCTCCCGAGTGTTAGCATCAAGGTCGATGGAATCGACAATTTTGAGAAATCCTCGATGTCGATTTGGATCTTGAACGAAGTCCATGGAATGCACATTCATTTTGCACCAACCGGATAGTGTCGGATCACGGGCCGTAATTTAGGCTTGGTCGGGAAGCTTAATGGTGTTCTATAGCCTAGGTGGCTAGGTCTCGAGTATTCACCAAGAGTACGGTCTCTTGGCGGGACAATGATTTGAGGGGTTTTCACCTTCCATGATGAAAAGTGATGGGGTTCTGAACAAAGGTTACGAAGAAGGGGATAGACTAAAGGAAGCTAAAATGAGAAAAAGTTTACTTGATAGGAATCACAAAGAAACCTAAACGAGGTGGACTACTAACTAGCTATTCTATTCCCGAGCGTGCGCCAAAACTTGATACGCTTACAGTAGCGTTCGGGGTCAAAGGAACTTCCTTTCGTCGAGCAAGTTTTTCAACACCCTAGCAAAGTGAACCTAATCGTTGTAGTGTAGTATTAGGGTAAGCCACCGGAATTGATATCGTTCTCTGGGGAATAGGAATGCTAGTGAGAAGTTACTACGCTAAGGTTGGGGTTGAGGAAGATTATTTTTATCTTTTATGTTTTTAGAAAAGGAAAAGTACGAATCTGGGGTTTGGATTTGGGGTTGGTATTTCACCGATTACTCTACTATTATCTAATTATCTAAACTAAGGTGGTGGTAGTCTATGTCTAATTATTGTGTGCTCGTGATGATAGTTTAAAGATGTGTTTACTTAGATTTTACTACTCCTTAATTATCTCCTATTGGTGGTTGAATTGTCACGTCCTTATTCCTAGTTGCGTTGTGTGTCTAAAGTTGTAGGGTGCGTTTCTCCCTACTCTTTGAAGTTACCAAAGGGTCTCGCCTACAAAACCCACTAGGGATGATAAACTCTAACTCAAAGGCCTCTTTGGATATTTTATCTTACAACAACTCAAAGTGCTATAACCTAAGGTTCACAAAGATTAATCAAGCATTAAGTACACAACGAATGACCTATCGCATTACTAGATCATTAATCAACTAAGATAAGAAACAACCAATCAATATTCAATAATTAAGTTTCATATTCCTAAGCAAACACACAAGTAAATTAGCGGACATTGAGAACATGCAAGCATACACACAAATAATTGAAGACATAATTAAATTAATGAAGTAAACAACTTATCTTGGTGTAAGATAGGGTTTAGAACCCTAAAATACGACCTTGGTTCGGTTTAGGTTTTACTCAAAAGTTTACCCAAAAGACTACTCTAAAAGCGAAAAATTGGATTCTATATATAAGATTACATGTGCGGCGGCGTCACCTTACGATTTGTGACGACTGCCGTGTCGCCATCATTAGGGTTTCATCTTGGCTGTTAATCTTGCGACGGCGTCACCTTATGCTTGTGACGTCGTCTTTAGCCGGCGCCGTCTGGATTGAATCTAGGCCGTGCGAGTGGCGACGGCCTCTCTTTTTAAAGCCCGACGCCGTCCTCCAAAAACTAGCAATTTCTCTTGTGTGTCGTCACAAATTCCTCCGACGGCGTCATAGATTAGCGATGGCCGTCCCCTTGTAATTTAGCACTTGAGTGTCTCGATTCTTGACTTTGGCCATTTTCTTCATATATCGCGCCTTTTCGTCCAAATAAGTGTCATTACGACGGTTTGCCTTCAAGAGACCTAAAAGTGAAAAGGAGCGATATTAAGCAATAACGGATACAAAAGTGATCAAATAAGGGCTTAAACGACCCCTCAAAAAGGTACATTTTAAAACCTTATCACGTTCCCTTCCCGTCATTTCACAAACTTTAACTTTTCCCATGAGTCCCAATTGTCCCAAAACTGTGTACAAAGGATATGACTCGACTTAGCAACTTATGCAAGCAACTAGATAATTGAACTAAGGATTTAGTGTGATGACAATAATGCACTAAAAGTGAGTTCATACAAGGTAGGCTAAGACGATTTGGGTGTACATTTGGGGGTGGGGTGTAAACAATGCTCTTCAATGATATTCCGGAAAACCGAAACATCACGAGAACCGCGAAAAGGATAGGCTCTGAGGGGTTAAGTAGGGGTATCGTGTACTAAAGATGAGTACAAGGCAAGGGTGTGGGGGAATTACTCAACCGATGTGCAAGAAGTAATTATATTACAGGTATCAAACAAGGGTTATTCTAATGCCTCTTATCATTTAGTTATTCCTAACTACACAAGTGTAGTCTTACTAGCAATCTCAGAATGCATCACAAAATAAGTTCTAGAATCTATTATACTACCGGTTCACACACTAAGCATTAAAGATGAATGCTTTAATTCCTACTAATCTAAGAGTGATCCTTACATTTTGGGTGGAATTTAAGTGGTAAAGGTTTTTCGTGCTAGTCATATAACCTCCTATCCATGAGACGCTTTATTAAGACTAATGGCCCACTCCTATATGTCATGAAAAATTTTAAATTTGGTGCCAAAATTACCCTAACCGACATTTTCTCATGGTTTATTACATAGATGCAATTGACAAATCAAATAGTCAAGGATAAGCATAGTTTCAAAGTTCCCGCTTTATTTTCCCCACACTTAAACCGAACATTGTCCCCAATGTTCCCGAAAATATCAAAGTTATGATAATGGAAGGTAATTAAAAACAAAAGAAACTAATACTCCCGATTAGCTCGGTAGGATCCGTGTAAAGTGGTGGTTACATCTTTCTTGAGAAGAATGTTTTGCGTAAAAGCTCATTCTCATCTTATGTATCTTCTTCTTGGTAAATTAAACCAAAGACACTTGAAGAAAACAAAGCGAAACCTTCGCGCATAATCGGTGGTAATAATATATATAGGACTCTACTAAACTAGGATATAATGCTTGTGGAATGGATGTTTAAAATTTACGGAAAATTAAGACACAGAAATTCCAAAAATTTATAAGTAGCTCGTAAAACGAGAAAAAGTGATCAACTGTTTTGCTCCTTACGACGCCGTCAGTTATCCCGACAAAAAGCGGTCTGCGATTTTGGAAAAAATTTCGGAAAATTTACATCTTTAGAATCTGGAAAATTTCACGCAAAACATCCATTATGAATCGATACAAGCATTTGACCGAACAAACACACATGTATATCTTTTAATTAATTGTAATTCTCATGTTTACGTTTCTTTTGGCGTGTGTAATCCTCCATACACTTATCCCTTATGTAAAATATCTTTATATGTAATTAAGACGAGGTTAAAGACAAAATAAAACATTTTTATAAATTTAAACATGAGAATAGACAATCACTAAAGGATACACGACACAAACAAGCAAACAATTAAGCATGGGTTGCCTCTCTGAAAGCGCTTTTCTTTATTTATGAGTCTTGTAGCTAGACTCGAAGTCGTGCCCCTACGTTTTCCCGTTACCGCCACTTTCTTCCTTTGCTCGTCCTTCATCAAAAGTGCGTAATCGTTGTATGCTCACTGTGGATTCCTTGCCCACGTTGTCTATTATGGTAACGGTTTTATCCTTTAGATTAGTTTCCTTCACCGTATAAGGTCCAAACCATATTGGTTTGTTTCTACCTTGTAATGCTCTTATTCGTGATTTGTATAAGAGTACTTTCTCTCCCTTTAAAAATTCCTTAGGGTTCTTTTGTGTTTGTGCTATTGAAGTGGGATTATTTCCTAACTTTTTATCGCGCTTCCACAACGTTGCATGTAATCCTTGAACCATGAAATCTCTAAGCCCTTTTTCCCAATCGTTCATTTTCTTCTTAACCACATTGTTAGGGACTTGTGGATTCTCATCCGTAATCTTTTCCATGATCTTAAGAGGATACCTTGAAACAATGGGTATCCTAGCTTACCCTTTTCCGCTTTTAAGTATCATGATGCCTTCCCCGCACTTGATGATTGCTTTGGCGGTGGCCAGAAAAGGTGTCCCAAGAATGAGTGGCATGTTTCTATCTTCCTCAATGTCTATGATCACAAAATCTACCGGATAGACGATATTAGTCACCTCTATTAAAACATCCACTGCGATTCCTATGGGGTAGACATAGGTGTGATTTGCTAAGGAAAGTCTAAGATCGGTCTTGGCCGGCTTTTCCCTAGTTAACTTATTATAGATTGATAATGGCATTATGTTTACATCAGACCCCTGATCATCTAAGGCATTTATATTATCAATATCACCTATGCTACATGGTATCACGAAGTTCCCTGTGGTGTCTTGTTTTTTGGTTACTGGTTTTTTTAGAACCAACTCATATAGAGGTCCCATGGGCATGTTGTTATACTCATCTTCTGTTATTTTTCCTTCAAGGGCTTCCCTAAGAACCTCATTGTACCTAAAGTTGTTCACTTGGTTAACAATGGTTTTTTTTGTTAATTTCGTGCTTAAGGTAGTGCTCAATGGTCTCGGGCTCATTATTAGGTTCAGCCCCCTCCCTCTTCCTTTCCTCAGTTTTCTTCTCCTCAACCTTTCCATCCTCAAGCATAATGGAAATGGCGTTAACAAAAGAAGTGGGAGGATAATCATTGCTTCTTACTAGTACTTTTTCGGAACTTTTGTCTTGGTATATTCTTTTACTAGGTTCATCATTTCCGTCATATTTGCACGCATTTCCTCTCTTTGCCTATAAACCTCCTTTTCAAATTTCGCTAATCTCTTTATGTGGTGCCATGTACTCCTCATTTGTTCCTTAAAGCTTGGTGAGAGTGGTATTGGGGAAGTAGAGCAGGCTGCTCGAATTAAGATTATGCTCATGACTTGGGATTCGAGAGAAAGGTGTTAGGTGGTTGGTGGAATTGGCTATTTCCGAGAGATTTGTACGGGGGCTCTCTTATGCCTTTCTATCAGATAATCAATCATTCTCTCAAGAGCACTCATTTGCTCTTCGGTGACGTTGGAAGGCTCAAAAGGAGTTATGGCATTAACCACTTTAACGGGGGTTTCAGGGGATTCATTCCAATCTTCGTAGCTTTGATCGACAAGCTCTTCTATGATGTCCCAAGATTCCTCTGTGTTAAGGTCGCTAAGCCTTCCACCGGCGGCTTGATCAATGGATCGCCTTGTGATGAAATCTGTATGGTCATAGAAGATTTGGATTTGAAGCCAAAGATCAATACCATGATGAGGAAATTTATGGAGTAAGTTCTTGAATCGAGTCCATGCTTTGTAGAAAGATTCGCCTTGAAGTTTTTGAAACGTCAAGATGTCTCGTCTTAGTTTAGTGGTTCTTTCCGGTGGGAAAAATTGAGCAAGGAAGCGAGAGGTGAGATCATCCCAACTTGAGATGGAGCCATGGAAGTCGCTCGAGCCAATTACTAGCTTAGTCCATGAGAGAGAATGGAAGAGACGCAGACGCGTGGTCTCCGAGTACTAGCATCGAGGTTAATGGAATCGACAATTTTAAGGAAATCCTTAAGATCTTCGATTAGGATCTTGAACGAAGTCCATGGAATGCACATCCGCTTTGCACCAACCGGATGGTGTCGGAAGGCGGGGCGTAGTTTGGGCTTGGTCGAAGCTCAATGGTGTTCCTATAGCCTAGGTGGCTTGGTCTCTAGTATTCACCAAGAGTACGGCCTCTTGGCGGGTCATTTGGTGGTAGGTTGATGAATGGTGGTTGGTTATCACCTTCCATGATGAAAAGTGATGGGGTTACTAACAAAGGTCACGAAGAAGGGGATAGACTACGAGAAGCTAAAAATTGGAAAAAGTTTACTTGATAGGAATCAAGCAAGGAAACCTAAGCAGGTGGACTCTAACTAGCTATTCTATTCCCGCAAGCGCCTAAAAACTTGATAACGCCACACTCGTCGCTCGGGGTCAAAGGAACTTCCTTTTCGTCGAGCAAGTTTTTCAACACCCTAGGCGATGAACCTAATCGTTGTAGTGTAGTATTAGGGTAAGCCACGGGTATTGATATCGTTCTCTAGGGAATAGTAATGCTAGTGAGAAGTTACTACGCTAAGGTTGGGGTTGAGGAAGATTATTTTTATCTTTTATGTTTTTAGGAAATGGAAAGGTACTAATCTCGGGGTATTGGATTTGGGGTTGGTATTTCTACCGATTACTCTATTTGTCTAATTATCTAATCTAAGGTGTATGTAGTCTATGTCTAATTATTGTGTGCTCGTATGATGATTTAAAGATGTGTTTACTTAGGTTTTATTACTCCTTAATTATCTCCTATTGATGGTTGAATTGTCACGTCCTTATTCTTAATCGCGTTGTGTGTCTAAGGTCGTAGGGTGCGCGCTTATCCTAACTCTTTGAAACTACCAAAGGTTATCGCCTACAAAATCTCTAGGATTTATAAACTTAACACTAAGGTACTCTTGGATGGTTTAGCCTACAATGACTCTAGGTACTATAAGCTAAGGTTCAACAAAGATTAATCAAGCATTAACTACACAACGGATGATCTATCGCAATACTAGATCATTAACAATTAAGATAAGAGACAACCTATCAATATTCAATAATTAAGTTTCATATTCCTAAGCAAACACACAAGTAAATTAATGGGACATGGGAAACATGCAAGCATACACACAATTAATTGAAGACATAATTGAATTAATGAAGTAAAACACTTATCTTGATGTAAGATAGGGTATGGAACCTAAAATCTTGTACAAGACAGACCTTGGTTCGGTTTAGGTTTTACTCCAAAAGACTACATACGAAAACTATAAAATTCGGATTCTATATATAAGATTACACATCTGACGGCGTCACCTTATGATTTGTGGCGCGTCGGTCGCCGATATTAGGGTTTCGTCTTGGCCATGTTATTCTTGCGACGCGTCACCTTATGCTTGTAACGCCGTCCCTTCGGTCTCGGACGTCGTGCGGATCAAATCTAGGCCGTCCTGAGTCATGACGCCTACTCTTTTAAAACACGAAGCCGTCGCATGTAAATGAGCAATTTACTCTCGAGCCGTCACAAAAGTGGTCCGATGGCTTCACTGTTTTGTGCTCGACGCCGTCACCTTGGCCCAATGACTGAGTGTCTCGATTCTTGACTTTGGCCATTTCTTCAGATATTCGCGCTTTTCGTTCGAATAAGTGTCATTCAAGATTTGCCTTCAAGATACCTAAAAGTGAAAAGGAACGATATTAAGTAATAATGGATACAAAAGTAATCAAATAAGGGCTTAAACGATCCTCAAAAGGTACATTTTAAAACCTTATCAAAGCCCTCTCATGTACCTATCTCACCACGTAGTTGGCTTGCAATGGGCCCACGATCTTAACATAGGTCCTAGGTAAGATTTTTGAACAAAACTCCGTCTTCCATTGTATAGTGACTGATCTTCATCCGGAGAGCTCTTGCTTCATTTTTGTCTTCCGGCTATATTCCTTCCGTGATGCATCGGATGATTGGGGTCATCCAGTTTTCTTCTCCCTCCTCGACTATTGCCCCAATGACTTCCTCCTCGGTTAATGGTGCTTCTAAAACCTCGACAACTATTTCCGTGGTTTAGTGGTCGAATGCTACTGATGCTAGCTTGCTTAGCACGTCGGCCTTCTGGTTCTGCGTTCTGGGGATGTTCTGTATTCTGAATTGCTTGAAACACTCAATGTACTCCTTCGCTTTAGCCAGATACTTTGCCATACTTTCCTTGTATGTTGTGAAATCACCGTTAATTTGGCTTGCCACTAGATTCTAGTCTACTTTCGCGCTCAACACTTGTATTTTCATATGTTTAGCAATTCTTAACCTTGCTAGCAACACTTCGTATTCTGCCTCGTTGTTGGTGCTAGGGAAATTGAGCCGGAGAGCATAAGTATATTCTGTCTGATCTGGGCTGATTAACACTAAACCCACGCTGGCACCCTTTTTGTTTGATGCCTCATCGGTAAACAACGTTCATTCCTCTTCCTGAGTGGAGATGTCACATATTTCCTTACCTACCCTTGGTTGATGTCTTCTTTGCCGACATATATCTCATTTAAGAAATCCACCAATACTTGACTGAGTGCCTCAGAATGTATGTGATTTTGTATGCCCCTAACTCCACCGCATACTTCAACAATTTTCCTAAAGTCTCGGGTTTGTTCAACACCTCTTTGATGGTTTGATCCGTTATTGCCTTAATTGGGTGGGCCTCGAAGTACCTTCGAGTCTTTTGAACAATGTAAAAGAGCCAAGGCCAATTTTTCCAAGTGGAGCGTAGTTTTATTTCGGCCTCATGTAACGTTCGCCGACATAGTGTACCGGAATTTGTTTTCCTTCCATTCTACCATCGGGATGAAGCTTATAGCCGCCTCATTTTGCCGCCAGTATACTGAACAAATCCTCTCCCGCTTAGGGGCTATAAGTCGGGGTAATTCGTGATTATCGTTTCATTTCTTGAAAAGCCTCTTGACCGCCGGTCCATCCAGATTCACTTTGTTTTTACTTGGTTATGTTCTTTAACGTATTGAAGAACGGTAAAGCTTTTTCTGCCGACCGAGAAAAACTGCTCATGGCGACCGGTTTTCACTTAAGCTTTGCATCTCCTTTAGGGTTTTGGCGTCGCATGTCACTATTGCCTTTGTTTTCTTGGGACTCACCCTTATCCCTTCGGATGTCACCATATACCCGAGGAATTTTCCTTCTTCTACTCGAATAAACACTTTTCGGGTTGAGTTTCATATTGATTATCACGGAGGTTGTCGAATGTTTGACCATATCGCTAACAACTCCATCTCACTCTGCTCTTTATTACCATGTCATCTACATACACTTCCGTGTTCCCGCCGAATTTTCCTTTGAATGTAGAGTCTACCAGCCTTTGATATGTTGCCCGGCATTTCTTAGCCCGAACGACATCTTTGTTTAACAAGATGTGCCGTGTTCGTGTAGAAAGTTTTTTCTTCGCCTTCCTTAGCCATCTCGCACTTGATGATTTCCTTGTATGCATCGAGAAAACACTTGTATTTGTATCCCATAATGACTCAATTTTCCAATTAATTTCCGGGAGGGTAGTAGTCCTTCGGCAAGATGCATTGATGCTTTTAAAGTCCATGCACATCCTCCACGTCCCATCTCTTTTTTTTACTAAAACCGGATTAGAAATCCACGTTGGATACTTTACCGATCGAACTATGCCTACCTTCAACCATTCCTCTACTTGATTGTTGATTGCTTGGTTTTTTCTTGAGAAAGTTCTCTTCTTCGGGCGATTAGTGCATCTTGCACATTGACATTTAGCTTATGTTCGATGACTACTTTGGGGACCCCGATCACGTCTGCGTACCGCCATGCGAACACGCCCTTGTTGTTTTTAACAATTCGATCAAGCTGCCTTTTGTATCCCGTGAAAAATTGCATCCAATGGTGACTAGCCGTTGTGGAAATTCGGATTGATCATAACTTCCTCTATCTTTTCGGGGAGTTCCTCTATTTCCACGGCCTGCTTCGGCTCCTTGCCTTTTGCTCCTTCTTTCAAAAATTTCTTTTCCAATCTTACGCACTCCAATACAATGACCGACCGGTGACGAGGGTCGCGATATCCTAGCGTAAGGAACTTCATCATAGAATGTATGGTGGAAGGAATGGCTCTTAGCTATCTCGTTGTTCGACCGTCCTAGTATGATGTTGTAAGGAGAAGGAGATCGATTACCATGAACGTCATTGTCGTCCGTCGAAACAAACCATCGTTCCCAAAACAAACGTTAAGTTCAATCTTTCCGGGGTTTGATAGCTTCTCCGAAAGCCTACCGATGGTGTGTTTGTTTCGACTTTGCCTTGATCGAGGCACACAAGTTACAAACAAAGGTTTCGTGACATTACTTCTCGCCACCCACGATTGACATAAATCCTTAGCGATACCCTTCGATGTCTGCTTCGACTATTAATGGTTCTTCGGATACGTCTCCCGGTAGCGCCGGATGAAACGCTATGGGGATGCTCATCCACTCTTCCTCTTGATCAATGACCTTTCTTTTTCTATCTTTTCCTCCACCATATACCATGTTGATGACCCTTCCTCTACCCGGTGGTTGTCCTCGGGGTTTCTTCTCTTTGCGACATCTTTCAAGAGGTGAGCTTTCTGTTTCTAAAGCTATCTTCAATCGCTCTTTAAGTTGATAACAATCATTAGTGAGGTGACCTTTCACGCCATGATAATCACAAAACTTGTCCGTGTTTTTCTGTCTTGGTGTTCCTTTAAAGGCGGGGAGGAGGTAATTTCAAGTTCGGTTGCCATGATTTCCTTTGGGGTTTGAGAGGAGACTTAGGTATATGGGGCGCGTGTGATTCCTATAATTGCTTCTCCTGTAATCATTCCGATGAGCACCATCTGTCCTTGTCGGGTAGTAGGGTGTGTATTGATTGCGGGGTTTGTGATCTAATCGTCGGTCTCCTCTTCGTCTATCTGAATAGCTTTGAACCCGGGGTGATCGATCTGAATTCTAAACGGCCGAATATGACCTCCGATATGATTCTCCTCGGGGAAGTTCCGTGGTGTTGTAAGCTTCTTCAGAACGCAAGAAATCATCCACTCTTATCATCATTTCTGTTACACTTTTGGGGATCCTATCCGAAAAACGCTTCGCCAGTTCTGGGCACTTACTTCCGTTTATGAAGGAGGATATTTGCATGACCTCCGGCACTCCCGGGATGTAGCTAGCCTCGTCCGTCCATCTTTCCTTGAACCCGTAAAGGTTTCATTGGCTTTACGCACGATCTTGGTAATTTCCATCGGATATTTCAAAATTTTCCTTGAAGAGCAAATCTTGAGAGGAACTCTCGAAGTGCCTCCCAGTGTCTATGTTGCCGTTGGTCGCGGTCAACCCACCCTCCGACCCGTCTAAAGTCTGCTGAAACATCCAACACCATACTGGCATTTGCCACCCTCCGTGCTTAGTTGCTCCTGAAAACCGAGTGATGTGATCGTCTGGGTCTGTGGAACCGTCGTAAAGTTTGATGTTTTTGGGCAATTCATGTTTCGGACCCGCGAATTCTATGATTCTTTTGGTGAACGGGCACCTGGGGGCATCTTTGTAAGGTTTCTGCAGATCTTCCTCTTCGACTCCTTTTCCCTTTCGTTCCTCCTTTTCTTTTTCTACCTCATTTTGCGGTTCCTCCGCTTCGTCTCGGCCGATTCGTATTGGTTTTGAGATTGGTACCTTTGGTGTTGTGCTCTTTTATCGTGGCTTTTAATGAGGTGATGTGGCTTAATATTTGTTCTTCAAGGTTGGGTGAGTTGTTGTTTCCTCGGTATTGCTGGATGGTGTTTGATTGAGGACTCGCCATTTTCTAGCCTTAGTAGATTGAATAGTGGGTCCCACGAATGGCGCCAATTTGTTGAGGTAAAATACGTCTTCATCCAAACAGCTTGTATCCTTCTACCGACTCTTCGTCTGTGCCTTGGATCGATACTCTTTGGATCCGTGAACACAAGAACAACACGTGTTAGCCTCGCCTGGGTTTTATCCTAGACCAAGCTCCCAGCGTGAGAGTAAGAATATGATGTGGAGAGTTCTTGTGTGTAAAATAGGGTTAGTGAGAGTTGACCTAAATGCAGAACTTCCTCTTTATATAGGTGAGAAATCTTGTCTTTATATGAGGGTCACATATGGTGAAAGTGACTCTTTCGGGCGGGACTTTGACTTGCTATGTTTAGTTTCTGCTTGAATCAGGTCAGAGGTTCTGATCAAGATTCCTTTCCTTTTATGTGTGGTGACGTCATGTAACCGTTGTGCGGGAGGTTGTGACCAAACCCTTCGGTATGTGATGCTTTACTTCGGTCTAGAGTCTTTACACTTGGTTGAGTTGATTTGTTGTATGTTTGTCCGGATGGTTCGTTCCCTTCGGATACATACGCCAACAGTTGCATACATCTTAATCAAAAATCTTTCATTTTCGGCTGAAGAAAAGAAAACCTCGTACAATTTATCCATGTCATAGATTACTAATTACTGCTGTGTATTTTATCAACCGATTTACACCAAATCACATGACACGTGTTAGTTTTTTCCCCTCTCTAACGACACAAAATTTTATATCTAAACAATTAAACTCCAAAAAATGCGAATTACATAGTCCATAAAAGGGCCCAAAACAAGAACAAAGTTAATGGGATTAGCCTTTAGTGAGAAAACTTAGCGGTCGTAATAATTTGTAGGTGATAAATCATAAATTAGGAAAGTAAAAGATCCGTGATTAGGTCTACATAAGTTTCAACAATTTTTTTCTAGATGTGTCTAGATTTTCTCCATACGAACCAAAGGACGAAAATAGCAATTCGTGTACAAATTAAATTTCATGTATCTAGAAACATATTCCAGAATTGGTACATCTTTGACATAAGACCAAAACTTTTAGTGTTTTTGAACATATGAATATTATATAAGAGGGAAACAAGCTTTCGTAACCCCGAGTGGCTGCGTCCTTCATTCGTGCTGTTTTTCTTCGATTAAGACAATAATCTCGACCTGCAAAAGAGTATTCTCAAATCTTCAGCTGTAGCTCTAACTATGTCGTGGCGAAGATGGGTTAAGCCCGAGGTACTTATTTTGTTAAACTGCATTTGTTATGACAATGAACCAATTTGATATCTCTAAGATATACAAACATCATACAAGTGTAATTTGTTCAAAATATATGTGGTACACTACTTGTGTAGGTTTACCCTTTGATGGTACCAATCGTAGGAGTTCTTGGACTAGTTGCAACACAACTTATAAGAAACATATCAACCAATCCCGATGTCAGGTAAGCGTAAAACGTTTTAACCACGAATCTAAGTACAAAATGACTTGTAGCTAACGCTATGTCACATGGAAATACTTCTTTGTTTCAGGGTTACTAAAGAAAACAGAACCGCGGGGATCTTGGAAAACCATAAAGAAGGTGAAAAGTACGCAGAACATGCCTTGAGGAAGTTTGTCCGTGGTCGGACTCCTCAAATCATGCCATCGATCAATGACTATTTCACCCGAGAGAAACAAAGCTGATAATGCCAGGATTTATTATAGTTTGTACACCATTTTCATATTTTTTTTGAAAGTAACCAAAGAATATTTTGGTTTACGATAGACTTTTTGATACTTTATGACTATATACTCAAAATCCTGTTCTTAATTGTGTTCCAAAAATTATATGAAGTGTGCGAATGTATGTATCATACTGTATGTACTAACGTAGTTACGTAACCTTGTAACATTCTGAATGATATGTGACTCTTAACACGTAGGGTGTGTTTTTTTTTAGTTATGGGGAAGGAATAATAAGAAAGGTTATTTGCGTAAAAACATCATACTTGTCGGCTTTTTGTCATTTTACGTTGCGTATTTTTTTCTCAACTTGACACTAACCTTTTGAATTAAACGCTGTGTGTGTCTTGACCGCTAACCTGTTTGAAGCGGTCGAGTTAACAACCGTTAATTTTATTATTGCATTGTTAGTCCTTTTCGCCGCTTTTAATGACCGTTTATAATATTATTGCACCGTTAGTCCTTTTCGCCCGTTTTTGTTTGTTTTTGCACGCCGTCCGCTTTTACACTTTCGTCCGCTTTTACACGTTTTCGCTCGTTTTTGCGTTTTCGTCCGTTTTACACATTTTCGCTCGTTTTTACATGTTTTCGCTCGTTTTTGCACGCCGTCCGTTTTACACGCTGCTCGTTTTGCACGTCTTCGCCTGCTGTTTTACGCTTCCGCCTGCTTTACACGCTTTCGTCCGTTTTACACGCTTCTATAGGTTTTCGTTCGTTTTGCACGTTTTGTTTGTTTTACGTTTTCATTCGTTTTGCACTTTCGTCCGATTTTACATGTTTTGCACGTTTTACGTTTTCGTTTGTTTTCCATGCTTTCATCCGCTTTAACACGCTTTTGTTCATTTTAGCACCCTTTCGTCCGGTTTACGTTTTGCTCATTTTGCACGTTTTCGTCCGTTTTACGTTTCGTCCGTTTACACGTTTTATTCGCTTTTGCACGATTTCGTCCGTTTTACACGGTTTCGTTCGTTTCAAAGACGTCTTCGTCCGCTTTTACACGCTTCCGCCGTTTTACACGCCGTCCGCTTTACACGCTTCTGCTGTGTTTTCGTTCGCTCTTGCACGCGTTTTGTTTGTTTACACGTGTTCATTCGTTTTGCGCGCGCCGTCTGTTTTACATGTTTTGCACGATTTACACATTTCGTTTGTTTTGCATGCTTCGTCCGTTTTACGTTTTCGTTCATTTTGCACACTTTCGTCGTTTTACGTTTCGTTCATTTTGCACACTTTCGTCGTTTTACGTTTTGTTCATTTTGCACGTTTCATCCGATTTTACGCTTTTGTTCGTTTTGCACACTTTCATCTATTTTACACGGACCAAAACGCAAAATAAACAAAACGTAAAACGAGCGAAAACATGAAAACCGTGCGGCGTGCAAAATGAACGAAAACGTGTAAAATGGACTAAAGCGTAAACGAACTAAAACGTAAAACAGATTTAAATCATGCAAAATTAATGAAACGTAAAGCGAACAAAAAGCGCAAAACGAACGAAAACTCAGAGAAACGTGTAAAACGGACGAAGCGCAAAACGAACAAAACGCGAAAAGGACTAACGGTGCAATAATATAATATACGGTCGTTAAAACCGCGAAAATGACTAATGGTGCAATAATAAAATTAACGGTCGTTAACTTGACCTGCTCCAACAGGTTAAGCAGGTCACCAGTACACACAATAGCACGAATTCAAAAGGTTAGTGTCAAGTTAAGGAAAAAAAAAGTACGCAACATACAATGACCAAAAGTGACAAGTATGATGTATTTTTTTGCAAATAACCCTAATAAGAACTACTTATTTAATAGTATTTGTTTTTTAAATAGGACTCACTATTTCTCTTGTTTGATCTATATCCACAATACTTAAATTATACTGTTCTTCTAATTAAGAGCCTCATATAGTTAGTGGGTCATACTATTTTTCCTAAAGAATGTCACACCCCAAATTACTTTTTTTTGCGGTGAATGGAATTCACGGGATTGACCGTCATAGCATCACAATCACGTTATATTGAACGACCTAAAGTGTCGTTTGGAAAATACATCGTTTGATTTAATAAAATAAGCGAGTTTACAAAATATAGGTCCCAAAAGAAAATCAACTTGTGCGGAAATAAGTTTGTTACAATTCAAACGATGTTTTAAAGTATGAAAACTCAAGTGAGATGCGTCGTCACCGCGACTCTATGATGTGTCCAAATGCATGCCATGAAGTGAATGCCATAGATACCGAGATAAAACATGCTAAAAGTGTCAACACAAAGGTTGAGTGAGTTCATAGAGTTTGTGTTGAAATGTAAAGCCTTTCAAAATCGTTTATCAAAGAAAGGCATTGTAATCCACCCGCCCAAGTTCGCCCATACAAAACTTGCAACCCGTGTGTTCACAACCCATCGCCAAAATATGTGTAGTTTATTCTCAAACACATGATGTCAAATGAATTCACAATAGTACCTAACTCGACGTAGAACAATAGCACTTAATCAATAGGACTAGACTCAATGTATCAAGAGTCAATCGATTTAGAACATTATCTGACGAGAAGGCGTAGCACATAATCAATAGTACATGACTCAATGTATCGAAGAGTCAAGCGATATAGTACTTTATACGACGATGTATCGAGAGTCAGTGACATAGAACTTTATCTGACGAGAACTATACCAAACAAACAAAAACAACTAATATAGTACAACATTCGGTTTGAAACAATGGTGATCATGATAGAAGTTATCCTTAAAAATATAAAGTACTTGTGAAAATAATTGAGCATGTATCTCCCCAAAATAATACAAAACAATTGAAAGTGGGGCTATGAAAACTCACTTGGTAAAATGAGGCGATGACAAAAGTGAGTACACTGAAATGTAGCGTGATACTTTAACCTTGACCTATTATGAATGATATGATACGTAATAAGTCATGATGTAATGTTATGCATGCATTTCGTATGTTATTTATACCATTTGTGAGTTTTGAAAATAATACTCTTCGTGAAAATACTCTTTTGACGTCTTGACCATTCTTAAATTACTTTGCAAGTATTTACGTCAAAACGACATCCTACAATAGTTTCTTAATGATTTATTGTGAAATTTTAACTTTTCGTCAGTAAAATATTGTCGTTGGAAATTTCATGAAAGTGACAAAATGGCTTGAAAAGCTAGTCGTACAATGGTGTCGTCGAACGTTAGAAACGAACTCAACGGTTTTGGAAAGCTTGTATCAAAATCTAGAAGTTTTGGCATTTAAGTTTTTATCCTAGAGGTCTCGTACATAAAGATAATAGAGGTTAAATATGGTGATTTTGTCCAAATGTAGTTTAAAAAGTGAGTTTCGCAAAGTTTAAGCAACCGTAAATAATTTATTACAACTCCGCTATACAAGCGGTTAGTCATTTTGAAAAATATGCTTGGTGATCTCGATTTTATTAGAAGACATTTCGTTACAAAAGTTCTACGTCAACGTTAAAAATAGCCTTCAACATGGTCGTTTTGTTTACCGTAACGAGGAGAGAAGACATGGAGAAGTGTCGTTACGGTTATCGATGATTGAGAGTGTCTAAAACATCATAGTAAGGAAAATATCGAATGAATCTCTCAAAAGTAACACTTTGACTTGGAATATGTGAAGATTTTGTTTACACTAAGATTTATAAATAATCGCCCCAACATAACATGATCCTCGAATTAGACATAGTTAGCTAGGCTATGTATAATTAAGGAACGATGATGTGACGTTCGGTTTAGTTGTTATAACTCTCGATGTTTACAACGATTTAACGTGTCGTTAACATGATAGTTAAAGTAAAAGGAATTAAAATTTCGTGAGTAATAACGAATCGGAAGAAAATAAAGTACGATAGATGAGAATATTTTTTACAACGAGTGGTTTATCAAAAGTAGTACATCTTAAGTTATAAAGATTCGGATCGATGGAAAACATAAACTTAGTACGACCTAGTACATAAGGAGAAATAAGACCGTTAGTTTCGAATTTCTTGATCTTCTGCGTTGTTGTGACCATGACGAGCTTCTCCTCCTTGTAACATGTATGCATTCCCATGAGCACCTTCGACTTGTTGACCTTTGTTTTGAGGACATTGATTCGATAGTGTCCTTGCTCCCACATCCGGGCACGTGACTATGGCCTTGCCCCTGCGATCCTTAGCAAGGTGTCCTACTTTGTGACGACTAAAGCATATACCACATGGACCATTATGATGTAGCGTGCATTGGTGGCATCGCGGTAAGTTTCCGCATAAGCTCTTCCCTTTGTTGGCAAGCAACATAGACCACAGCGACTTCTTGTCTTCTATTACATTGTCGATGATGGTTAGTGTTACGGTTTTGGTTGTTGTTATTGTAACCTCCTTGGTCATTTTCCCATTTTCTTTTGTTGTTGTTGATTTGGTTATCGTCGTTGTTGTTGTTGTTTTGGTTATTGTGGTAGTTGGTGCGGTTGTTGGTATTGTTGTTACGGTTGGTGTTGGTGATGTTGCCTCTCTTTACTACTTGTGCCATGAGCCTTTGAGACACTCGAATAGATTCCTCAATCGTTTGCGGGTCAAAAGAAGTCACATCACCTTGGATAATCTCGGGAAGTCCTTCAATGAAAGCCTCCAGTAGCTTCTCATTATCCAAAACCATAGATGGGCATAACACGGCCAATTCTTGAAACCTTCGAATGTAGTATCAATGTCATACCCAATAGTTACCAACTCATAGAATTCGGTCTCCAACTTCTTCACCTCCGTGCAGCGGACAAAACTTCTTTGTTACAAACCTTTGAATTGCTCCCAGTGAGCTTGAAAGCATTCTCCATTCCCATCGGTGAGCATAAGAGTTCCACCACGACAATGCTCCATCAAGTAGTGTACTCGTAGCAAACTTGACCTTGCTATCATCCGGCAATTACATAACAAAACACGGACTCCAATTCTCGAACCATCTAACCATGGCGGTGGCTCGCCGGTACCTCTAAACTTCGTGGGATCTCCACTTTTGAAATTCTTATACGACGACTTTTAACTCCGGATCCTCCCTGCATTTCTGCGGCGAAGCAAGCCTAAGCGGCTTGACTTCCCTCGCAATTCTAGCGGCTTGGCGAGTGCGTGACCTCAACGGCGGAAGAACCATCGCTTCCTTTCAATCCTTAGAGCATCGGCTATGCTATCTCTTACCAACTTTTGAATAGCCGCTTGTGTCAATTCGGGTGTAGCTTTCTTCTACGCCATATCTTCTTCAAAAATAAGAGGAAAGGGTGAGGCGTAACAAAGTCCTATGTTAATAATAAGCGCCTAAAGAGATGTGATAAGAAATGATAAGTTTGAGGTTATTTTCAAAATGATCGACGGTTTCCTAAGAAATGGGTTATGAGATGTCGTAAGTGCTTCAAATGTACGATGGTTTAGTGACTTAATGTGTGAGTAACGTGTAACTCGACATGTTAGTGGTGAAACAAAGGGTGAGAGTGACCGCCCTACTTAAAGGTTTATCACGGCATTCGGCGTTATCGGTGATGAGTCGGTGATATTAAAATTGCGATAGGGAATGACAAAGCGTTCACCACATTAGAGTATGAGGAAAGGATAATGGGGTGGGTATTTAAGGGCATCCATGTGACAATTGATTTGAAATGAAAGTAAATAACTCGAAAAATGTACGTATAGATCGCATGCAAAGTGAACATGCACTTATGATGAAATGATGAGATGCTATGATGATGTAGTTATAGTCTAGGGTCAATGATGCAACCTAGTTCTCTATAATCAAGCTCGATGCCAATCTGTCACACCCCAAATTACATTTTGCGGTGAATGGAATTCACGGGATTGATCGTCATAGCATCACAATCACAGTTATATTGAACGACCTAAAGTGTCGTTTGGAAAATACATCGTTTGATTTAATAAAATAAACAGAGTTTACAAAATATAGGTCCCAAAAGAAAATCAACTTGTGCGGAAATAAGTTTGTTACAATTCAAACGATGTTTTAAAGTATGAAAAACTCAAGTGAGATGCGTCGTCACCGCGACTCTATGATGTGTCCAAATGCATGCCATGAAGTGAATGCCATAGATACCTGAGATAAAACATGCTAAAAGTGTCAACACAAAAGTTGAGTGAGTTCATAGAGTTTGTGTTGAAATGTAAAGCCTTTCAAAATCGTTTATGCGACAAAGGCATTGTAAATCCACCAGGCCCAAGTTCCGCCCATACAAAACTTGCAACTTTGTGTGTTCACAACCCAGCTGCCAAAATATGTGTAGTTTATGCTCAAACACATGATGTCAAATGAATTCACAATAGTACCTAACTCGACGTAGAACAATAACACTTAATCAATAGGACTAGACTCAATGTATCGATGAGTCAAGCGATTTAGAACATTATCTGACGTAGGCGTAGCACATAATCAATAGTACATGACTCAATGTATCGAGAGTCAAGCGATATAGTACTTTATCTGACGATGTATCAAGAGTCAAGCGACATAGAACTTTATCTGACGAGAACTATACCAAACAAACAAAAACAACTAATATAGTACAACATTCAGTTTGAAACAATGGTGATCATGATAGAAGTTATCCTTAAAAATATAAAGTACTTGTGAAAAATAATTGAGCATGTATCTCCCCCAAAATAATACAAAACAATTGAAAGTGGGGCTATGAAAACTCACTTGGTAAAATGAGGCGATGACAAAAGTGAGTACACTGAAATGTAGCGTGATACTTTAACCTTGATCTATTATGAATGATATGATACGTAATAAGTCATGATGTAATGTTATGCATGCATTTCGTATGTTATTTATACCATTTGTGAGTTTTGAAAATAATACTCTTCATTCGAAAAATACTCTTTTGACGTCTTGACCATTCTTAAATTACTTTGCAAGTATTTACGTCAAAACGACATCCTACAATAGTTTCTTAATGATTTATTGTGAAATTTTAACTTTTCGTCAGTAAAATATTGTCGTTGGAAATTTCATGAAAGTGACAAAATGGCTTGAAAAGCTAGTCGTACAATGGTGTACGTCGAACGTTAGGAAACGAACTCAACGGTTTTGGAAAGCTTGTATCAAAATCTAGAAGTTTTGGCATTTAAGTTTTATCCTAGAGGTCTCGTACATAAAGATAATAGAGGTTAAATATGGTGATTTTGTCCAAATGTAGTTTAAAAAGTGAGTTTCGCAAAGTTTAAGCAACAGTAAATAATTTATTACAACTCCGCTATACAAGCGGTTAGTCATTTTGAAAAATATGCTTGGTGATCTCGATTTTATTAGAAGACATTTCGTTACAAAAGTTCTCGTCAACGTTAAAAATAGCCTTCAACATTAAGATCGGACCACTTTTTATACTTGTCGAAAAGAGTTTTTCTCGTACTAAACCTATTCCAATCCCTTCAAAACAACTCCAAAGCTATTCTAATCCTACCATACACCTTCTTAGGGTGTCATGGGTTCCTAAACATCATCAAGACTAATATATAACAAGGGATAAATTATAGGATAACTATATATATATAACTTCTAAAACAATGTAAAATGGTATAAATATCCATAAGTCTTGCATGCTTTGCTCAAAAATGATGAAATAGATATGAAATGATAATGAAAGATGTAAAATGAAGATGATATGCTTACTAATTACTTGATGAGGTGACTAGAACAAAGGATTAAACCTAAACACCCTAGGTTTTATTTCAAAACCTATAATAAGAGTGTAACTAGATTGTTAAACTTGATCTTGAAAATTTTGGATTTCCTTCTACCCTTATGCTTGGCGGTTCTTGGAAGAAGAGAGATATCTTTGAATGTGTGTGAAAATTATTGAGGTGAATTGAATGTGTAAGAGAGTTTGGAGTAATAATCTAGATATGTAAGAAAATATTCACCAAACCAAGACTTCCCCCCCTCATGGCCGGTTTTTGGGGGATATTGTTTCCCAAATATATATTTTTTTTTTATAAAATGTATTATGTATAAAATGTGTAAGTAAAATGTAGTTAAGTATAAGTTTGTTGTAACTTGTGTATACATTTGTGCAATAGGATAGTTTTAGCTAATAAATTTTAATTGGTCAAAGTAAAATATATTGAGTCATAAAATTGTAAAATATATTTCTTGCATAATTTGAGTGATATAATAATTATCGTGTAGTTTTTAAGAAAACCGTCGTAATAATATAGATTAAACAATTTTTATACGAAATAAATTTAAAACATTGGTAAACTCAAAATATTATTGTTACAAACTAAAAGTGAGTATAAAAATATTTCGGAATCATTTTTGGAAGTATCGGATTAAATGATCAAAATAATAACTTACGCGATAGCGTTTATTTAATATGAAATTTACGCGTTTATGGTGAAATGCAAAATCATGAATGAACTAACATGATGAAAATGATGCTAATGATATGTAGACTAAACTTAGTCTATATGAAATGTCCGTGATGATATGATCATGAATTCACAGCTAAACCATTAAGGTTACGCGAATTTGAAACTCGTAAACCTAGTTTACGATAAATGATGAAATAGTGAAACTTGAGAAATGACTTGAAATTGCGAGTTGTCACAAAGAAACACACCCTTACCCTTGTTATCTTTACCATTAAGAGCCTCATATAGTTAGTGGGTCATACTATTCTTTCCTAAAGAAACACACCCTTACCCTTGTTATCTTTACCGTACACTTGACTCTTAAAGGCACGTTTGGTAGAGAGAATTTCAAAGAAATGAAATGAAGCAGAGAATTGAAATTCAGATAATAGAAATCGATGAGAATTTTGTTCAATTCTAATGTTTGGTAACAATGAGACTTGACCGAGATATGAATTTTTTCTTTTGTTTTTTAAATAACATTTGAGGAAAGTGAATATGAAGTCATTGAGCATCTAAGCTTACATGAAAAACTCACCAAAACTACGTCGTATTGTTTGAAACTACGTAGTTTTGATTATTAGACCTCAAACTAAATTGCCTAATCCACTCAACTATAGAAATGCAAGTCATTTGTTTAAAAATGATATATTCTCAACATCTAATTCGTATCTGAATGCAATTGATAAAAAGATATAACCACCTCAACCATTAGATAGATATTCTAACACAATTGTCTTATATAATATTATTACGAGTGTTTATTAATCATGAAGATGGGTAATAATAATTATTATATGTTCGAGCACATGGTGATTTGGAAGTTTGTAAAATAAAAACATATGACAGGTCTGAAATGGATCGGTGTTCTTGTGATCAAGGTGAAGATAACCGAAAAAAGTGTTAGGAGAAATATAATGAAAAATATTCAATTTGAATTTTAAATAAGATTTGCTCAAAATAATGTAGTTTTGGTGAGTTTTTCATGTAAGCTTAGATGCCTAACAGCCTCATATTCACTTTCCTCATAACATTTTATCATATGAAACTCACATGTATTTGTTTGTTGATTTTTTTTAATTAATTTTTCTAAATAATTCTAGAAAATTATTTAATTTTTTTAAATAAAGTTTTTTTTTTAAATTATTTTTTAAAAACATTATTTAAAAAAAATATTTTAAAAATTATTTACTTTCTTTAATTTTTTAAAATTATTCTTGTATTTTTAAAAAATTCAAATATTTTTATATTTTTTAAAATTTATTTAAAAAAAACTTATTTTTTCAAAAATTTATTTTGAAAAAAATTATTTTAAAAATGTATTTATTTATTTATTTTTTCCAAAATCTTACAAAATACTCTTATTTCTCTCATTTCCTAACTAAAAGTAGTGGAAATGAAAGTTAAAAAATTACACTACCAATTTTCTACAAATTCTCAACAATCTCCACATTTTTATTTCTCTAACATACCAAACAAAAGAATTTAATTCATTTTCATTTCTCCATTCTCATTTCCTTCTACCAAATATGCCCTTAGAACCATAACCTTGTGAGCCATCCTCCGTTACAATGATATCCTCAAGAACGCACTCGCTAGCTTTGTTATTTAATCAACGTGCAAAGTATGGCACAAAGTTATAGGAATAATACTTTTGAAAAGCATTATATATCGAAAAAATATGTTTGAAGTCTTAATGTTGACACTTTTTATTTTATACTGAGTGATAAAAAGCTGATGATCATTTTACCTTTTGATTTTGAAAATTACATCCACCATCGCTAGGGTAAGTTACATAAATGGTCATTGTTGTTTGGCAAAATTGCATCCACAGATCCCAAATTCTTTTCAAATTCTTTTTTTGGAAATTTTTACGGACATGTGAATTTTTTTGGAAACTTTATTTTCGTGACGTGTGGAAATTTTTTCGGAAACTTTTTATTGTCACAAGGTAAATTTTTTATGGGATTTTTTTTCACGAAAAAAAGTTTTCTAAAAATTATTTCAGAAAAAAAGGTTTTTCGACAAAAAATTTCTGAATTTTTTTTTAAAGAATTTCGAACAAATTTTTGGGATAAAAATTTCGGAAAGAAACCGAACGAAATTAAAATTTTGAAAAAAAAAAGAAAAAATTAGGGACGATGGATGCAATTTTCTCCAAACGATAGAGACCATTTATGTAATTCACCCTAAGGACAGTGGATGCAATTTTAGCAAACCCACATGAATCATTTATGTAATATGAAGGGTAAAATGGTTATACTACTCAAATAAAGACAAAAGTGTCAGCATTAATGCTCACATGAGTATTTTTTTTGTTCGCTACTTAAAAAAATATTTTTAAACAAATTTGATGTTTTCTCAAAATATTATCCCTAAGTTATATCATAACAACAATAATCCGATAATTTGGTTATTTAACCAACTCAAATGTTAAAAATAGTGTATCATGACTAAAAATGGGAAAAAGATAAAAATAGTTTTATATTAAAAGATAAAGTGAAGATAGAGTACTAACACAATTAAGGATGTGAATTGATGAACCAGAATTTAGCGAGTATATGTAGTTCGCTAATTTCGACGAGAGTTCGTCTTCCAATCTTGGGCTTGTGAGATTCAAGAGCTTGAACAAAATGTCTCGTTAGTTGTTGAGGTAAAAATATGTCTTCATCCTAACAAGATAAGATCTTTCGGTAGGTACTTCGTCATGCTTTTTGGATCTGTGAACACAAAAGTAACACGCGTTAACCTCGCCCAGAGTTTTATCCTTAGACTAAGCTCCGGCGTGAGAATGGGTATATGATATGAGGAATAACTGTGTGTAAAAGTAAGGTTAGAGAGAGTTAACCTAAATGCAATAACTTCCTCCCTTTATATCGGTGAGAAGTCTTGTCCTTACCTGAGGGTCACATGTGGTGAAAGTGACCTTTTCGGGCGAGACTTTGACTTTACTCGTCTCGGACTCATTACGAGTCGAGCCGATGGTTCTGGTCAAGATTCCTTTCCTCTTTTGTTCGATGACGCTACATTACCGTTATGCCAAGTGTCGCCTTGTCTCTTCGGAACACATCAGTTCACTTCGGCTTATAGCTTGGTCTTGTAACTTGGTCTGGTTGATTTGCCTGGATCCATTCGGATGGCCTTCTAGCCATTCGACTTGGTCACTTCGGACACATACGCCAACATGTCCCCCCTCCCAGTATCATGTTATTTATTTATAACATGATATTGAGAAAGTTATTTCGTAAAATTGTTTCTTTTTCCGAAGTGTTTGTTTCATTATCTGTGCGAACCATGACGTGCGCATGCTGCCAAAATTCATAATTGTGATGATATGATGGAGCGCCGCCGTTTTTACATTGTGCTGCGATGGTGACACGTATGGTCCTTTGTGATCCGACGGGGTGGGAAGTGACACTTATGGTGACATGACAAGATGTTTCACATTCTCTCCTTTTTGCCTATAAATACCCTCATTGTTGCTTTTTTACCACCGTAAAATTTTCACACACACACACGCGTCATCAAGCCGACCGATTTTTGCGCCCTTCGTCTTCGATTCAGGTATACTTTGGTTCTTTCTATTTTTGTTTTAGGCTATACCTTTCTTCCTTTCGGCTTATTATGGCGGAATCATCCGGGTCAGTTAACGCTTCGGAACATGTTTCTAATGACGCTTTGGATCACCTTCTTGGATCTAAACCCAATTTTGATATTCACAAGTATACTTCTAATTTGGATGAAGCGGGTGTAACCTTGGTGGTGAATACCTTCGCCATTCCCATCGAATTGCGTCCAAGACTTCCCCCTACGGGCTTTACCATGGGTGATTTGGGGGATGATGCCATCGGCTTATATGTACAGTATTTTATGGAGGGTGGTCTTAGTGTTCAGTTTTCCTCCTTTATTTTAGATGTCTTGCAATATTATAAGGTTCACTTGTCTCGAGATAGTGCCGTTAGGTTTGCATAGGGCCACTCTTTTTAAGTATATAGTAGAAGTTTACATATAACACCCACACGTCCCTTTTCGGTGCCTTTTACAAATTGCACAAACAGGTCACTTGGTTTTCCTTTGCCAAACGGGATGGAAAAAGCGAAGGTTTGTTTTAATGAGATTTTGTCGGGGTTGAAGGGTTGGAAGTATAACTTCTTTCGATCGACCGCCGTCTATCCCTTTTGCTATGCCGTGGAGGCATCCAGATTCGAATATTTCTGATCCCTTTCCCACCGTAGAGTTTTCTGGAAAACGACGCACAGAACCTCTCCACCAATGTGATAGATCTCATAAAGATTCCTCCGGGTTTTTTGCGTCGTGGGGTTGTCGCCAATCGAAATATCCGGTTACGGGCCTGCCTTGAGGATCTTGAGGGAATGGTATTAGCCTGTGTTTCCTTTACTTTGTATTTGTATTGTTCCGTATTTTTCTTGATTTATTTTTACTTTGTTTTCGCAGCTTTAACCATGGCAGATTACCTTATTCACCCCAAGTACCGAAAGAAAGCCTCTATGGTGAAGGGAGATGCCTACCAGCCAGGTCAGTCCCATGTAATGCATGTCACTCTTCCCTCTCCCCCAAACACTCCAGTTCTGCCCAAGAATGATGCGATAAAGGCGGTTGCGGTTCCCAATCCTAAGGTATTGGAGGCCAAGGAGAGGAAAAAGTGAGCCGCCGAGGCGAAGAAAACCGGGGGAGGGTTAAATAAAAAACGCTCGACTGGGGAGGGAGGATCAAACCAACCGAAGAGGAGGAAACCAAAAAGCCTCACTTCTGTCATTCATGTAGATTCGACTACTCAGGCTTCCTCTCATACCCTTTGAATATCGCTTATCCAAATGAGGCAGGCGGAAGGACAACCGTGAAGGTCGGTCCATAACCGGCTAGAGAATGTGGACGTTGGGGGTGACAATGTCAACGAGGAGCAACAAGGCCCTACCTCTCCTCCTCCTGAGTGCCTCCCCCACTCCGAAAGATTCAAGTAAGTGCTCGTTTTTGTTGTCCTTATAAACTGTCTTTGTATGCTGGTTTAATTGTTTTTTCCTCTTCTTTTTTTTTGTACGGGTTTCACCTCCTGCTTCTCCTCATCGGGAAGGGAAAGCTATTGATCGGTAGGGAGGAAACCACCGATGAGATATTTGTGTCGGGCGGTCGATTAAGAAAGATCGAGAGGTTAAATGCTATGATATGTGCGGGACTGTTATATCATCTTCCTCCTCGGCCGAGGAGACTTATCTAGGGTCTCGACCGACTTGGAGGCGACTCGGCGGTCATGGGCGATTTTGGCTCACACGGATGTATTAGTTCGTTTTGAGAATCTTTGCTGTGAACACGAGGAGTTGGTTGCCACACACAAAGTATGTGAAAAGATTATGCGTGACAGCTTCAATTTATTCTCAAAGGTGTGCGAAGAGTTGAAGACTGTTAAGGACACACACGCCGACTGCTCCACCAAAGAGGAGAGCATGAGTGCCAAGATCCGGAAGCTTGAAGAGGAAAAATCTTCTTGGTTGAAGACCTCCTCGGCCCAGACTGAAAAAATATCTTCTTTGGAGAAAGAGTTGGGGGAGGTAAAGGGTGCCTTAAGGGATGAGCAGGAGGAGAATAAGGCTATTCAGCATGTTCGCACAAATTTGGTTGTGAAGACAGGGAAATTGGAGATGGAGCGCTTCAATGTTGTGAAGGAGTTCATTCCGACCGTAGTTTCACCCTTTCTGGACAGTCATGAGTATAAGTCTTCATTGTCCATTCTATTTAGCCTTTGCATTATGATAGGTTGGTTGGGCGGGGTGGCTTTGGAACGCTCCGAAGAGGATCTGAAGGATATCTTGGAAAACACTGACGACGTGGATATTTATGCCACCAAGAAGTATAAAGGAGAGTACAACAAACTCTTTGTAAAAAAGTATCCTTACCTAGAGAAGATCCAAAACGCTTATTATCGCCCCTAGAGGAGTTAATGCAGATTTTCCGGACCCTGCTCCTTCTAAGCCTCTTGAGCCTACCGAGATATTCTTGAGGGGTCTAATGTTCTTTCAAGAAAACAAGGATGCCGGAGAGGGAAAAATGTGGTTGGGAAGAAGAAAGTTGTGGGAGAGAAAGAAAGCGTGAAGGGCCTACCGATGCCAAATTATTTGTTTTAATCATTAGTATCTTTTGTTATACTTAGATGAATGGGTTGTAACCTTATTTTGTAGAACAATCGGATTGATGGTTTGTAAACATTATCTTGCTTGAATTATCTTACCGATTGATTTGTAGAACAATGAATGGTGTATTTGTTCGGTTTTCGTAATGGAAGTGTGGTAGAATCACTTAACGACTTTTGTTCGTCTTGCTCCCTTTCTTTTATTTTTCTTGTTTGCTTTTGAGACGGTCATTTGTTAAAGGTATAAACCGTTCGGTAAATTTTAATTTGTAACGGCAACCTTTTTGAGGTATGAACCGTTCGGCCAGTTTTAATTTATAATGGCAACCTCTTTGGGGTATGAATATGAACCATTCGACGAACTTTAATTTATAATGGAAACCTATTTGAGGTATGAACCATTCGACCAATTTTAATTTATGATAGCAACCTATTTGAAGTATGAACCATTCGCCAATTTTAATTTACAATGGAAACTGTTTGAGATATGAACCATTCGGCCAATTTTAATTTACAATGGCAACCTATTTGAGGTATGAACCATCCGCCAATTTTAATTTACAATGGCAACCTATTTGAGGTATGAACCATTCTAGAACGCCGACCATTTATCCTCGGAGGTAGCGAACCTTCCGAGGGGCCACTTTGTTATTATGTTCACGATGAAGAAAATTAAGGAAAATTGCCCCCATAATCCAAGGGAGCTATATCTTGTCTTCGATTAATAATAAACAACGACAATGCCTTTGGGCGATTAAAATTACAAGAAACATTTCCTAAGATTAGGTAGGGTGCTAGTGCAGGGCACCTCTTTCTCTTCGATTGTTTGCAACTTGTAGGAGCCATTTTCGTATGCTTTGGTGATATGGTATGGACCATCCCAATTTGGTCCTAATTTTCCTGGCTTTCCACCACGCTTGCTTCATTCTTACGGAATCTGAAGTTTCTTACCTTAACGTCTCAAAAGGACTCTCCGATTATAGTCTTGTTCCACCTTCTTTTTGTACTTGGCTTCTTCTATTCTCTTGATTCTCTTCTCTCCGTGATAGATCCAAGTTCGGTGGTTTCTTCCTCGCTCCTTCTTCTTTGATCATCATTGTCCAAAGTTTAGCATTCCTATTTCGCTGGGATTAAAGCTTCACTTCCATATGTTAGGATCGAATGGCGTCTCACCATTGCTCGTCTTGAGAGAAGTCCGATGAGCCCACAATACATTTGGCAATTCATCCACCCATCCGCCCTGTTTCTTCCTAACCTTGCCTTAAGGCCGTGCATTAGACTCTTATTAGCCCTTTTAACTTAACCATTGGCACGAGGGTGAGCCACAGCGGTATTTATTTGCTTTATGTTTAGTTTCTCGCACTTTTGAAGGGTCATGGATTAAATTGCTACCATTATACATTACTATTATGTGAGGTAGGCCAAAACAACATACAATGTTTTCCCACATGAACTTTTGACCTCTTTGCTGTTGTCCTTGCTGGGGCTTTGCTTATATCCATTTGGTGAAATAATCGATGGCCGCGATGATATTTTGACCTTCCAGGAGCCTCGGGGAATGGGCCTAGGACATCCATTCCCTCTTGAAAGAATGGCCATTGTGCCATGATGGATGTCATGAGGGTTTTAGGTAGCTTTGGAACCGGAGCATGTGTCGATAGAGTCGCATTTGAATCACTTCCTTGGTGTCCGGTGCATCGTCGACCAATAATATCCTTGCCTTATTAAGTTTGCCACCACGGATCTTGGGGCGGAGTGCATTCCATGACGCTTCTTCATGCGTTTCCCTCACTATGTAATTTGCCCGTAATGGACCTCGCATCTTAACATGGGGCCCAAGTACGATTTTTTGAACAGAACCCCATTTTCCATTGTATAGTGGTTGGTTTTCATCCGGATGGCTCATGCCTCATTTTGATCCTCCGGCCATATTCCTTCTTCGAGGCATCGGATGATAGGCGATGTCTAGTTTTCCTCTTCTTCTTCGACTATGGCTCCGATGACTTCTTCCTTGGTTGAGGGTGTTTCTAAAACTTCCACAAGTATTTCCTTTTTCAAATGATCGAATGCTATGGAAGCTAGCTTGCTTAACACCTCGGCCTTCTGCTTTTGTGTTCTAGGGATGTTTTATATCCTAAACTGTTTGAAGCATGCAATGTATTCTGTGGGAAACTAGAAGGGGGGGGGGTTGAATAGTTTACCGCTTTTTGGTTTAGTTTTCAAAGTTTACTTGTGAAAAACTTCGATTGAGTCCTTTGTGAAATCAAGCCACAACAATATGATTCTTACTTAACAAGACTATAATAGATACACTACAAAAATAGAAAGTAAGTAATGAAATTAAAGAGTAAGAGATGGAAAGATCAAACCAAGACAAGAGATTTATAGTGGTTCGGTCACGAAGCTCTTCTTCACCCTACTCCACTCCTCGAGTACCCAACTCGAGAGTTCTAAGCACTATGTCAATAAACTCCCTTGAGGCGGAGAAAACCATACAACGTTGCTTATCACAATTTGCAACACTAAGCTAAATGTTGAGTACTAATCTAGCTAGTACCAATCTCACTCACGATCTACCCGATCCTTGCTAATCATACGAACTACTAGATCACCGCGATCTAGACTTGATCCACTTGATCAACACACTAACTCACAAACAACTAGAGATCTCCAAGATCTCGACAACAAGACTCAAGACTACTTGATGTATATCAAGATACAGCAAGTGTGTAACAAGTGTTACAAGTGCACACTACTATGACTACAACACTAAGTATCTTCTTGATACAATGTGTTCTTCTCTTGCACTACGAGAGGAATGAAGGTGATCACTTGGTTGGAAAAAGGGATCTCTCTAAAACAAAAAAAAAAAAACTATCTAAATGATCAAAGAAGTGTGTGTGTGTGTTAGGATACTTAAACTAAGAAAGTTTTGTGTAAAAAAGGATTAGAAAAATCTGTGAAATGGGCCGGTATTTATAGGGACAAAAAATTTGTCCGTTACAGTGGACGGTACCACTAAATACCAGACAGTACCACTAAATTTAGTGGTACCGTGGTGCCTTCCCAGAAAAAAAATGCTCCATTTTTTTGTCCTTAGTGGTGAAAGTTTATTTGGGGAAGTTAGGAGCTGTTTTTGGGGGAAAATAGTTGTTGGGAATATTTAAACTTATTTTTCCATTAAAACATTTCTTTAATATTTAAAAATAATTTGTAAAATGTATTTTTGACAAAAATGTTTTGTCACATTAAAAATGTGAAGTTTGAAACACAAATTCACTTCTTTGATCACTTGTCAAGTTGTAAATTTATTTGTTCTTACCTAGAGTGATATATGTAGAAACGGGATATTTTGATTAAAAACTTGTTTACGTTAATTTTAACGTAACGTGTTTTTACATTTTGTTATCATCAAAACGTAGAGATATCGAAAGATAGCAATAACATATTTAGATATTATTTGCATCAACAATCTCCCCCTTTTTGATGATGACAAAACATAAACTCATTTTAGGTGAAATTAATTTTAACAAGTTTTTAACTTGAGTTTATATCCCACTTCTCCCCCTTTTTGTCGAAGCAAAAAGATTTTCGAATCGACACTAAGGCTCCCCCTTGATGTATACTCCCCCTCGCTTGGAGGGAACCAAGGAATTGAGCAATGGTTGTTGCTACAAAAAAAAAGTTAGATGATACAAAAACAATATCTAATATGTAGCAATTTTGACAAATATCCAACCATTAATGTAAAGAGGCTAAGTAGCAAAAAATAAATCCAACCATGAAATAAAGAAAGACATCCATTCATTAATTAATTAAGATGCACACTTAAAGTGTCAGGACAAGATAAAAACAATGCTACAAGAAGCACAAGATAATCTATAATGGCTTGAGAGGCCTTAGATTTGCTCCAAACATAAAAGAGGTCCTAGATGTTTATTCTTGAAAACTAAGCATAAATATTCTTGGGAAGGTGGTGTGGTTGCTTCATCATCATCATTGTCAAGAGTTAGGTCAATGAACTCGGTGTCTTTTGGTTGTGGTATTTTGAGTGTGATTTTTGTTGATGGTCTAACGGTTATCCTAAGTTTCTTAGAGATGTGGGTTGAGGATGATTGAGTTGAAGACATGGTGAAGGAGATGAGTTGATTGAAGATGACGTGCAAGAATTACTTGCAATGGTGACGCCTTATATATGCAAGAATGGTGTGATTTGAATTAAAGTGAGTGGAGGTATTCTATGGTAGCACAGGGGAATCTTAAGGTTATGAGAGTTTGCAAAACATTGCATGTTTTGAGGTTAGAGATGCAGGAATCTAGAGCAAATAGGAAAAATTCGTCAAACTAGGCGACGGTACCACTAAATGTCACACGGTACCGTGGCATATTTAACGTTACCGTGACATGCTGGTCACGAATTTTTCTGTTTGCAAGGTTTTGTGCAGCTAAAAAGGGTGTTCTAGGGGGACTATTTGCAGCAAATTCTAGTGCCTCAAACCACTAAAGATTAATTTGCCTAATATGACCCATATTAACCTACTTCTAGCAATAAGGGTGAGCATGCAAGTATCAAGATTACTCATAAGCATGCAATCCAAAAAGACAAAATAAGCTATCATCCAAGAGTTGCATAAATAAAAGTTCATGCAAGGTGACAAGATAAAATTAAAACATGCAAGATAAGAAGGTTAATCATAAAATGACTAAGTTTCAATCCTAACTAAAGAATCCATTAATAGGATGCTAATCTCTTGCAATTGACTTGACTTGAGCTTGTTCCCATAGCTTCACTCATCATCATCCGATGGATCATCAAAGGGTGCAAAGTTGTTGGAGATGTCGAAAATTAGAAAGGATGAGATGTATGACTCATTTAGAGGTTTCATGACACGATTGGAGAGTGAATATTGGGGATTTTAAAGGTATGGATGAAAGTGCATGATGTGATGGTAGAGACGAGTTAGGAAGATCCTATAAGGTATACGTTTGTCTTTGTTACCCTTGAGATATAAAATTCGCTTAGCGAAAAAATACGCAAGATTATAGGGTTGTTGAGTGAGAAGACAGTAAATCATATGAGCACAACACGCCGGAAGTTTCTCACGATTTACTTTGAGACTAAGAACATTTTCTCGTAGAATAACTACCTAGGGATGTAGTTCAGGACGAACCTCTCCTAACCAAATTTTCGTTGGGTCTAAATACGAAGTATGGTTTGATGTACGAACCAGTTTAGTGATTTCTTGCGGAGAGGGTATGTAGGAACAATAAGGACTATTCTCTTCACGATAGTTAAAGAGAGACTCTAGACACCAATTTTCCGTATAGGCACATTGCCCATGATTTGGAATTCGTAGGATTTGAGGAAATTGCTCAAGAGACATGACAAACTTATAGTTTTAGATCCAAAACCATAGTGACAAAGATTGATCCTCGTTATGTACGAGTTCAGTTTATTTTAAGAATTCTAGCACAAATCGTGGACAGATTTGCTCGTTGATAGTGAGTAAGCAATCGAATCCTATAACACGAAAGGAGGTGTTTATGTCCTCATGATAGAGTAAAGAGGGGTCGATTATTCGACCTTCATGAAGGAACCGGGTTTCAAGGTTTAAAAAAGAACGAACATGGTTTCTAGGTGTGTTGGCTTCACATGAGATATTAGAAATATAGGTATTGGTAAGTTGATGATCAAAGTCGTATTCATGAGACATGTTGATTCCTATAAAAATGAGATTAATCAAGAGTTAAACTTAGTTTTTTGTAGGGATGTGCCTAGTGTGTGCCTATATGCATACGGTGCGGAGGTGCGGTAATCTCGACTCTAAAATGAAAATAATGAGATTACCCAAACACTCCGAATTTGCTATTGCTCATTAGAATATGTCGAAAAATACATATAAGTTATGTAATTCGACCAATATTCGTGAGATCATATATGCATGAGGAAAACATTTTTAGTTTGTATCAACAATGCACAAAAAATGTTTCATGATCCTAGTTGCGTGAATTTTTGGAAAAACAATGGAATTGGGGGGTTTTTGGCTAGTTCGATAAATATTGGCGCCATAATTTTCAAAGTTGAGAAGCTTGAGTGTTAATCACTCCTAAACCAGTTTCAAGTATCCTAGACATGATTCCACAAAAAATCTAATCTTTTACGAATTTTAATACAAAATTCGGACCTAAAATTAATGGGTTTCATGCAAATACTAAGTTTAGGGAATCATGATAGTTATACATTGTCTATTCCTATTCCTAATTCTATAAGAAATCAATCAAAATTGAAAAGCCCCAATTGAATTTTATATGCATGAACAAACCCTAGACTCAAAATTAAAGAAAATTAAAGTTAATTGACATACAATTGATGTTGTGAAGAATGCAGTGGTTGATAATCTTAAAATCCAATGCCTTGAATTGATTAAAATTGAGTGGATTTGTGTTTTTTTTTCTTTTTTTTTATTATTTTTTTTGGTTCGTTTTGACAGCAGCTTGCAGAAAGTGTGTTTGGTTTGGGTATGAGTAAGGAATTATAAACTTATAGTTCGGCGATTTACAACTTCATTATTTAGATGAAAAGGTGTCCCAATCCATTTAAGTAAAGAGATCATAAATCATCCTACTTACGCACTTTCGACACAACAATCATACTTACTATACTTTTCATCTTTTCTAGCATTGGATCCAATATCTCTAACTTTCATCCATGCCATGAAGGCAAGCTAAAAAACATGCCATAAAAGGCAAGCTATCATCCATGCCGTGAAGGCAAGCTAACAACCATGCCGCGAAAGTAAGCTAAATAACCATGCCATGAAGGCAAGCTAACAACCATGCCGTGAAGGCAAGCTAACAACCATGCCGTATAGGCAAGCTAAACAACCATGCCATGAAGGCAAGCTAAACAACCATGCCATGAAGGAAAGCTAACAACCATGCCGCGAAGGGCAAGCTAAACAACCATGCCATGAAGGCAAGCTAAACAACCATGCCATGAAGGCAGGCTAACAACCATGCCGCGAAGGCAAGCTAAACAAACATGCCATGAAGGCAAGCTAAACAGCCATGCCATGAAAGCAAGCTAACAACCATGCCGCGAAGGCAAGCTAAACAACCATGCCATGAAGGCAAGCTAGGCCATCCTAAAGGATGCCAAAACACATGCCATAAAAGGCAAGCTGGGCTATCCCAAAGGATACCAAAACTAGAGCATCAGATCCAAGCTATGTTTACTTTAACATCTTTACTTATTTTATCTTTCATGTACTTTTATCATTAAGTACATACTACTATCTCATTGGCTCACGCAATCTCAACTCCCACTATCACTTTTACTTTTATCAAGATAAGTTCTATATAATACTTGTCAACTATTATACTTGCATTCTCACAATGCAATCTACTAATCATCCGTCAACCTCAAGTTGACTCACACATTCACTATGAGCCATTTTTATTTTAGACAAGGTCTATTTGGTGCTTGTCCATTTACAATTCACACATTTTCTCAACTTTTACGCATAATAAGGTCATCCCATCATTATTATAACTCTTTAATTATTTACATGATCATATAATGATCATATCCTAAATTTACCCATCTTCCTTTAATTCAACCAAAGGGGTTTTAACCAATTACACTATAACATCATAATTAGTGTTTAAAAACACAATTACCCAAAACCCCCAATCTTGGGTATAAGAACCCTAACTTTTAATTCATAATTAATTCACCAATTGAATACTTACTTTCATAAAGATCATTATTAAGGCTTCAACACTTGATACAACACCTTAATTCTTCATCAATTTGGCCTCAAGACCATTTCCCCTTTTCCTTCCTTTTCTCTATCACGACACATACCACACTCTTATTATTTCTGGAAATATGATGATAAGTGAAGAAGGGTCCAGACATTTGTAGATGGCATCTTATGCCATTTGACATAAATGGTCCCTCAAGTCCCATTCTTTATAATTTTGGTCACTAAATACTTCTATAACAATATTACATAAACAACCTCTAATCATCATATAATCATATTTTGATTATATGATGATCCAACCCATAAATTACTCAACTTTAACAGTGAAGAGAGAAAGTAGAAAAACGCATTTTTTAGGTCACGGTACCACTAAATTTAGTGGTGTCGTGCCCCACTTTAGTGGTGTCGTGACCTGCTGAGACAAAATTTTGTCTCATTTTGATTTTTGATGAATAAGTCTCGCTTATTTGGTGAGACTTTTTGACACGACGAGAGAATTTATACCTAATAAATTCTCTTACGGGATAGAATTTAACTAACTAGACTAGAGAAGTTGAGATTACCTTAATATTTCCAAAGAAATATTCAAATAGTCATAAGACGAGACTAAATGGATGACTTTAATATTTCCAGTGAAATATTTGAGTAGTCATAAGACGAGACTTATGGAATGTGTTCCATTATTCCTAGACCTAGACGGAGATAATTAAAGGATTCTCGTTTTAGAGGTTTGGTTAGGATGTCGGCGATGTTGTCATGGGAAGGAACTTTCTCAATAGAAATGTTTCCTTTTTGAACATTATCGCAAAGAAAGTGATGACTTATTTTGATGTGTTTACTACGAGAGTGTTGTACGGGGTTCTTTCTCAAGTCAATTGCACTTTTGTTGTCGCACATAATAGGGATGTCGTCGAGATGGATGTTGTAGTCGATTAGAGCTTGTTTCATCCATATTAGTTGTTGACATGCCTTTCCGGCGCTTACGTATTCGGCTTCGGTCGTGGAGATAGCAAGAGCCGTTTGTTTCTTGGAGAACCAAGAAGTTAAACAACCCATGAAGGTACAAATGAGACTAGTGCTTTTTCGATCCACATAATCTCTCGCATGATCAGAGTCGGCATAGACAATAGTTTCTACAATGGTCCTCTTGGGATAATACAATCCCAAGTGCATAGTGCCTTTAATGTATCGGAAGATACGCTTAACCGTTTCTAGGTGAGAGGTTTTGGGATCCTCTTGAAAGCGAGAACAAAGGCAGACACTAAACATGATATTGGGCCTACTTTACTTTAGGTATAATAAACTACCTATCATGCCCCTATACTTAGTACTATCCACGGACTCACCTTCTTCGTCTCTCGTGAGTTTCGTTTCTGTGGACATGGGTGTTTTCATAGGTTTAGACTCTTATAAACTAAACTTTTTAAGCATCTCTTTAATATACTTAGATTGATTAAAGAAGATACCATCTTTTATTTGTTTTATTTGTAGACCAAGGAAGAAATTTAATTCATCCATCATGCTCATCTCAAACTCATCATGCATGATCTTGGCAAAATCATCGCATAGTCCTTGACAAGTTGAACCGAATATAATGTCTTTGACATATATTTGAACAATGATGAGATGTGAATTACGTTTCTTCGTGAAAAGTGTATTGTTAACCATTCCCACGGTATACTCATGTTTAAGAAAGAAAGCCTTCAATCTATCATACCAAGCTTTAGGAGCTTGTTTGAGGCCATATAGTGCTTTCTTGAGCTTATAAACATGATTCGGTTTTTCGAAATCAACGAATCCCGGAGGTTGCGCAACATATACCTCCTCGTTGATGTAACCATTTAGGAAGGCACTTTTTACGGCCATTTGATATAGCTTAAAATCTAAGGCGCAAGCATAGGCAAGGAGTATCCTAATATATTCTAATCTAGCAATGGGTGCATAAGTTTAATTATAGTCTATACCTTCTTGTTGGTTGTAGCCTTGTGCTACTAACCTTGCCTTATTCCTAGATATGACGCCATTTTCGTCAAGTTTATTCCTAAACACCCATTTAGTTCCTATGATTTTTTGGTTCCTAGGTAGAGGTACTAAAACCCAAACTTGATTTGCGGTGAATTGATTTAATTCTTCTTGCATAGCAACTATCCAACTATCATCTTTCATCGCTTCACCTATGTTGTTGGGCTGTACGATAGATATAAAATAAAAGAAATTAATTGTTTTGTGCTTGTGACCTAAGGGTTCGTTGGTTTAGGTTGCCTATGACATTCTCTATTGGATGATCTTTGGATTCCTTGATGTTGACTATTTCATCAACTTCGTCTATTTCATCCTCAATGTCATTTTCTAAGGTTTTCTTGCCATTTACCTTAATGGCTTCTTCCTCATCTAAGTCATTATCCACCAAGGGTGATGATTTAGTTGGGGGAGGACTCTCATCGAATGTCATGTTGAGTGACTCTTCGACTTTCATTGTTTCCTTATTTAGGACAACATAAGCTTTACTATTTTGTAAGTATCCTAGGAAAAACCTTCGTAAGACTTTGGGTCAAACTTGGTGTGGTAGTCTTTTGTGTTTAAAATGAAGCATTTGCTTCCAAACACTCTAAAGTAATCTAAAGTAGGTTTCCTACCTTTCAAGATTTCGTATGGAGTCTTTCCTAGGATTGGTCTAATCAAAATCCTATTAAGTATGTAAGTTGAGGTGTCTATGGCATTACACCAAAACTTTTGAGGAATTGATTGTTCGTTTAGCATCGTTCTACTCATTTCTTGTAGAGTACGATTTTTCCTTTCAACTACCCATTTGATTGAGGAGTGCGCGGAGCTGAGAAGTTGTGTGTAATACCATTACTATCATAATAAGCTCCTAATTGCACTTCATTATCAAATTCCTGACCGTGATCCGTCCTAATGGAAACTATTTTACAACCTAGTTGATTTTGGACTTTCTTACTAAAGATTTTGAATTCCTCGAAAGCTTGTGTCTTATTCTTAAGAAACCTAGTCCATGTGTATCTAGAGTAATCGTCTATGAAACCTAAGGTGTAGAGATTTCCTTCGTAACTCCGTACGACGGATGGATCGAAAAGATCTATGTGAAGGAGTTCTAGGCATCTAGAGGTTGAAACTAAGTTCTTAGCTTTGTGACTAGAGTGAACTTGTTTTCCAACTTTACAAGCGTTACAAAAGTGTTGATCGAACTTAAGCTTAGGTAAATTTCTAACTAGATACTTAGATGCTGGATATTGTATTAAACGCATATTAGCGTGACCTAGTCTTCTATACCACAAAGTAGAATAATCATCTATCGTTGCTAGACATATCTTATCCCCAGACTTATTCCTCATTTTCATGATGAATAAGCCATTTTTCCTAACTCCTTTACCTATGGTTTTGCCATCCTTAATAATTTCACTACCTTTTTCGTAAAATACTACTCTACACTTATTGTCAACCATTTGACTAATGCTAAGCAAGTTATCTACATGCTAACATTTCTAATAATGAAGGAGTTGTGAGAGATCGTACCTTTGCCTATGATGTTGCCTTTATGATTACTACCAAATGTGACGTTACCTCCATTGTATGCCTTGTATGATGAGAATAGACTTCGATTTCCCGTCATATGATTAGTGCATACACTATCCTTGACCCATTCGTCAGGCTCCAAGTCGATTCCCAGGCATATCTATTTAATTAAGACAACAACTCAAGCATTTTGGTCCCCAATATCTCATAGGTCCAAGATTATTAGTGTTGAACATTCCAAACATTTGGTTAGGATGTTGAAATGGAGGACAAATGTCCCAAGGCATGTATCCACGTTGTTAGAAGTTGTTCCAAGTCACGGGATAGTTATTTGGATAACTTTGTCTTCTAATGTTGCCTCTAGGTTGCGGTGTGTTAGACCTTGATTTAGAATTATTTATTCTTCCAGGTGGTGGAGTTTTAGATCTAGTATCAGGTTTTACATAACCAAGTCCAGTAGTAGACAATGGTTTGTAAAAGGTCTTAACAACCTTTTTACTAGCAATTGGTACTTTGGTTTAATTAATTACTACATGACTTGGTTTAGGACTCAAACTGTTTTTCAAAATTGAATTTGACTTACCCTTTTCAGCAGATGGTAGCACGGTACCACTAGTTTTAGTGGTGTCATCTGTATCTTTAACGGTACCGTCCACTACTTCGACAGAAGTTGTGGGTTTTACAAATTTTACTTGTTTTGTTCCACTTGTTGAAGATTTATTTGGATCAAAATCTAATCCCGTTCCGAGATGTTCACTATATTTAATGTTGTCTAACATATCGTTAAGAGCTTTTATTCCTTTTTCAAATCTAGAGATTTTAAGAACGTTTTTCCTAAGTTCTTCATTTTCTATTTGAAGACTTTGACATGACGTACATCCGACGTCGAACTCTTTATTTTTCTCAAGTTTGTTAACTCTTTCTTTTAGTTGTAAAACTTGAATTTCTAGGCTAATACTTCTAGCTTTTAGCATCTTGTTTCTAGAAATGATTTTAGAGGTTACTTCACATAACTTATTATAATCATCTATAAGTGAGTTATCATCTATTGAGGAATTATCATCACTATAGTATGAAGAATCGGAATGTACCTCATTTGGAGTGTGAGCTATGAGACATGTTTCGTCATTGGGCTTTTTCTCTTCCTCTTCACCGCTATCACTCCAAGAACCTCCTACGAAAGCTCTTTGGTTCTTGGCTCTCGATGGTTTAGGACACTCTCTAATTAGGTGTTTTGGATCTCCGCATCTAAAGCATTTCCTATCACTCTTTCCTTTCTTATCATCACGATTATTTGAGAACGACTTCTTTTCGTCGCGAGGTTGTCTAACGAATCTACCACTTCTCTTAAAAAACTTCTTGAAATCTCTAACCGCTAATGCATACTCTTCGTCTTCACTATCGGAAGCCGAACTTTCTTCGTCACTTGACTCCTTCTTGGCTTTTAATGCTAGAGACCTTACTTTCTTTCCTTTACCTTTAATTATGTCGGAGTCTTTCTTGATTATCAATTCATGAACTTTCAAGTTTCCTATAAGTTCATCAAGTGGTAATGTCACCAAGTCCTTTGACTCTTCAATGGCGGTGACATTTTCTCTCTATTTGGGATGTAGAGCCCTAAGAAACTTCCTAACATAATTCTTGCTAGAATAACCTTCATCAAGAGTTTTAAGACTAGTAACAATAGTATTAAATCTAGCAAAAGCATTATCTATGGTTTCATCTTCCGGAATGGAAAATTGTTCATATTGTTGCACAAGAAGATCAATCTTATTTTCTTTGACTTGATTATTACCTTGATGGGTGACTAACAAAGTTTTCCAAAATTTTTTTGCCGTATTACATGTAAAAATTCTTTCAAATTCTTTTCTTGGCAAAGCATTATAAATCATCATTTTAGCCTCATCATTTTTAGCTAGTTTTCTTTTAAGAGTATCACTTTGTTTTTCGTAAGGAATGATTTCATTCTTGTTATTTTCCGGATTCTTTTCAATAGGTTTAAAATCACCCTCAGTAATAACATGCCAAAGATTAATATCTTTTGATTTCACATAGGTTTCAAATCTTGTTTTCCAATAGATAAAACAATCGGTTTCAAAAAGTGATGGTCTTTGCATAGAGTGCCCTTCTTGATATTTGCCGAAATCCATTGATCGATTCAAACTTTAAAATACAATTTATTTTAAAAATCTTGACTGACGTGGCTCTGGTACCAATTATGGGAAACTAGAAGGGGGGTTGAATAGTTTACTGCTTTTTGGTTTAGTTTTCAAAGTTTACTTGTGAAAAACTTCGATTGAGTCCTTTGTAAAATCAAGCCACAACAATATGATTTTTACTTAACAAGACTATAATAGATACACCACAACAATAGAAAGTAAGTAATGAAATTAAAGAGTAAGAGATGGAAATATCAAACCAAGACAAGAGATTTATAGTGGTTCGGTCACGAAGCTCTTCTTCGCCCTACTCCACTCCTCGAGTACCCAACTCGAGAGTTCTAAGCACTACGTCAACAAACTCCCTTGAGGCGGAGAAAACCGTACAACGTCGCTATCACAATTTCTGACACTAAGCTAAATGTCGAGTACTAATCTAGCTAGTACCAATCTCACTCACGATCTACCCGATCTTTGCTAATCACATGAACTACTAGATCACCACAATCTAGACTTGATCCAATTGATCAACACACTAACTCACAAACAACAAGAGATCTCCAAGATCTCGACAAGATCACAATGATCCACACAAGTTGTCTAAAAAAGACTCAAGTCTATTTGATGTATATCAAGATACAACAAGTGTGTAACAAGTGTTACAAGTGCACACTACTATGACTACAACACTAAGTATCTTCTTGATACAATGTGTTCTTCTCTTGCACTAGGAGAGGAATGAAGGTGATCACTTGGTTGGAAGAAGGGATCACTCTAAATCAAAATAGAACTATCTAAATGATCAAAGGAGTGTGTGTGTGTGTTAGGATACTTAAACTCAGAAAGTTTTTTTGTAAAAAAGAATTAGAAAAATCTGTGAAATGGGCTGGTATTTATAGGGACAAAAAATTTGTTTGTTATAGTGGACGGTACCACTAAATACCAAATGGTACCACTAAATTTAGTGGTACCGTGGTACCATCCCAAACAAAAAACGCTCCATTTTTTGTCTTTAGTGGTGAAATTTTATTTTTGTGGAAGTTAGAGTCGTTATTTGGGGGGGAATAGGTTGTCAGAATATTTAAACTTATTTTTCCATTAAAACATTTCTTTAATATTCTAAAATAATTTGTAAAATGTATTTTTGAAAAAAATGTTTTGTCACATTAAAAATGTGAAGTTTGAAACACAAATTCACTTCTTTAATCGCTTGTCAAGTTGTAAATTTGTTTGTTCTTACCTAGAGTGATGTATGTAGAAACGGGATATTTTGATTAAAAACTTGTTTACGTTAATTTTAACGTAATGTGTTTTTATATTTTCTTATCATCAAAACGTAGAGATATTGAAAGATAGCAATAACGTTTTTTGACATTATTTGCATCAACATATTCTTTCGTCTTGGCCATGTACTGTGCCATGCTCTCTTTGTGTGCCGTAAACTCACCATTGATTTGGCTTGATACAAAATTCGAGTCTACTTTAACATTTAATGCTTGCACTTTCATATCTTTTGCGATTCTTAATCCTGCTAACATCGCTTCATATTCTGCCTCATTGTTAGTGCTGGAGAAGTTTAGCCGCAGAGCATAGGTGTATTCTACTTTGTCCGGGCTGATTAAAACCAGTCCTGCTCCTGTGCCTTTTTTGTTGGACGCCTCATTGGTGAACAAGGTACATTCTTCTTCTTGAGTGGAGATGTCAAATATCTCCTTGCCTTCCTCTTCTGCACCCTTCTTCTTTTTGTCGACATGTATCTCATTAATAAAATCCGCCAGGACCTGACCTTTGACCGAATGCCTGGGGATGTACGCGATGTTGTAGTCTCCTAATTCTACTTCATATTTCATAAGCTTCCCTGATACCTCCGGCTCATGTAGTACTTCTTTGATAGGCTGATCGGTGATTACTTTGATTGGATGGGCCTCGAAGTATCTCCTGAGTCTTCTGGAAGAGTGTAGTAGGGCCAAAGCTAATTTTTCTAGGGGTGCATAGTTTCGTTCTGTGTCGTGTAACGCCCGGCTCACATAGTGCACCGGCATATGTCTTCCCCTTCTTTCTACCATTAGGACAACGCTTATGGCCTCCTCGGCCGCCGCTAGGTATATGAACAAATCTTCCCCGACTTGGGGGGATGTCAGATAGGGCAGTTCTAAGATGATTCGCCTCATCTCCTGAAATGCTTCTTTAGCCTTTTCAGTCCATCGGTACTCGTTTTGATTTTCCTTGGTTATATTTTTTAATGTATTGAAAAATGTTAAGGATTTTTCTGCCGAGCGAGATAAAAATCTGTTCATTTTAGCCAATTTTCCGCTTAAACTCTGCATTTCTTTGAGGGTCTTTGGAGATTGCATATCGGCTATTTCCTTCGCCTTCTTGGGATTTGCTCTTATTCCTTCGGAAGTCACCATGTATCCGAGGAATTTACCTTCTTCCACTCCGAACGAACACTTCTTGGGGTTCAGCTTCATATTGATTCTCCTGAGGTTATCAAACGTTTCAGCCACGTCGGCTAATAACTCTTTCCCGCTCTTGCTTTCTATGACCATGTCATCCACATATGCTTCTAAGTTTCTCCTGATTTTGCTTTTGAATGCCGATTCGACCAACCTTTGATATGTTGCCCCGACGTTTCTTAATCTAAATGGCATTTTAGTGTAACAATACGTGCCATGTTCGGTGTAGAAAGTTGTCTTCTCCTCATCCTTGATGCAGGTTTTACTGACCAGGTTTTAATATTTATAATGTCTCGTTATACCTATGGTCTACCCTAATGCACTAACGGGCAGTGTACCCGATCGTGTGTAGTGTAGTATTCGGTAAAACCGAGGCCGTCCCAAAAGCTATGTGAGCGGATTCTAATTAAGTCTAGGTGTCACAGATTTTAATGGATTTTAATTGATTTTAAGGTTGGAATGATTAACTAATTACTAAAGACAAGAAAATAAGAAAAGCAAGTAAAGGCAAAGGTTGTGATCAATAGAGGAGAAGTGTGCTAACCTAGTTAGTCATCCTATCATGTTAAGTTCACATTTAATTACTTCCAATTGCTTCAAGTAGGGGTTTAGGTTGCTAGGACAACATTTGGTCAGTTCGTCCTAACCTATCAGCAAAGGCCTTCCACCGGAGATCAAGCTACTACCCTTGAAAGTCTAGTTGTTTTTAGTCCCCTAATCTGAGTCATTAAGTACCGCTACATGCAAGATTCATAACAATGAGTGCCGGCGCTAGCATCTTAAACACTCATCCCTAACTTCTTAAGTTCATCCAAGCGGTAGGTGATCGGTTGGTCAAATCGCACAAGCGAAGAAGGGTCGTCGGTTGGTCAATTCTTACCCTTCCCACTCGGTCTACCTACTTAGAGTCGGTTGGTCATATCTCCTAAGTAACTAGCCACTACCGTCATTCAAAACTACGAAACAAGGGTAGCTACCAACAAACTATGCATGCATACACTAGAAACAATTATACGGAAGCAATGTAAACATAAACAAAACAATCAAGGAATCATAACTAGGCTAGCACCGGAGGTGCTTAGCCGCTCATATTAACTAAAACAATCGATTCAATGTTTAACATATCGAAATACATGAATTGAAAGTAAAGAAATGATAAATTGCTAATGCTTATCGTTAGGAGTGATTTCTCCCGGAGATGGCTCAGTATGCTCTAGAGATCCGCCTTCAGCCTTCTACCCACGTTCTCTGCTTTTGTGTATGGAGTGAATGAATAGAAATGCAGAATTTTGGGCGGTATTTATAGGCCAGATCTTGTTACGGCATAACTTAAGTTGAGAGTTATGCCGTAACATCCATTTCTTCGTATTTTGCTCTGAAAAAGCTGGTTACGGCGTAACATAGGAATGAGTTACACAGTATCTTCAATAAATCATGGTTACGCCGTAATTGTGGAATGAGTTACGGCATAGCTTGCAGCGGCGCGGAACATCATTTGACCTAATTAGTTACGGCATAGGCCTAGGAGGGAGTTACGTCGTAATCTTCAGTTTAGTTGGTTTTCTGAGCTTCACTTCTGTTATGGTGTAATGTGAGAGAAGAGTTACGCCGTAACATCTTCAAAATAGGCATACTATCATATATCTTCAATAAACTCTCCAAATCCGCGTCTCATTAGCTCCAAGGCTCGTAATTTACCTGAAAGTGAAATATAGAGGAAAACAAGCGTAAATCCATATAAATGATATAAAATACGAGACTTATCGGGGGAAATTGACACTTAATATTTAGGACTATTTGATGTTATCAGTCCTCCTTAGCTATTTGCACCCGATGGTATCCTTTGTAAGAATCTAGGAAACACTTATATTTGAATTGCATGACTGACTCAATTTTCCAATCAATCTCGGGCAGAGGATAGTAGTCCTTTGGTCATGATGCATTGATGTTCTTAAAATCCATGCACATTCGCCAGGTTTCGTCCGGCTTCTTCACCAACACAGGGTTAGAAATCCAAGTAGGGTGTTTTACTGCTCGGACTATTCCTGCTTTCAACCACTCCCCTACTTCAGCATTGATTGCCTGATTCTTTTCTGTAGAGAAGGTTCTTTTCTTCTGGGCGATCAGCTAGCCATGGACATTGACATTGAGTTTTTGCTCGATTATCCGTCTGGGCACTCCGGTTATGTCGGCCGGCTGCCATGCGAATACGTCCGTATTGTTTTCAACAATTCAATAAGTTGTCTTTTGCATTCCCTAGAGAAGTTAGTTCCAATGGTGACCAGTTGTTGGGTAAATGCCGTATTGATCATGATCTCCTCTGTTTCTTTAAGGTGTTCTGCTAGATCGTCCTTTATTGGCTCCTCATTCCTTGTCTCCATATCCAAAAACTGCTTCTCCAATCTCCTGCACTCTAATACGATGACCAACCTTGTGACGAGGCTGGCGATGCCGCCTGGTGTGGGAAATTTCATCATGGAGTGTATGGTAGATGGGATGGCCCTCAATTGCTTGATGCCTGACCGCCCTAGTATGATGTTATAGGGGGAGGGAGATCTTACGACAACAAATTTCATTGTAGTCTTCCAAAATAAACCATCGTTGCCAAAACAAACGTCTAGCTCAATCTTTCTGAGGGGTCGAATTGCTTCCCTAGAGAATCCTACCAGCTGTGTGTTCGTCTCTTTTAATTTGGCATTAATTGATGGATACATATTTTCAAAACAATGCTCTTACATTACTTCTATCGCGGCTCCCTGATCGACATAAATCCTTCGGATTGTATATCCTCCCACTTCTGCTTCGACTATTAACGGCTCGTCAGACACATCCCCTGGCAACACCGAGGGAAATTATATAGGGGTGTTCATCCATTCCCCTTCCTGGTCCATGGTCTTTCTCTTCCGGTCTACTCCTCTGTAGTGCACCATGTTGATGATTCTTCCTCTTCCGGGTTGGTTGTCTTTAGGAGCGTTTCTTCCCCTCTGTCTCACATCCTTTAGGAGGTGGTCCAGCTTCCCCATTTCTAGGGCTATCTTCAATTGCTATTTCATATGAGTCTCGGCGTTCCACTTAAGGGCGGTGGTGGGGGTAGCTTGAGTTGAAGTTCTGTTGCTAGTATCTCTTTGGGAGGTTTTGTGAGGAGACTCATATCTATGGGCCGAGTGTCATTTATGTAGCTGTTTCTGCGAAAGTCATTACGAGGTGCTCCGTCTGATTTCGCCAGATGATACGGGGTGTATTGGTTACGGGGTTTGTGGTCCGACCGTCGATCACCTCTTCGCTTGTCGGAGTAACTCTGAGACCGTGGTGACCGGTCTGCATTATGGCTGGACAAGTATGATATTCGGTACGTTTCTCCTCGTGGGAGCTCTGTGGTATTGTATGCCTCTTCGGAATGCACAAAATCATCCGCCCTATTCATCATTTCTGTCACAGTTCTTGGGATTCTATCAGAGAAATTTTTTGCTAGTTCCAGGCACTTGCTCCCATTTATGAAGGATGATCTTTGCATAACCTCCGGTACCCCCGAGATGTAACTCGAGAGGAACTGTTCCCGAAGTGCTTCCCAACTGTCTATGCTGCCATTGGGTAAGCGATCAAACCAAACCCTCGCCTACCCATCCAAGGTCTGTTGGAACATCCAACACCACATCGGTATTTGCCATCCTCCATGGTTAGCCGCCCCTGAGAATCTAGTGATATGATTGTCCAGATATGTGGATCCGTCGTAAAGTTTGATGTTCTTGGGCAGTTCGCGTTTTGGGCTTGCGAATTCTATGATTCTTTTGGTAAATGGGAATCTGGGTGCATCTTTATAAGGTTTTTGCAAATCTTCGTCTTCGGCCTCCTTGCCCTTTCGTCCATCTTTTTCTTTTTCTGTCTCTTTCTGAGATTCTTCGGCTTCGTCTCCGAAGTCGATCGAGATTTGTTTTCGGGGACTGGTGCCTTTAGTGTTATGTTCTCTTATCAGAGATTTTAACGAGGTGATATGGCTTCATATTTGTTCTTCAAGGTTGGGTGGGTTATTATTTCCATCGACATTTCCGGATGGAGTTTCAGTGGAGGTGTGGAAAACTAGAAGGGGGGGGGGTTGAATAGTTTTACCGATTAAAACTTCGTTTTAATGTATTTAGATCAACTTATGTCAATCTATTTAGATTGTGTGTTGGATATTGATAGATGAACACATAAGTAAGTAATGCAAGAGATAAAGAGTAAAGGAACACAAAACCACGACACGAGTATTTATAGTGGTTCGGCTACAAGGACACCTTCCTTGCCCTACTCCACCCTCGAGAGTTTCTAAGCACTACACAACACAAGCTCAACACTACACAACACAAGCTCCTTAATGTGGCAGAGAAGCCTTCACAACGTCGCCTAATCTTTATCCAGTACAAGGCTAGACACCGAGTTCTTCCACGAGGTAGAACCAAACTTATCACAACGTCACCTACACTTTATCCGGTACAAGGCTAGATACCGAGTTCTAATACAAAGGAGGAACTGCTACCCAACACTACACCACAACACAACTACCCAAAGAGACACACTCCTTTTTACAATACTAGAAAGGATATCAGCATCCTTTAACCCAAACTACACAGCTTGTACATCGACGCACCATATCGATTGTACACCTTCGGCACCGTTCACTAATGCCTTCAACACGACACTTCTATGGAGGGAGGAAAGAACTATCAACAAGATGCATTTCAGTGGTCTTGATGATGACGAAGCTTAGCAACTCATGACCTTGAGCTTGCACGTCTTCAAGAAGTGGTGATCTCGCATTTAAAAGGAACCTAGATAATCACACAAAGATAAAACTACATAGAATAATCGTTTAGATCTGTAGTTAGAGAGGTTAGAATACTGAGAGAAAGTATATCTAAGAGTGGTAGTGAGCAAGAGAGAAATGGATCACTATTTATATGCAAAATGTGCCTATTGTCCCACGGTTCTGGCGGATCCTTCACCAAAGGGATCCGGCTAGTGCGAATACTGGGATCCGGCTACTGGGTCAGTTTAGTCCGGATTTTGGGTTGCAAACCGGGTTATGGACCATGGGTCATGAACTTTGGATCATGGATACCCAACAAGATGCAATGTACCTAGTCAATGGGTTGTGGATCTTAGGTCATGGATCATAGACTTTGGGTTATGGATCATGGATAATATCCAACATGACTTCATGCATGATGTCATGCAATGGGTCATGGGTTATGGATCTTGCTCCATGGGTATGGGTTATGGACTTTGATTCTTACCCAACAAGATTCATTGTATCTAGTCAATGGATCATGGGTCATGGGTTCTGGACTTTGGTTTTTACCCATTACTTACCCATTACAACATATACAAAGTACATATACATTTCTATAAGATGTAAACAAACAATATTACTTGTTAGCGTTTTATAAAAATGTCTTTGGTTTTATATAACTTATTTACTAAACATGTTTTGATGGTTTTAATATGTTTAGTAAAAGTGTGTTAGTAAACTATTGGCTCAAAGCTTTTACGTATTTTATTTATTTCGTTAAAATGATTTTACGTTTGTTATCGAAAAAACATTAGAAGATCATAAAATATAAATAAAGTTTTTTGTAGTTTATTTGTATTAACAGGAGGGACTCGTCATCTTCTAGTCTGGATAGATTGAATAGCGGGTCCCACGGATGGCGTCAATTTGTTGAGGTAAAAATGTGTCTTCACCCGAACAAGCTAAGACCCTTCGGTAGGCGCTTCGTCCCGCCCTTCGGATATGTGAACACAAAAGTAACAAGCGTTAACCTCGCCTAGGGTTTTATCTCTAGACCAAGCTTCGGCGTGAGAATGAGTATATGATATGAGGAATAACTGTGTGTAAAAGTAGAGTTAGAGAGAGTTAACCTAAATGCAGTAACTTCCTTCCTTTATATAGGTGAGAAGTTTTGTTCTTACTAAGGGTCACATGTGGTGAAAGTGACCTTTTCGGGAGAGACTTTGACTTTGCTCTGTCTGGACTCTGTTCTGAGTCAGGCCACTAGTTCTGATCAAGATTCCTTTCCTCTTTTGTGCGATGACGCTACATTATCGTTATGCTGAAGTGTATGCCTTGTCTCTTCGGAAAACATCAGTTCACTTCGGCTTATAGCTTGGTCATGTAACTTGGTCTGGTTGATTTGCCTGGATCCATTCGGATGGCCTTCTAGCCGTTCGGCTTGGTCACTTCGGAAACATACGCCAACAATAGTCTCACCGTAGGAGGATGCTTCCACGAACAACCTCGGGCTCACCGTTAGTGTGATCCTTATCATGCATTTGATAACTTAGTATAGTATATACATGGGTAAATGGACGAGATTTTTCATGTCCAGGTTACTTGAAGAGGGGAGTCATTTGACTCATATATACACGATCTAGCCGATGTATACCGTAACTGTTTGCGACCGTTTTCTAAGCCAAGGGCTCGGTTTGAATACTAAGCATATTATGAAAAAGTTCTGTGACTTACCACTAAGCCATTATGCATGGTTCCGTTAAAACATAGAAGTGGATATATACAATTTCAACATGAGTTGAAAATGCAAATTATGTACATTAGATTACCTTTCTGTTTTAGTAAAACACGCTTTTTTCCAAAGAGAGTGGACTGAGCCCATTATGTTTACACTTGATCAACTAAATCTTGAAAAAAAAGTCTACAATGATGATTAATCGTTGCTTAGGAGCTAATCAACCATCAACTATTTTGATTTGTGCAAATCGGTCAACTGTGTCCAACGGTGGTCAAACTTAATGAAAACTTGCAAATCTTGCGTGAAATGCCATAAACACGACATAAACTTGTTTTAATCACTTATAATATTTGTTTATATCTATTCCAATGGTATCACAAATCTTGCCGTAAATGCCTAAAACTCACTAGAAATACCCGATACTCGTCGGGTATACCGAAAACTTCCTAAAAATGCTAATCTGATTAATCACCAATTAATCCTGCTTAGATCGATTACAAACTATAATAGGGTTGACCGACCAACTACCGATTTACGATGTTTGCAACCTTGACTAAATCTAGAAGGAGTGTTTGTTACAGCTTTTTTGTGACTATGTACGAGGTATGTTTGGTGAAAGTAGTTGGAGCTAAAGCTTGATCTTATATTATGAGTTAGAAGCTTGACTTTATATTTTTTATTGAGGTGTTTGGCGAATTTGTTGAAGCTCGAGGTTAGTAAATGTAAAATATCATAAAAACACATCAAATTAAATTCACATATTTTTCAAGCTTGTGCGTGTTCACTTATCACATTTTTTTTTAAAGTTAAGCTCGATCTCGGGCTCGAGCTCGAGCTCGTTAAGGCTCGAATCGTTTCTAGATTTCAGCGACTTGATCCCGAGTAGCTCACAAGCATCTTGTCTCGTTTACACCCCCACAAGTCTAAGCTTTTATAATTGTGTGCCAAACTCATCGTACATTTGTTTCAAAGATCGAGTTAAGTGATTCTTATACAAAACAAGATTTTGATACATCACCACCGAAACATTAATGGCTGGAGTACTTCACATAGGTATCGCATCCATGAAATATATAAGACACCTGGAGGCTTTGTGGAATAAGGCTCCGGGGTCACAGTCTTTCTTCGTCTTCACCAATTGGTGCCCATTAATCGAGGAGAGTTTAGGGTATTAAGCGTGGGGTAGATAATGGTTGGTGCTAAAAGACACCCGAAGTTAGGGTGTTCCAGCCAATCTACATCTTCCGTGGAATTTTTTATACATCTTTAAGTTAACCGAACCATAATAAGTTTTATTGAATCATTTACAGTATCTTGCATAACCAAGTCGTGGCGTGAGATGGGTTAAGCCCAAAGTACTAGCTTGTTTCGTTATCTTGCATAACTTTATGTATCTTCTTTTGAAGCTCCAAGCAACTTAATATATTGTGATATTGTCATATTGATGATCATTCAATTAACCTATTCTTAAATATAAGCTTATATGAGCATCCGCAACCAAGCTTAGTCGGGGTGAGAGAGGCTCATGGTCGGCATAGCTCGAGCTCAGCATTACAGGGGCATCGTGGGTGGCTCGGTTTTGAAAGGCTTGTGGTTCCACGACGAGCATAGAGAAAATAAGACTTTTTTTTTGGTTTTGTTAAAGGCTATTAATAAAATGTATTTTTATGAATAATTTATGAGATTGGTCGAGTGAAAGAAAATTACGGGTTGAGTAAATTAGTATATTACATGTATAGCTTATGCATAAATTCATTGTTTTTTTGGTAAAATTGGATTATAATAGCACCAAATAATAAGAAAGTCAAGCTATGAGACTAACAATACTAATCTATACAACATATTCAGCTGGACCAACACAAAGAAGACAATATTCAGCAAATTCTAAACCAAGCAACATTAGTCAGAAGCAAAACCATATGTCAATTAGCAGACTTAGCACATTCCAAATTTCTACATCAAATTACCCATGCTTAGGCAGGAAACTTACCTCATGTAAGAAGATTACTTATAACCTAATAGTTGTATCGAAAGCCCATTTGTGTTCTCCTGCCTAAATTAACCTAAGTCTAAGCTATTTGAACATTGTAATTTTTACTGTACACTCAAATCTAAAACCTTGTAGACATGTATGCATTACAAAGATCTCCTCAGGAACTCGTTCACCAACTTTGAAAATGCCGACGAACCATCATGTTGCAACCGTTGCGGAGAATCATACTCGGAAATTTCCCCTATATTTTTACCATAATTCGATTAGAAGTAAGAAATATGCAGAATGTCAAGATAACAAAAAGAATTGGCACACAGGTCGGGTCGTTAACCCAAAACACTTTTTCGGTAAACATCACAATTATATCATTTCAACAATAAAATAATTTGTTGTTTTTATGTTTCAAAAGCAACTTTTATGTTTGAGCCATTTGACCGGCTACAAATAATATTGAGCGTGAATCGACCCATTAGCCATTCATGTATATGTATTACCTGTTGATTATGATAATGTTAAAATGGATTAAATTTGTTACCTTGATCAAGAACAAGAACTAGATCACTATCAACAATGGTCGGTATCCGATGAGCTATGGTTATAACTGTGCATCTACTTGTTTCTTCTCTTATCGTCTTCTGCATAACATTATCTGTCTCTGTATCAATAGAAGCAGTGGCCTCGTCTAGTACTAATATTCTGCGTTTTGTAGCAATGCCGAGCTAAGCATACTAGTTGCGTTGTCCAACACTCCAGTTTTCACCATCTTCAGCGACTGCGTAAGTTTCTTTAAAACATTAGTGTCCGCCAATGTCAAACCTTTGCTTATCAGCAGGTTCATTTAAGTTCCACCCTTGAAAAAAGTAACTTTAACGGGAAAAAATGGTAAAACATGCTGAGAGTTGTCCAGTATTTTTAAAAGAATACAAAGATGAGTTTTGAAATAAAAACGTGTAAAAAAACACTCGGTACCTGGTGTATCAAGAAGCCTCTTATCCTGCCTTACAATTTCAGCAAGCCTACACTTATTTAGTACCTCCCAAATTTCATGATCTGAATGTTGTTCCAAAGGGTCAAGATTACTTCTCATGGTTCCTTGAAACAAAGTTGGATCTTGTGGGATTATCCCCAACTTAGACCTCAAATCATGTAACCCAATCTTTGAAATATCGAGCCCATCAATCAATATTCGGCCTTTTGTGGGCTCCACCACCCGAAATAGAGCCTGGATCAAGGTTGACTTTCCGCAGCCGGTTCTTCCAACAACCCCGATTTTCTTCTGACCTGGAAAAGTACAGGTGATTCCTTTCAAAACTGTTGGAAGCGCAGGGTGATACTGAACATGTAAGTCTATGAGCTCGATTTGTCCTCGTGTCGGCCAGTTAGGATCGGGCTTGCAGTTTTCGATAACTTCAGGAGCTTCACTTGGAATATTTGAAAACTGAAGAATTCGTTCGACTGAAATCATTTTGTTTTCAACGTTGCATAGGTTCCATATGACCCAAGCTTGTAGCACGTTTAAGCTTAACCCATATGTCACTGCTAGCCCGGCCAAGCCTGTGATTACATCAGCCAAATAAGATCTCAACCGTATTCTAGAAATCCCATATATTTATGATAACACATCAAGCGGGTTAAAGAGTCATTAAATCTTGACAAGTTAAGAAAAGATAAACAAAACTTCTGGATCCAACCCAAACTTTTGGATCCAACCCATTCAGCCATGACACATAAGTTACTTGAACACATGTTGACACACTATCCAACCCGACCACTTTGTAACGTCTAACCAAAAGTGTGAATGATGGTAATTAAGAAAACTTACTAGGGTTAATGGATGACCGAGGAAGATGCACCAACACGGTCAAAAGGATGAAAAAGACGAGGTTGAATAAGAAGTTGATCCTAACACACAGCCATTCCATTGTAGCAGTATTGTGAAAAGTAACTCGCGAGTAGTTATCAATAACAGTCAAACATTTTGTCAAGAACCGGACTTCTTGATTAAAGCAACGGATTGTTGAGGCCCCAGAGATCGTTTCTGCAAAATGGTGTTGAATTGGAGACTTCTGAATTCCGATCATTCTTGCTAGCTCCCTTGCGGTTGTAATGTAGTAAGCCTGATACCATAATGATATAGCAATGATGATAACGCAAAGCACGAAGATAGGCCAGGCAACGTGTGACATTAGCAAAATGATGCTTAGTAGTTGGATTATCGCAAAAACTAATCCTGCCAATCGGTATGGGATATCGACATCCACAGTACTTTGATCTGTTGAAGACTGTAAGAGACGAAGGCATAAAAAGCAAATCAGCATAAACTTAATGTTGTTTTTTTTTCTTTTTCTTTTTTTGTTTTGTAGAATAAGGTCTTATTTTTACGTTTTTTAACATTTGACTAACTAAAAGATGTGTTTACGATTCTTTTGTGTAAACAAAGACTTAATACCAATTTTCAAAAATGAAACTTTTCTCATGAAAATGTTACGTGTATGTATAAAAAGGTTAAACTTGAATATAATGTTAAGCTACATAAGTTAGAAAATAACCCAAACAGAACATAAACAATCTATAAATAATTCAGATGTAAAAAATAGAGAAGAAGGTCAAGGATAGATTACTAACACGATTGAGGATCCTACTCGAAGGAGTAGTGTCAAAGAACGAAACTGGTGCACGAAAAACTGAAGTTATCATTTGTAGGAAAAGGTTTTGACCCGTCTCGATAGCAATTGTTGACAACAAAACCGCCCGCACTAAAATAAAAACCGAGCTTCCACCAGACAAAAGCACAAAAACACCAACAAGCATTCTACTATCAACCTGAACCTCGTCCTCTGTGGCCCACGCCATCCAGTAATTACTCCCCATTTGCAATGCTAAAAATAGAGTGTGACAAATTAAGATAACCGGTACAAGAGCTCCTTTATATGCTGACATGATGAAAGTTGAGTAAACACTGAACTTCACGCGTCCAGATTGTGACTCTTCTTGAAGCATTGTTTCTAATGACCCGCCTTTGGACGTAGAGGGCTCTTGTATTCTTTCCACCGCTTGAGAAAACGTGGTTCGGGCTCTGGTCTCGTTGGGTGGTGTCACTTGGTTCAAAGACGTGGAATGAGCAGCTATTTGTCTTGCAAATTCACTTGTAGGATCCTCGACAAGGTCGCTGTATTTACCTGTTTGAACGATACCACCATCCTTGATTACCTACAATCAGAAGACAAAGATTGAATAAATACTTGTTCTAAGAGATAAACATAAGATGCAAAATCGTGATAGAACGTACCAGAATCAAGTCTGACGCACTTAGAAATTCCAGCTGATGCGTTACATAAACAACAGTCTTCTGATGCAGAAGATTAATTAAACATTTCTGCCAATTCAAAGTCAATACAAAAAGTTAGTCGAAACATTCCATTGTCTGTTAGAACGTGTATATAAAGAACTGTGGCAAAATGGCCAGCTCGGACAGGTTATGTATAAAACGGATAGTTTTGTGTATGATGCTAGGTTTCACATTTAAAGTTAAGAGTACGGTTACAGAATGATCCAGAGATAAAAACAGAAGAAAATGTTCAAGAAAAATATAGTTTGTACCTCGAACATATGGGCGCCAGTATGAGCATCAACAGCACTAAATGGGTCATCAAGGAGATAAACATCTGAAGCATTATACAACGCCTCGCTAATTGAATACGTTGTTTTTGTCCTCCACTTAGGTTCAACCTCTCTCGCCCACTACACTTAGATCACCAGCAACCAATGTCTCAAAATCACGAGCCAAACCACATCCATCAACAACTTCATCATAAAACCCTTGTCCATTTGCCTACCAAATAGTATATTGTCCCTTATCGTCCCTGTTTGAATCCAAGCACTTTGTGGCACAAGCGCTTTTGATCCAAACACTCTGATCTTCCACCTGAAACCCTCGGATTTCACCTAAAATGCTACATAGCAAACTTGATTTTCCACTTCCAACTGACCCACATATTGCCACCTTGTAACCTTTTGGGATTTGCATCTTTGTGGAAATCTTTATCGTGGGCCGTCCTTGATCCAAATCATTTGTGTCCCAGGCATACTCTCCTGGTTCAATTTCAATAGCCACATTCGACCCTTCTGAAGACGGTGCTTCTATAGACTGTCTGCCATCATGGTCTGTTATTAAATCTTTGATTCGATCAAGTGAAACCTTAGTCTGAGCCACCATGAAACAAGCTCTGGAAGATTATAAATAGGATCTTGCAAGATTCTAAATGTAGCCAAAGTTGAAAGAACCACACCTGGGGTTAATGGCGTTTTCAAAAATATACAAACACCAAAAGTGGAAACCGAAACTAATGTAGGTGACGTCCAAAGAGGAAAGCAATAGCTGAACATGTATAAAGATACTTCTTGAGCCAATTCCGCTCTTTTCTCTTAAATCGATTAGCTTTTTCTTGAAGTTGGACTCCCACGAATGCAACTTCAAGACTCTCATACTTTTCAAGATTTCTGAAGTAGCTTTTATTCTCGAGTCTTTTGACTCCATAACTTTTGTTTGAAAGTCTTTTTGCATATTCGCCAATGGGGTGTTGCTGATTATAACTAAAACAGTCGAGACAAGTGCAGCCATTGAAGGAGCAAAACCAAGATTCATGTACAAGATGATCAAAGCAAGGAGAACTTGAACCGGGAGCAACCAGATCCCATGAATATGCCAGAAAAACTCGCCTATCTTTTCGACATCCACATTGATCAAATTTATGATTTTGCCATTGCTTGTGGTACCGTATTTGGTTGATAGAGATTTCTTGTATATAAGTACAATGAGTGCAGCACGTATACGAATGCCTATTCGTTGAGCACCAAAATACCATTGTCTTTGAGACAAAGATTCAACTGTTTTCGCCAAGAAGAAAATACACGAGAGTATCAACCCTTTTCGGTAGTTTGAATCACTGACATCTTCAGATAAGTAATTCACAAAGCTTGTGATCAAAATTGGTCCCATATATGAAGCAAGTGTGTTAACTCCTAAAAAACACCAAAATGAAAACCAACGTTAAAACAACTACAAACTAATGCTTATGCTAAATTTGTTCTTTTGTACGATATGTGGCCATGTGGGCCTGAATTAACTAAGAAAGATCCATTATCACAATTTTAAAACTTTTCAGTGACGAAAATGAACAAGACTGAAGTGTTGATTATGCAGTTAGCTGCATACATTGAAATGGTCTTGATTAATTCCTAATGTCACATGTATTTGATACCCACGACACCATATTTAAAACTTGAAAGCATCATAAGTCAAACTGAATTAAACTAAAGAATCAGTAATTATGCAGTGTTATAACGGCTGCATACACATGTATGTTTAAGCAAGTGTTCTCCTAATAGCGTTCAACTTCTTTTCATCTTTTGTTTATGATTGAACTTCGTGACAGTCTCATTTTTTACCAAATGAGACCCACTAACACATCTTCGAAAATCAATGTAATAATGAGATTTAAGCAAACTTATTTAAAGGAGTTATGTAATAGCTACATACACTAAGTTGACATTTGATTTGCTAGTAAGTTGGAATAAGTTTTTGCTACCTAGGCAGTTAGCTAGTTGAAATTCATTAGCCCGCATACATATAACTTAATCTCATTCACTCGTTAATATACATTTCAATCAGACACTCTCTAAAATGTTTTAAGTTATGTCGGTTCCTTCGCCCCATTTTCCGATCTCTTTTTGACTTTATATAAAACACTTCACTCACTTTATATACAACACATGTGGATTTCACATGCTAGTTGGTGTGCTTTATCCGAAAGCCAAAAAGAAAGAAGAACTAACTTTTGCTTCTAGTTTCAATGTAAGATAAACCTTAAAAGAACTTATAAAGATATTAAAGCAACCAATATAACTTTAGCACTAAAAAAAGTCATATTCTACATGCTTATTTTTACACGTCTAATGGACACGTGTACTTTTATTTATACATTTACACACTATAAGATGTGCTAAAAATGAACACAATTACAAACATGATTTTATCCATAGTTATAGGCGTGTGAAAAACTAACACACTTATAGTGGACCATATGATTTTTACACGCTTGTAGGTGTGGAGAGTATTTTAAGAGATTTGTTTAGTAATATGATTTTTACACACTTGTGGGTGTAGATATATTTATATTATTCTCACACTTATACATATGTACTTTAGATTTCTTTTGTCGACACTTTTTCATGTGAACATTTAACTATTTTGTCCAAATTTGCAAATGTTTGAGATATTATTCTTGCGACATTTGTCCACACACTAAGAAAGCATGAACTTTAATATTTTAAACATTTAAAAATGTATATTTTTTAGCTGAAAATTGTGTAAAATTTAACTATTTTGTTGTAGTGTAGACAACAACCTCTAATTCTAGCACATGTCATCATTTTACTGAATTATATTAACAAGTACAATAATTAATTTACAGCATAACCACATGTAGGATGGTTAACAACTGCATTAAGAAAAAGTAGTAAAAATAAATGGTTTCCTATTGGCTATTAGTTATTACCTACCTATTGTATAATCCTAGCAATCCCTTCATGCATGTGCTGGCCAAATGAGCTTCAGCTTTTGTGTTTTGTCCCTATATGTTTTGGTTTTTGTGCAGTCATTTCTTGGATCATATGTGGTTGTAAAGAACAAACTTGGTTTTGGCTTTTGTTTTGGTGTAATTCAATGATAATTTTGTTGTCCAGTACACATATAATGACATTGATTAATGACACTTGTAACAACTTTAGCTATGACGTTTGTAATGTGTCTTGAATATGATTAGCACAAATTATAATACTGTATAACAGGATAAATATCTAATACTGTTTACAACAAAACTTACTATTAATGGGTCTTAAAATGCCTTGTAGAACAACTGTCATTCTCTATTGATTCCTTAAACATCTTAAACGCTCAACTAATCAAGAAGCACATCAAACACTCCTCCAACATGTTTTCCTATAACATGTGTAATTGACTTTTTTCTTCCTAAACTTAGCATAATCACAAGTGGTTACTGCAGTTCAAGTGACAAAAGCACATCCAAAACCACTACTGTATTTTCTATAACACATTCTAAAACAGCTCATTATTTCAGGGTCTAAATATTCACTATTAGCACTTACTATGCAACTTAATATGCATTCCTATAGCACTTTTAATTGAGTTTTTTTTTGTTTTTTTGTTTTTTGTTTTTTTTTTTCCTTCTAAACACCTAACATAAGCACAAGTGATTATTGCAGTTCAAGTGAAAAGAAGCACATCCAAAACCACTACTTCTATAACCACTACAAAATTTAGGACATTTGCTTACTAAAACTTTTGCCCACTAAAACTTTAAAAAGTCACCAATCAAAATAATTAAAAAGAAATAAAACTAAAACTTTTGCCCACTAAGTCATCAAATCAAAATAATTAAAAAAAATAAAATAACAAATACACTTTATCCCTCCTTACTCCACCGAAACCCCTAACTCCACACTCATCCCTCCCAAATCTCCACACCGAAACCCTAACTCCACCGTCGTCACCGCCTCCGGCACCCTAACTCCACCGTTGTTATCAACCGTCGTCACCACCTCCGGCACCCTAACTCCACCGTCGTTATTGACAACCTAACTCCGGCACCGTCGTCACCACATCTGTCTCTATCTGGTCTTCGATCGAAACCCTAACTCCGGCACCGTCTTCACCGTCACCGTTATCAAGTTAGGTATAATACAACGATTCATTTACATCTTATTTTGATTTTTGTGCTAGTTTAGAATTTATCATATTATCGATAAGTTGTTTACAGCTTATTATGTGTTTATAAATCAATGGATGAATTATTATTTTGTTGATTAATGCTAATTAGTGGTTGAATTGCTGTTAGTAATGTAATTCTCTATGAAATTAGTTGTTGAAGTGAGTAGGTTGTATTTCATCATGATAAGTCGTGTGTCAATATTAGAGTCGGGATATGTGCTACCGCTTTAGAAGGCGAAACGTATTGTTTATAGATGAAAAACAGATAATTGTTTGCTTAACGGAAGTTTTGTGATAGATGTTTTCGATCCATGAAACTAGGTAGGTTAATAAGTAATATGAATGTAAGGAGCTAGGTATAAAATGTTGCAGGCGATTTGGATTCTTCTGAATTATGGCGCATTTCAGTTTAGGCTATGAGACTTGGTATCCAATGGTAGGTCTGCCACTAGTGTCTTAGACTTTGCTGTGGAGATTTCATCTATGATAACTTTTTGCATTTAGAGATCATGATTCCTTTAACGTTTGAGTTAGCGATGCTAAAATCATCTCTAATCGTAGTATCTTTCATGTGCTCTGCTATAAAAACAATACTCGTATGTATGCCAAATTTAAACAACTACAAGCAAATGTATCTATCTGACTGCCAAATTTGTAGGGCTTTATACATTTAGTTTTGAGACTCAGTTTCACCACTGTATGCAAATAGTATATGCAGTGAATGATGTACAATATATTGACTAACTGAAGTAGACACTATAAAACGCTGATTTATACACATGCCTGTGAATGTTCTAGTTTATTTAAATAATATTATGGATAACAAGTTTATGATTAGACTACATCGCTGCTTGGTATGTCGTTCCTACCTAACAATGTTAATAACGCTGATAACTGTATGTTATGTTTCATTTCTAAAAGAAGTGTTGATTTGAAATGTGGGATTTTACAGATAAGATTTTCCACAAAGTGGCATCAATGTCTGCTCCTACAACTGATGCTGAAAAGCTCATTTCTGGTGTGGTAGAAGCATAACGACCAACTTTTCAGGTTATCATTCATGTATATCTTTTGTGTATTTAATGCATGTTTCCCATTTCATCAACTGATTAGTTATTAAAATTTCAACGTTTGTCAATGACCAACTTTTCAGGTTTATCATTTACATTATATCTTTGTGTATTTAATGCATGTTTCCCCATTTCATCAACTGATTAGTTATTAAAATTTCAACGTTTTCTTATTTTTATAGTGAGCAGCATGATAAATCTTTGACGGAGGTAAATACTGCTTTCCTCGAGCAACATAAAGGTCATCTTCTTTCTAAACTAGTGGTTATACGCTTGATGACATGCCCATGAATTTACAACCTCTGTACCCTCTTTAATACACCATGCTTGTGATTTTGCAGAGATGCACAGAGCAGCAATAGCTGAGATGATCTTCTGCTTAGAACCAAATAAGAAGGCAGAGGCAATCAAGTTGATTGAAGAACCGTGCAATAACCCTGTTTCGAGGTAAGCCTACATAATAATACAAGTTTATTTACTTGTATTACCCGTACGAGATCGATGAAAGTCTGTTATCGTTTTAGTTAAGGACTGCTGCTTGATAGAATTGTTACTGATTCAAAGATATGATTATAGAAATGAAATCGTTACTAATAGGAAGATATATGCTTGTATTAATGAACAACTGATAGGTTATATAAGCTGGAGTATGGTTTGATTAATTTATTATTGATTTGAAGCATGATTGTAAAATTCACTAGGCGGTACTCGAGTTGTTGGCTACCTTGTAGCGAGTAATCGGCTTAGGCAGGGAGTACTTTGTCATTGACCTTGTAGTGATTTAAAGATTAATGATGCATGCTTGAGTAAGTTATGTAAGTAAGACTATAGTTTGATGAAATTATTATTACTAATTTGAAGGATATGATGATATGTTATATAAGTAGGACTATACTTTTATACAGTTACTGATTTTTAGAGATATGTTATGGACGATTGAGTAATGATTATAGATTATATAAGTAATGGTGATAATCAAAGGTTATGTAGTTTGACCTTGTAATCGGCTTAGGCAGGGAGTACTTTGTCATTGACCTTGTAGTGATTTAAAGATTAATGATGCATGCTTGAGTAAGTTATGTAAGTAAGACTATAGTTTGATGAAATTATTATTACTAATTTGAAGGATATGATGATATGTTATATAAGTAGGACTATACTTTTATACAGTTACTGATTTTTAGAGATATGTTATGGACGATTGAGTAATGATTATAGATTATATAAGTAATGGTGATAATCAAAGGTTATGTAGTTTGATATGTTGTTTTTGTTCTATAATTAAGTAATGGTGATAGCTTATATAAGTCCACACTACTTTTAAGTTGTTACTGCTTTGTGAAGATATTATTGATTTGAGTATGATCTGAAGTTTATATAGGCTGGACTATAGTTTGATGAAGTTGTTACTTATGTGAAGATATGAATAAAGGTTATTAAGTAGCAGCCTGTGCGCTTGGCATAGGTATTTGGTGTGCCATGGTTATCTGTGTAGTTGTGGTGTTTACATGATCAGCTTACGATTTGTGATAATAAAAGTGATCCTATTAGTTGAGATGATTATGATTATTATCTTATTATGTTTAAACTTGGAACTCGAAGATCAATTACCACGAATAACCTATAACTACTAAGATTTGTCAACCTGATCTGATAGCTTTCTTGTACAATAATCTCAGAATCAGGAATTGTTATTAACAAATTTCAAATGGCTATAAACATGTGAAGTATGGTGTTTGACTATTGACCTAATTGACAGTTGACTATCTTGGATGGTATCACAATGGACAGTGGTGCAGGGATAGCAGTTCCTGGAATGTTTCGCATTGCAACTGACAAAACTGTATGAACTATCTCTTTCACATCGGACTTTGATAAAACTTGTTGACATGCAAAATACATAATTAGTTGCGTTTTTAATCCTATATTGACTATGCTAAAACTGCCCGCCTACAGGTTTTGCAACTCCAGAAGTTCAAGCGGGCTTCCATCCGGTTCAGTGGCTTCATTTTATCTTTCTCGTCTTCCTGGTTATTTAGGTAACTTTTGGAACTCAAAATATTTGTAGCTTCACTCAGTTGCAATATAATTATTAATGCTTATTATTATCATCTCTTATATTGTTTGTGGTAGGTGAATTCTTGGCCTTGACTGGAGAAAAGCTTTATGGGGCTAAATTGGTTGCATGTGGCCTTGCTACACACTATTAAGCTAAATGCGGTATGTAGTGTTTACTCCTGAATGAGTTACGTTGTGTTGTATTCTATCCTCGTGGGTCAAATGGTATAATAATAGCTAGCTATAACTATCCTGAATTATTCATCTTCTCGATTGTTTCTCTTGGTTTCTACCTTTGACATTATAATTTGTTTATTATTGTAGGTTTACGGAACTGTTGTTGGAATTGAAGGCGTGATCCAAAAAGGTGGCCTGAGTCCAAATGGAGATGCTTAAAGGTGTTACTACTTGTCAATTTATCCAAGAAATCTGATAGGACACTAAAGGTATCTTACTTTATGGAGGATATCCCAAATTGTAACTTTTTGTGTGTTAATGCAGGTGCGATGGGATGAAACTTCTTCTATCCCCGTCCGGAGATAGTCTCACCTTGGAAAATGGAACCTGCCTTTGTGCCTCCTGCAATCAATACACTTCCAGTGCATAGACAAAAAGACCCGGTCAAACATTTTGCCTTCATCTCCCGATTCATCTGTTCTTACTAAAGAAGGTATTAAAATGAGTCTAAAATGAGTCATTTCCTAGAAAGATGATCTGTTCTTGTCTTATATGCTAAAGTTAAACAAAGATAATATTTGTTGCTGTATATACCACATCTAATGGCGAAAAGAGTCATGTAATTGACCGGTTTGCTGTTTTATTTTCGGTGGTACTTGTGTGAAATTAGCTCAAGTAAGTTGTAGAACTGACCGTGCTGGAATCATCAGCGTTGCACCATGGTATGCATATATGTCGATCTCAGTTGTCGTTTTCTATATTATTGTTATATTATACAATTTGCTCAACATACAGATTTGATTTTATAGGATATGGGTTCCTTATTCATTTCAATGGGGAGCTCCAACGTTTGACGCTGGAGAAGCTTTTGCCATGAGGGCTGCTTCATTTGTTTCTTTAATCGAGGTACTTTTAGCGCAACTCTTCTTGTACAAGACTAATGGCATAAGTTTTGAATGGGTAAGTTTAAGTTGGGTTTGGTTTAAAATAGAGTTCAGGCTAGTTTAGCTTATGAACTGACCATATCAGGCTATTAGTTTGAATGGGTCGGTTTAGGTTGGGTTTGGTTTGAATGGGTCGGTTTAGGTTGGGTTTGGTTTGAATGGGTCGGTTTAGGTTGGGTTTGGTTTAAAATGGGTCATTGGGTCACTTTTTGTAGTATGGGCCAGTTTAGGTTAGGTTTGGTTTAAAACGGATCAAACATGCTTAGGACAACGGGATAAAACCTCTAAAGTACATATAGTATTATAAATTGTGTTACAGGTTAATATTTTCAGCTTTGAACTAATTGTTCTTTATGTCTTATTTGTTGTTTAATTGATATGAAGTCGGTTAATCTCTATCCTTTTACTTTCTGATGTAACAGGAAGATGAGCAGATCCAAGTTAACCAGGCGACTGAACTTTTTTTTTTTTTTTAATGTGTTGACATTGTAATATTTCTATTTTGAATCTGATTACGATTTAGAAGTTTAGAAGTGTTATCCTATGTTTTTATCTAATGTGAATGATTTATATGCCAAGGAATGGGATTATTGTGTTTATATTACTGTTGCCGAATTGAATTGATGAGAAATGCAGTATGTGTCTGCACATTTGAGAATGCTATTTGTATTTCTGCCAGATATGCAATATTGCAAAGTCAGCTTTTGCTGACTGAAATTGACTATAAATTTGTGTTATTTTAGTGATTTTATAGAAAACAGGTGTTACCCTTTAGTGACTAAAAAGTGTTAGTCACTAAATCTTTTGAACTTTTGCTCACTAAAATTTTAGTAATAAAAGACTTTTAGTGATCCCTTTGTTACTTACTCTTTTCTTTTTAGTGGGAGTTGATAAATTAGCTTTTGGTGACTGTTTTCTTATCTTTTGCTCACGCTTCTTTTAGTAAGCAAATGTCATTTATTTTGTAGTGAACACATTTTGGAACACACATCCACTATTAGCACTTAGAAAGCACACATCCACACACCACACTTTATCAACAACAAGCGTCAACCATAAGCATAATTCAAGTGAAACAAAACAGTAGAAATGACAAAAAGAGCAACAACTTACCTGCGAAAACAGCATTGATTGCTAAAGATCTTCTTACAGCATGAATTATAGCCTTAGGCAAAACCGAAACACGAGTCTTTTGTTTATTGATAGACTCTTCCAACAAAAACACAGCCTCTCCAGCCATTTCGGATTCAGGAATCGAAGGAACATGATTGAACTCAAGTTTCTGAGCCCGGCCCAACTCGAAAAGAGGATTAAGCCAATTAAATGTAATCTTGTTCCAAATTCCTGCATTAGTAAAAGCACTTGAGTCTTCTTGACCATTTTCTTGAAGCAATGGCTCCTCTAATTCTTTGTGTTTCTTGTTGATACCACAAAACTTGACACCATTGAAACACAGAATAATGGCAAATGGTAACGTTACTATATCGATTATATTCGACCTCAAAGCATGCATGTTTTTCGACCCGAGACAGTTTACAACAACCAAAGTCACTAAAGCTAAATCAGAAACCACATAAAAAGGCCAAAACAAAACAAGAACCATAGGCCATTTTCTAAAATGGTTAAAAGTTGTACTGAACAATGTATACATAGTAACAACACTTGCTAAACACCATGTTAATGACAAGGTTAATGACTCGTAAGGTACAACTTCATGCATCAAGATTTTGTATAAACAAAAACCAATATGAGACACTGTGATTATAGATGTCGAAACGACACTAATCATGGAAAAACACGAAAAATTCCTTAGAAAACATGTTCTTTCACTTCTAAAGTGTTGTAAAACTTGTTTGAAACACCAAATGAATAACCATGAAAAGAAGAACACATTGCATACGTTCAAAATGGCTGCCATTAGAGCATACTCAGCCATGACCATGAAAATGAAATGAAATGGTTTAAAGGACAAAACCCTAGTATTTAAATGACAAAATAAAAACTAATAGGGTTAAAAATAAGTTTATATTTATATGGTTGTATTTATCCAAGATTGGATGAGTCTAAAATAAGTAAATCTGTAAAGGGTAGAGATTCTTATATCGGTGGGTTGGTGGAATGAATATGGGCTTAAGGATTGTCCAATTTTTGTTGTTTTGATCTTATATATCTTGGCTATTACTACGCTATGCAGCAGCTGATTTCTAGCGTCAGATAATTGATGATTTGTGATATTATGGTGAGTATTTTGTGTAGCGTTTAAAATAGAATGTGAACCGCTGAAAATGCAATTGCAAAGCAGTTCTCTATCACGATAATAAAAATCTAGACAAATTCTTAGCATCTATCAAACAACGTATAAAACGTTTAATGAAAATGAAAGTAAACATTCATCGGTTATGAGATAAAACTAACAACACGCGTTCTTTGTCGTAAAACTAACAATGATGGGAGTAATAGTGCAGTTGTTAAGAAGAAGCAAATCTAAAATTAACGTGAATGTGATTAGCAAAAAATTTGAATTTGGGTATTTTGTATAAGATTTGGGCACATTTAAGCGCCATCATTTTTTGAAATGGGCGTATTAGCCTATTGAAAGTTAAATGTGCACTAACGGGCGCATATTTTCTCTTAATTGTAAAACATTATAATCGTTTTGAAGAAAAACTATATATATAATATTTATATAGCGACGGATCGTTTTGTTTTAAAAAAAGTTTATGGGTTTTAAGCGAAAAATAATAAAAGTTTGAAGATTTGGAGATTAAACATAGTGTTTTGAAACCGGTTCGACCGGGTGGCTCAACCGTTGAACCGTTCCGTCGGCAGGTCGATTTAAACGAGTCAACCCGACGGGTTGGGTCAAAGCAGGTCAAATTAAGCAGGGTCAACCCACGGGTATGAAGCGTCTCGGGTCAACCGGTTTCGATATGTATTAATAGTTTCAAATTTTCACTTTTACTTTTGGTTTTCCTTTATATATAATATAGCGAGCTACCAGCGTTACATGGCGGAGTGCTTTATGACGATGTAAGGAGAAATAGATCTCGATGAGGCGCGATTCACGGTTTGTATTGGTTTAATGGTCCCTCTAGTTCATTTTCGGATGGTTGTTATTGTTCTTAGAACCGGTAGCGACACGGTTTTCGGTTGAACCCGTTAGTCGGTCCGATTTTCAAAACTATATGTAACATCAACTTGTTAGCTTGTATGAAATTTTTGTGTTTTATTAATTTGTATAATGTGTATAATAACGTACTTTTCGTTTTAAGTGTTTTAAAAATAACATTAATTTTTATATTTAAAATTATATTCTAACTTTGTTTAAATTGTATATTGTGAAAATTTTATTGTCTTTTAAGTAAGCGGTGTTTTAATTTGTTGTTTTAATTTGGTAGATATCTTTTAATTAGTTGTATAATGTGAATAAATTATTGTCTTTTAAGTAATGAGGTGTTTTAAGAGTATTAATTCTGGCATTATATTTCTCTCACTTTTCGACTTTTAACTTTTCTTCGGTTTGGTAGTTTTTATTATATGTAGTATAGATAGACGTATGTGTATGTAAAAATGTATATTAAGGTTAAGAGAAAAACATCCCTGTCAAAGATTCCATTTCATAATTAATAACTTTTCATATTCCCTTGGTTTATTCCTGTGGATATAATACATGTCGGGCTTTTTTCCTTATACTATGGAGTAGTTTTTATACTTGTATACTATATTTAAAAAAGTGATAATTAAATGAGAAAAAAATTAAAATGAGAAGGGTGAAAAGAAACTATAATCATATATTTAGATGTACTTAAAAAAATAGATGCATTTTCTCTTAAAATTTTTCTTTTTATTTGAAATATGTGGCTAGAATTCTTTCACATTCTTCTCATTTAACGCTCTGTTCTCGAGTTTTTTTTAGATGGAAAGGTAAGGGACGGGAATGAAAATTGAAAAAAAGGGTGTTCTTAAGTTTTTTTAAGAGGGAAAGGTAAGGGACGGGAAGGGGAGGAGGGAGGGAAGGTATGGGTTTTTCTGTATATATGTATTCCGCCCAAAATTGTAAGGATTATGAGGGGAAGTGAGTCACTAAGAACATAGGCTTTTGTTAAATTACAATTATATCCTTATTTGATCCATAAATTTGACCTAGTTATAGCAACTATCAATAACAAACAACCACAGTTGCAGTATGAATCAACACGTTCACCTTCATGTCACCGAGATTTTATTATTAAACAAAACTTATAGAAAATAAAACATAAGCATGTGCAGAATTTTGAAATATCCCTTCAAGAAATCTCTTCACACGAAAATATGTGACATGAAAAAGCTAAATTTCAGCAAAAACGAGTGTAGTTCAAGATTCCATAAAGGAAGAAGATAACAAAATTTCATTGCATCATTCCAATTATTGTGTGTGCCGCATAAATGAGGATCATCAAAATGTAAGTGTGCATCGAAATTATAAGATTTTTCATCAGTTGACAAGAGATAATATCAGTTGCAAATATTTATTGTCTTCTCAAATATGGTGAAATAAGCAAAACTATCACTTCTCGTACAAAGTGGCAGACAAGAAGCCCAAAAATAGAGCTTATCTGAGGGCTTATTGGCTAATTTCAAGTTTTAAAACGCAATGTGCTGTCCAAAGTGAATTATACACTATTTATATTAGAAATAATGAATATATACATTGAACCAAGTTTACGAAAGGCAAGCTTTATAAATAGAAAATAACATTAAAATTTGACCATGGTGTCTTTGCTGTTAATGGCGTCAAGTGGAAGGAGAGATAGCTTGAAAGTGTTGAATCATGGGTTCTAAGAGACTTTAGTTGTGCAGAAATTAATTAATGTATATAGTTTTGATGGTATATTGGTAATTATGTTATTTTTTTATCATTTCCTTGCGACTTAAAAATTCAAACTCAAGAACACAAATTAAAATTACCACTTTCTTCACATTGTCATTCCTTACTTTGCCCTTCCCATCCTATCCCCTTCCATTCTTAAAAATTTTGACTCGTGAACAGAGCGAAGGTTTTCATCTTACCGGATCCCTTATGTTTAAAAAGGGGTTTTTTAATTGATTTTGGTTCTTGAAAAGTGGTTAACCATTTTGTTTGCTTAAAAATGTTTCATAATTTTACGTGTTTTATCGACTGTTTTTCCTAAACCCTTATATCACAATATATGGCGGAGCCAGTATTTAAAGTTAAAGATGACTGAACTTAACATAAAATTATTATAACAATAAATATTGCTCCAAAAGAAAATTTTATACCATTTAATTCATGATTCAATTTAATACCATAATAATTAGGAACTAAGTTAAATAGAAAAGAATAACCTGGCAAATAAATTTAGAGAGGTGATTTGCACAATTTCATAAATGATTGGGACACTCGATTTTGAGTGTTTGAACATTATCTCTTACGTGATAAACACAATTAAAAATAATGTGAGGGGTATAATGTCCAAACACTCAAAATGATGTCTCATCATTATGGGAGTTCTGCAAGTTACCTCCCATAAATTTATTTTGATGTTGTATCTGATTGTTAAGTTATTCAAAATTTAAGTGGGAATAAGGGCTTATTGCAAATATTATTAAGAAATTAGCTTATGGGTTATATAACTAATGAATAAAATGGGCTAATTAGGGGTGGTTCGACACCCGCTAGTCACCCTATTGGCTCCGGCCCTGCACATCACAAATATTCTAACATTACATAAATCTACGACCTATTGACTTGTGGTCACACTCACATATAGGGGTGAGCATCGGGCTAAGAACGGACCGGACCGAGACCGATTTAGCCCAAAACTCCAGACTGAGGACCGAACTTAATGTGTTCGGTCGGGTCCAGGTTGGTCCGGTTCGGTCCAAGAAGGCATAATGGTCGGTTTTACGTATCAGGGCCGGATCAAACCTACCGAGAGACAAAATAATGAAAATTTGAACCGAGACCGGACCACGGGTCCTTGATTCGATCGATTTTCGGTCATCCGATCGGTTTTTCAATCCGGTCGGTTTGGGGTCTGCGATGCTCAACCCTACTCACATATAAATTTTTTAAACTTAATTAACGAGAAATCTTCTCCTTACTAATCACGTGACAAAAACATAGAGGTGTCAAAATGGGCGGGTCGGGCCGGCATGGGCCACGGTTCAAACGGGCTCTAGCTTGAACGGGCACAGGCTTAAACATGCACAAGCTTAAATGGGCACGGGCCAAATGGGTTCTTGTTATACGAATCGCTCTAGATATACCTAAAAGGACGAAATAAATTCCTCAAACGTAACACCTCATATATATCAAAAATGTTAAATATATTATACCTATAAATTTTTCTTTAAAAATAATTGTAATGTTCTCTAATTGAAGAAAATATATGCCCATTAATACCATTTACTTTTAAATGGGCTATCATGCCCATTTCAAAAAGCGAAAAGAAATAAATGTGCCAAAATGTTTACAAATTAGACTCTCTATTTTTTGCACAATTCCACCTCTACTAAAGCACAATATCCCAATTTGCTATGAGGCGTACACTAACACTATCGTTTAATCGCGCTATTTAAATTTAAAACAACTTTCGTTAATCTATAATTGGGAATGAGCATTTTGACCCGAATTTCGGTATTGAACTGGAACTGTACCGATATCATACCGAATCGGTACCGGTTCCCGCTACAGATACGGTAGCGAGACTACAAAATATGTTGAGAAAAAATTCGGTACTTTCAAAACAATACGGGATATAAGCAGGAAATCCTTATTTTTGTACCGAAATACAAAAGAGACTATTTCTTGAATTAATTTTCATATTCAAACAATGTTATTAATCCTCGTCATGCATGGTATGTTAGAAAGACAGCCACACATGTAAACACAAAGTTAGAGAAAAAAAGGCTCATAAACCTTCTCTGACAATCATCGACCCTTTAGAGCATCCTCATTCATAACATTATAACACCAATAACACCGTCCACGTCAGCGCCACATCAACTTTAACATTTAACATTAACATCCCAAAAAACACCAACAACCATAACATCCCAATAACATCAATAACACCAATAACATTTCATATTTTCAATTTCAACCCTAAACTAAAACAAACACTTCATTTATTAAAACACATATCACATTTAACATTAAAACACCAAGTACATTAAGCGTTAAACACGAATTACATTAAAATTAAAGATACAACGACATCTTGTGAAAATAAAACTACTAAAACTTAAAAAAGCAGTCATCCGAGTCCCGACCATCGAGCGGTTGGCGGAGAATAAAACTCCGCATTAAAGTATCGACTCTCCATTATGTCGAAGAAGTTGTCTTGGAAGTCTTGAGCTTCCGTGCTTCTTGCTCACGCGAGCAACCTCTTCACGTGCTTGCTTCCATAATCTCCCTAACGTTTTCTTCATCTTGTTCCAGTTGCGGAGGAAGACTCACTTAACCACTGGGTGGTTTGAAAATCCACGCTGGACCTGCTCACAGTGAACTTGGAACAATTGGGATGTACGGATGTTTTCAAAACCCACAGGAAAGACATTTTACGGTGGTGTAAATAAACATCGGGTTACGGTAGAGTTGGAAAGGCGGTTTCCGGCAAGTGATTTGGATTTGGAAAAGGCGGTTTCGGCAACTTTTCCTGGTGGAATTCTTGAGAAAATATTTATGAGACATTTTTTGTGTGTGAGTTGTGTGGGTAACTGTGTGTGTTGTGTGTTCTAAACAACTTCGGTAGAGTTGTATATATAAGCGAGTTGATTTTGAAATTGAATAAATCCCGCTCATATTTGATTTTTAAATTTCAAATTTGAATTTGAATTTATCTACTTGAAATTAACCAAGATAATTTAAATTTGAATTTGAATAGGTTGAGGGTGTAAGTGAGAATTTATTTGAAATGTTTAGGGGTGAAATGATTTTTTTTTTTTAATAACTAACGCGTTGGTCCATAGCATCGAGGGACTAGCCGTGAATCTGCACTTCCAATGGGTTTAACTTGAATAGCAGCGTTGATTGGCTTGGTTTGGGGGTTTAACGCCGTTGGGGCGTTAACAATGGGAGTGCTCTTATAATCCCACCACAAAATTAAACACTCACCTATTATCAATCATTACATCATCAAGTTTACATTCATAAACTATCCCAATCATCATCATCAATAATATTTCAGTAATATTATTGATTTATTGTTAATAAGTTATGTTTATTGTAAATGATGCGTATCTTTATCAAATACAAAAGTGAATATGTACTCGAAACTATTCACAAACGTTATTGATTTAACGAGTTATGTTTATTGTTAATTAATCTTGTTGTCTAAGACGAAACATAAGTGGCTCTATATTTCTTCGTCTTTGTTTTGTTTCTTTTGATTTTAGAAACGGTTTAAACCGAGTATGTACCGTTTTATGATAATGGGTACCGGTACTGATATCAGAATCTCATTTGATACGATATTGGTACATACTTTTATGCTCGAAAAAAAAATGATACCATCAATTTGATATCGATTCGGTACGAGATTGGTACCGAGCTAATCCAATATATAGTTAATCCTGCCTCGTCTTAATTGATAAGAATCGATATGATCATGACTCATTAAAATTATATTTTTTATTTGAATATCAATCTGATAGCAGTGTAAATAAGAGCTCACGGTATTGAGCTTGTTAACACGCCAAAAGAAAAAAAAAATATTAATGGCATGTCAAATGTATACCATCACTTGTACCATTCGTGAGTCAAAAGTATTATTTTGTGTTTTGAGCCACTGCATTGGCTTACGCCAAATGCAACTTTATGTCTTCTTTTTCTTTGTATTGTGAGTGAATGGTATATTTGGTGGGGTATTTTGTGGGACGTACATGTGATGTTAGTGGTGTGTTATGAGAGATGGGTTTTTAGTTATTGGTGTGTTATTAGGAGGTGTATGATATGGCGCTGAGGTGGCATACCAATAACGTGTTATTCGTCATTGCGATACATTGTGCTCTAAGAGCAAAGGGTATGGTAACTTAAGTTAAGGTTTAACACCATGTCACGTCAGCGCCACATCAGCTTTAACATTTCACCTTAACTCAACAAAAAAACACCCCTTATCATAACTCAACAACAATTTACAAAAGAGTAAACTACACCATTCGTCCTTGTGGTATGCGTTGACCGACAAGTTTCGTCCTTTGATCGAAAAAAATGCACTATCCATCCTTAGCGCGAACGTTATGTATCGTTAGTCCTCACCGAGCGGCATCACTAGCGGTCGTTATACCTCATCCACCGAGGGTATTTCGTCTTTCCCACCCATAAGGACCGAAATGCCCTCGAGTGGATGAGGTATAACGACCGATTAGTCATGCCGCTAGAGTGAGGACTAACGATACACAACGCTTCGCAGATTAAAGATGGACGGTGTATTTTTCGGTTAAAATTGTTTCGCCAACGCATACCACAAGGACGAATGTGAAGTTTTACTCTTAAAAAACATCATTCATTTAGGGGGCGAAATGAATAAAAAATAAATAAAATAAAAATGAAGGCCTTTTAAATGCGTTAGCGCTTAACATGAGGGTTAAGGCTTGCCCTTAACTCACCCCGTTGCAATGGTTGGGCAGACAACCGAAACATTCATTCTCTTTTTAGCGTGTATTTTTTTTATTAGTTTGGTGATGTATGTTTTTTGTTGTGGTTGCGGTCGTTTTATTAGCAAATTGTGGTTGGGGTATAGTCTTAGAGAGAGAAAGTTGAGGTGGCGCTGATGTGGAATGGGGTGACCACAATTTTTGTGGTTGCCATTAACATTAGCCTTAATTTGGCGATATCATACGTAGGGATTGTTTGTTTTAACTTTTTTGAAAGACACATGAGGGCATGGAGCGTTGAAGAGTTTTCTGGAACGGTGAGCAATAAGCATTTTAGTAGTTGTTTGGCAAAAGGGCGGTGAGTTGTGTTATATTTTAGTAATGCTTTTTCAATGTTTTTTTAAGAAGCTGTGAGCGGTGAGCGATTAGTTGTGGCTACTACTACTGCTCGCTGCTACTTTTAACAAACACCTCATTAGCTAAAATATGCATATTTTAATAAGGTTATAAGCTTTAGCTTACACAAAAAGTTTTTTCGTAAAGTCCATTTTTTCACTTATCTACGTGTATTTATGTGTGTTATGTTATGGGTATGTTTGCCAAACAATTTTTTATCAAAAACATCAAATGCTAGACGTTAATCGTTTCTAAATACTTTAAAATGTTTTGTGTCAAACACACCCAATATCAATGCAGTAAAGTTAAAACTTACGAGCATTTATGAAGCAAATCATAAGCAAACAACAACCATTCTTCATCGATGTTTGCCTTATAGAGAAAAACAAATGAGCATAGAAGACAGTAAGTTAACTCCGAGATTTTTGGATCACTTGTGGAAAAAATAGAAGAAAACACAATCTCGGTTAGGTGAAATTCGTCCAACTTTGACTCATTTACTTAAATGTCGATAGATTTCATATCATAATTCTTACTTAAATATATATACATCACATCGATCATAATTGGTTACATCTTAGAGTGACAGGATGTTATATATTGTTCCGGGATGTTATATGTTGTTACGAGTGTATAACGTGGTAATAGAAACACACATTTCGTGTGTCTGTTTATGTTATGTCAATGCAACGTATGAAGTAGGATATAGTACAGCGTAATTGTTACATACATTAGGAATAGGAAAGTTTATCTTGCGGCTTGATTATGAGGAGTGTTATTCTGTTGTTTGTGTAATTGTGTCAAACATGTTTAAAGTATCTGCCATGATAACTGCGACCACTATCTACTGTAATTGTTAGATGCATTAGGGTCATTTCACTACGGAGAAGTACCTTCTCTTCACCGCTATCACACGATAGTCACTATTCACCACTAACCATTTTTAAACAGTAAACTAGTAAAAGGGAATGTGTGTTTTGCTAGACCTCGTCACCACAAGAGTTATGACCATTTCACCTTCATCACCACATTAGCACGACCTCAAGCATTTGCCTCGATCCTCATCGTGCATACTCCATATGTATATAGCGAGATTACTTTGTTAGACTTTGTATAATGTTTAAAATGAATGTTATATGTGTATCGCATTCTCATAAAAGTAATAATTTTATTGCAAGGGTATCGCTTACTAGAATGCATTAATTTGGAATTAATTCCATGACCAAACTTATCTATACTACTTATAATAGAAGGATGACCTCTTGTAATGTCCTTTAATAACCTTATCACTTTAACAAGCGAACCCAACACGTAACAACGATTACGCGTAGAACACGAACAAACCAAACACAAACATATGTATAAATGAAGAAGAAGAAAGATTAAGATGAGATGGTGACAAGAGATGTATAGATCGTGTATGTTTAGAGAGGTAGAAAAGAAGATGAAAACAATAAGATGTTATATTGCTTCAAAGGAAAACACACACACCACACACTTTTACACCCCTCAAATGACCATTTGAGGGGTATTTATAGTACAAGAGGCATAAACCCTAAAAGGCTTTATCTTGGGCTTTTGTGGATAGTACTTGGATTGGGCTTGGCACGCTTTAAGCTTATAAACGGCTAGCAAGTCTCAACAATTAACCATTTAGCTTATCCAACCACGAGCCCGTTGACTATTCTAGCACGATATCTAACACGAGTTACAAAGTTCCTAAATGTGAATGACCATCACTTCTAATAAAACTATTAAGGCTAACAATCTCCCCTAAGGGTGGTCATTCAAAAGATGCTCCACTTGATTAGGTCTTTACTTTCCTTGAGCTTGAACTTTGCGTGTAGATATAGAATAGTCTTGATTCTTTGTTCCTTCATGCTTTGTGACCGTGATAATGTGGTTGTTCGCCGTTGTCAACTTCGTTGGTTAGGTGTCTCCACGCCTTTCTCCACCATGCTCACACTTCTATTTGACTTTGAGTTTCTAATGATGAGGTTCTCTAGTCTTTACACTTTGTAGATTCTTTGACATGAGCGAAGAATCATCTTTAACTTTGAGTTGCCTTTGATTTAGATGAGAACTTTCATGTGTTGTTGGTATGAGCATGTGGCGAGTCTGCACGATCCGTCCGCTCCGGAGCTTCCATAAGAAGAAAACATAAACAGTTAGTAATAAGCGGATTCCGACTTACAAGTTTGAATTTCGAGGTGCACGACAGATAGTGAAAACACATCTCTAATTCTTACAAAGGCCGCTCTCGAACCGAGTCCCACAAGTGAGATAACGCGATGTACCAAATACACCTATAGCCGATGAGTCAGTACACAAGCATCACCCACGATCAGACCGCTTGAGACACACTAAGCGTAATCCACTTAAGAATTACCAAGTGACTGCCGCCGTGGTCGCTTGATGTTGACCTGGCGGGAGTTTCCATTCAATCACCAAGATCATGGATGTGAAACTTCTCATAACTGCTCGGCAGATTGCTAAGACATGCGTGGGACTCTAGAATATATCACTTGTGTCATTATTGATGAACACCAAGTGATGTCATGTCAAATGTTCCTATGAGATCTTTTGATGAATCGTGGCTCTAGACTCAATAGTGCATTTTGGTTTTCCGAGCAGAGACTAGGAGTAGGGTCTCCTTCTTCAATATCGACGATCTCTAAGAGAAAGTCGATAGATTATGCAGGTTCCCAAGCGAGAATGAAACAAATCCTTTTGAGAGGAATTGAGTGGCTAGAAGGTTTAGTGCGGTCACACTGGGTCCATGACGTCTTTGTCTTCAATACCATTGTTATCTAAGTGACAACCAAGAGCACATGTATTGAACCCGGTTTACGCCTAAGGTTGATTATGGAGGGCTATTTCTTTTCACCCTTTCTTTACTTTTCTTTTAATTCTTCAACCCTTCTTTCTCCTTTCTCACATTAATCCTTTTTTCAATCATTCCTAAGGACTTCTAATACAAACTATTTGTGATGTCCTTGGGTAGATCCTCCGCTCTGGCGGATCATAGGACAATTTCCTATCCTTAGACACCTTATAACTCCGACCGTCCTATTGTTGCCATAAAACCATTTTTCTTGAAAATCTCTCAAAGTGTTTTTGATAGAAAACATGTTTGGAACACTTCGAGAGTTTTATATTTTCGTAAACACTCCCCTTTACATGTGCTTATAAGTTTTGATAGAAATCGCACATGAGGGTAGAGTTTGCACTTTTGAATTGATCGACTTTAAATGAACTAGACCGATTCGAGACACGCTTACATCACTAGAGAACTAGCTTGAAATTATTACCCGTCCCGTCAAGTCCATAGAAAGTTTCTCGAGATGGTACATTTTTCTTCGTCAATTCATTGGTTTCAACTGAGTCGAGCTCTTTTGAGAATCAAACAACGATCATTAAACTTTTTGATCACATTTTAATCATGTTTTCTCCCCCTCAAAAATAGCATATCTATGATGTTTTTGAAACAAAATGATTAAAAGATATGTTTTTCGAAAAGCATTTGGAGAGAAACTGATTTAGCATGAATTTTGTAACAATTTTGATTTTATACTCCCCCTTAACGAAAACATATTTTTCATACAAAAAGTTTAGAATCAATTAAGGGTTTGGATGGAGTTATCTTGGTACCAAATGTGAGAGATTTTGAAAATCTTTTGAAAATTTCGAATCAATGGTACGCAAGATGAAGATTTTAAAAAATCTTTTGAAGATATTTAGAGAAAAATTATCTTCATTTGTTTTAGGATAAGTGCTCGATTTGTATGAAAGTTGATTTTGCGTAGCACTTTCCTTTCTTTAAAGATCGGGTTGCAATCTGAAGTAACTGCAAGCCATTACATTTTTAGGAATAGTGCTTGAAGAATATTTAAAACCTTTGATATTGGAAGCACTTTCCTTTCATTGAAGCGCGGGTCCTGAACTGATGTGTCCAGAAGCCATTATGTTGAAGTCCGGGTTTCGTACTGAAGTATACGAAAGCCATTATGTTTGAAGAAAATTTGAGAAACAACATGTTTTAGAAAACAATTTAAAGAACTCTCGCCAACATCTCAGTACATGCCCGTATCATTGTTGAATGACATTTCTAGAAACGCATGTAATATCGATTATAACGAGAGACATGTCGAGAAGAATATTTTTGATTTTTGATTTTATATTGTTTTTGTATTTTTGAAAGATTTTATTTTGTATTTTTCTTTGTTGGTTTTATAAAAGAAATGGAAAATCAAAATAGAAGATAGAAAATGAAGAAGAAGATTTTACAGAATTGGAACCCTCCGATGAGTCGGGTTCGAGATATTTGATTCACGCGCAAACCAAAGAACAAGAGTTTTCACAAATAACGATGTTAGAAGTACAAGATTCCTCACGGTGAGGGTGATCACTATCAACGGTTGTAGTGGTTTTACTTCCTTATCCTCGATGATTTTCACTATTATCCGTGTAGGTGCAAGTATCAAACATCTTCCTGTGGAATCCATCTAAGACCTATTTCGTTGAAAACTTTGCCCGTGGGTATCCACCTAAGGTAAGATCTGGAGTTGTTTTCTTTTCGGATGCATGAAGACTCATTTTGGAAAAACTATACAAGAGATCCACCTATTAGGTTTCTTTTTGGTTGACATTTTATCAACGGGCTTGTTTCTATTTGGTGTCTTAGTGGATTGTGCCTGGCACGAGAATTATCTTTCTTGAGATATTGTAAGGCACATGCATCATGATTAATAAAAGATACATTTTTACATGTAGTACGTATAAATTCAATATTCTTGTTTAAAATAGCGCTTTAACTTTGTCACTACAGCCTTTTGAAGTTGATTCTTGTTCGAAAAGACTTAGAATTCTAGTGTTGTTTTCTAAGGGCATAGCATTTTCTTTTGCGCACTACTCTTAGATGCAAGCCAATCCCTAGTCTTTTGTAGAGTGTTCCTAGGTAATGGTTTACTACTACTAGCAAAGACTTTGAAATCTTGTAGAATTCATCACCCTAGATGTTACACCTAGAATTCCATCTTTTCGAGTCTCGCCTTTTCCTAGCTTCTTCTAGATAGTGATTGTTGACCATGTTGTTAGAACCGATGATTCTTTAACCGGATTTGCGGTCACATTCCGTGTGCTATTCCTAGAAATGCCGGTGAACAAACTTTTGGTTTTTCAAGAATCGCTTTTTCTTTTCAAAACTTTGATAATTCTCTTTAATAGTGTGGATCAGTGGAGTGGCTGTTTTGACAAATCAATTTTCTCATTGACTTTTGGAGCAACCGAGAAATAGACATTTTTGGTTTGAAAACCGGTTTGGGAACATTTGTGTTCTCCTCACCAATGGTTTTGCAAACTTAGTATCCATGCCTTTCCTTTTGACTTCCCAAATTGAGCTCTCAAAAGATCATTTTGCTCTTTCATGTCCTTGTAGGCACGCTCATACTGACAGCTTGTCATACTTGCATTCCTCTGTTTTTCGATCAAGTTGTTTAAAATAAGACACGCTTTCTTTTCAATTTTTTCAAGAGCATTTTCATATTTTGAAACAATTATGGAGGTCTCAGATCGAGTCTTTCATGATCTTCAACAGTAATATGTTTGTAAGATAATGGACATGATATCGGTAGTCATAACATCTTCAAGAGAGAATCATTTAGATTTTCCAAAACTTTGATGTGTTCAAAACTTTCATTAGCTTGCTTTACCAGGATTTATGGTCCTTGACAAAGTCACTGTTTTTCAAAAGTGCTTGTTTAATATGAATTACCCTCGCACCGATGGCAATTAACTGAGGGCAATTTGGGTTTTAAAACTCTTTGTTTCGTCATCATGACGAGTAAACCGGATGTTAGTTGTAATATTGGTTTTAGACTCGATCTCTTCAAGATACCCAATTTAGTTTTAGGCCATCTAAAATGCTTCTAGTATCACTTGTGTTAAAAGGATTGTTTGAAGACATTTGTTCGATTTTGAAAGAGATTTTGAGACTACAACGGTTTTGAAACCGTGTTGACACTTTGTTTGAAACACTTGGTGTTATGGAAAACTTTGACTTTTCTTTTTGATTAACAAAAGTAATTCCATTAATTTTGTTCCATTTGTTATAATCAATTGGTTTAAGATCCGGATTCTTTTGTTTCATTTTTGATCTACTCTCCTCGAGATAGTTCTAACGCTTCAAGAGAATCACGAACACTTATGGGTTCATGCAAAGGTTGTCCATTGTTCAACACATTCGAGATTTCGAGCTTTCTTGAGGAACGAAGAATGGTCGCTACCAAGTGCCATCTTATGTGAAGTATGAAAACGTGGATTTACTTGGTTAGAAAGCATCTTGTTTGATTTAATGAATGACCCGTTGTAAGAAGCAAATTGTCCAAAGTTTTGATTTTTTCCGCTTTATCAAGAATTTCATCAAGAAGAGAATCTTCTCGCTTTGAAAATCAAGAATCAACTGCTTTCTTTTCTTTTCAAGATCGTAGAACATTGCTTTTGTTTAGAAAGTTGGTCATTTAGTTCTAAATTTCTTGTTTAAAGATTTTATTTTCAAGTTCGATTCACATCAAGTGTATCATACTTGAGTTGCAATTGTTTTTCTTAAAATGTAATCTCGATAACCAATTTCTAATTCAGAAAGTTTGTTTGTATGAAATTCATAGGCTTTGGCGTGCTCCTTGTAACTCTCAAGCTCGTGGTCAATTTCTTATTCGGCCTTAACTTCGCGATTGACCTTACTCACTTTTTCAATTTCAATGCCATGCTTATTGATTAATGATTCAAAATAGGCACGTGTTCCTCATCGCCTCAGATTTTGAGCCACACACTCCACTAGGATCCACATCCGAGTTTCGAGTTAGTATTGCTACAACTCTGATTGTCCATGTATGTATCATAGTAGGTCGCGATGTCACGTAATGTTGTTCATTATGAGTAAACACATCACATATGACATTGTTATAGCATGGATCAATGATTGGTACCTTAGATATCGCATTTTCATAGTATGTGAGGTGCGTCGAGTCGATGTCGCATTTAGTCTCCTCAAGATTTGCCATGAAGACGCAGTTTGCATTGATGTCCTCTGCCTTCCACATCATCCATAATAGCGAAAAGTCATGTTCCTCAACACTCAACCGCATTCCAGATTCTCGCCTTTTTGCTAACAAAGATAGCTTCAAGATACGCAAAATCCTTCTTTTTCGCTTAGTAGGACAATTCTTGCCATGTGACCCACTCCTTGACGCTTATAACACTTAACTGACACCCGATTCATATATCCATAATTCCTAACTATCGGAGTCGCAACATTGCCATTCCGACACCATCGCTTATTCCCAACATTCTCGTCCCATCCGATTTCCAACATGTCGACCGACCGACACCCCGATACGAACCGCATGATTACCGGCGCGATCGTTAATCGCTTTATCCAATAAAGAAAATATCCGCTGCAAGGTCGCACGGGTCGGGCCGGGATCGCGATTCCTTGTTCCCGGTATTGTTGATCCGGATAGAATTGTTGTTGTGGTTGTGGAATGTATTGTCGCAAGTTGTTGTTGTTGGAAGATGATGAAGCTTGTTGTTGTGTATTCATCGTAGTTTGAGTCTTAGCAATAAGTGCCAATGGATCATGATTCTTTGCCAATCTTTCTTGCCCGACTTCATTCGTTTCACTTGGTTTTGTTTCAGTAAAATCATTCATTGATCAAAGTTCACCCGATGTAAGTCTTTTGTTTGGTTGACAATAGTGACATATCGCCCCATTCTTCCGGAAGATTATTCAGAACTTGATGTTTTGAACGATTGTTCGGTGCCAACTTGTTTTCGATAAGCTCATTCATCAAAGTGCAAAACCTTCCATAGTAGGATTCAATGAATTCTCCCGTGTAGATGTAAACTTTTCCCATATAGTTAGCGCCTTGTTCTCCATGTCTTGTTTACCAATTTCGCTCCATAACATAGGCGTCTAACACGCTCCCACATATCGAAAGCAGCTTTCACAACCGCTCACAAGCAGAAAAAATGTCTATTGGTAAACCCGCTGGACAATATGAATTGCCATGTCATCTCGTGATCGACTTGTTTCTCGATCCTCTCAAGGTATTCTCGATTCGGCTTGAAGATGAGAGGATGGTGGGATGGGAGGTGTTGCATCCGCATTTCCGTGTACATGAACTTGTCGAGGTGGAAGGGTCCATCCCGAATGGATTTAATCATGAGTTTCCCATTAGGTTTGGTCTTGATGTAGCGGAGCATTCGACTTGTCCATTGAAGATAACCACCTTTGCCAACATAGAGGTCGGTTTTCGCACCTACCGCATGAATGTCTTGTTGAGTTGCCATTGATGAAGGTATGATCCGATAAAGTTAATGTAGGATCGATTCAACGATAAAGGAGTTGTGTTTGAAGAAGATTAAGCTTGTTGAGGTGTTTCGAAAGTCGACTGTAACCTTGGTTCTTAAAAAATTTCGCCAAAATTTGAAATTCACTATAAAATCAATTCTAAGGTCGATGAAAATTTGAGTTATGATAATTTTGACGCCAAATTTGACCCGAAAAATTTGAATTTAGGCCCAAAATTTGAATTTTGACCAAAATTTTCACATTAAACCAAAATTTGAATTTCGTAAAAATTGAACGCTTAGTCTCCTCAAAATTTAATTTAAAAAAAAAAAAAACTTTATGCGAGAGAGCTTAGGCGAGACCAAAGAAGTTACGAGTAGGATATAGTTACGAGTAGGATGAAGTTACTTAGTAGGATGTGGTTTAGGCTTAGGATCTATGCGTAGGAAGCTTAGGCGAGGATTCCTTAGCGAGGATCTTATGCGAGAAAGTATCTTACGCGTAACCTTAAGCTTATGCGTAGACAAAAGTTACTCAGAACCTTACGCAGAATTGTGATGTTATATGAGAGTTACTCATAAGCTTTTAGCTTATGCGTAAACTATGGTTAAGAACCAAAATCCTTTACATCGCCACAACGTAAGTGGATATCCACAAGTCGAAGTGTTCCACACTTATCCAAGTGAGGAAGCACCGAGTCACCGTTATAGCTCAAGAAACTTCACCAAAAGTTACGAGTAGAAAACTAGGGTTTTGACTTTTGACTTCTACCGTAAGAAATTTCCAACGATTCAAATGATTTCTTTTGCACGATATCCTAAAAACACTGAATAACCCAAAAATGTTGACCTTTTTCACCCAAAGTGCTTAGAAAAGTTACAGCAGAAATGACCAATGAACCAAAACGAGTTTAAAACTTAACCAAAATGCGAAAGCTTCGAACTTTTGCAAAACTCAAACTTTAGCACCAAATAAACCTTAAACCACAAGAATCTTGAATTTTTAAGTGCAAAATTAAAGCTTTAAGCGTGAAAAATATGGAACGAAGCTACGCCAGATCAAGACTAAAAACTTCAACCAAAACACTCCTAAACCATTGTTAAGCGATTGATACCAATTGTTATGCCCTTTATCACGTATACCTTATCACAACAATAACACGCCTCACACAAACCCACGAATACACAAACTCAATATGCGATAAATGAAGAAGAAGAAAGATTAAGATGAGAGGTGGTGACAAGAAATGTTAGGCGATGTGTTTAGAGAGGTAGAGAGAAGAAAGATGAAAACAATAAGATGTTATATTGCTTCAAAGGAAAACACACACACACACACACTACACACCTCAAATGACCATTTGAGGGTATTTATAGTACAAGAGGTATAAAACCCTAAAGGCTTTATCTTGGGCTTTTCGTGGATAGGACTTGATTGGGCTTGGCACGCTTAAGCTTATAAACGGCTAGCAAGTCTCAACAATTAACCATTTAGCTTATCCAAACCACGAGCCCGCTGACTATTCTAGAACGATATCTAACACGAGTTACAAAGTTCCTAAATGTGAATGACCATCACTTAATAAAACTATTAAGGCTAACACCTCTCTTCTAATTTTTAAGATTTTCATATATAAATTTTTAGCAAATACAACTACTTAAGCTATATGTACAATTACTTTATGCATAAATATCTACACATATTGACTGGTCAACATTTGTAATTAATGTCATATTACAAATGTCATATTTAAAACACCCATTTGATAAAAAATATAATTTATAAAACACAATGTACAAACTATTTGAAGCACAAATATAACTAAAAAACACTATTCAACACATACAATTAATACACTATTTAATTTATCCATTCACTAAAATATACAATCATTTAACAACAATGTACAATCTAATCAAACTACTAAGCCAAAGATTTAAAATAAAGTCATTAGGTCGCCTGTAGTGGTCGGTCGATCGGTTGGTCACCGTCAGACCGACCAAGTCGCCACCATTGCAACACGAGGGTTGAATTGGCTTCCGCTCCAAAGTTGACGAAGGGTGATTGTGCTAAAGGAAAGAATCAAGATTTTGTTTGTAGTAGCGATTTTGCTAATGTGAGATGAATTATTTTCACTATTATAACTAAAGTTATTGTTATTTGTAATTTAATTGTTTAATAAAAGTATGGCGCATAACATTACATTTGTCGAAAATATAATCACTGTGGTACCGTAGCAACCAGAATTTTCATAAGGTAAAATGACTATTTTACCCTTTGACTTTTAAAGATGACCTTGACTTTGACTTTTGATCGTTGACTTTTACTAACGTAAAGCAAATACTATAACCGGTAGTAACCGAAATTTCTCAAGTTAAATAATTCACTGCTTTGAATTATTACACTCAACATTTTGTTCACCAATGGCTATAAATAATTATTTAAAGTTGTTACTTTATTAATTACTTAAAGTTTAATCGTAAACTTTCCTCGCGTCAACACAAGACTACGATAAGTCCAGTGTTCAAATATTATATTTTCACAATAGTCATATTTTATATGAACTATTGCCACTTTATTAATTTTTACATAAACATTTTAATCTTTACATAATACGCGTGTTCAAACCTACGTTATTAGGTTTTAACAACATAGACGCACCCAAACAGACTTATCACACCTTTAATATACCTAGTTGGAGTATATTGATAAGTTTAGATATTTTCATAAGTATTACATTTTTACGTTACCCGGTTTTAAGTTTTGTGACTTAAGGGCTTAACATTAATAATTACCGGGACCAAACTATACCCTAAAAACCAAATGATAGCAACAATTACACACACACTACCACCTCAAAAGTGAGGTGGCGTGTAAAGGCTTCATCACAAGGCCACTTGGCCTTCATGCATCATTCCACTCTTACTCACCTCAATAGTTTGTCCCCCACTTACACACTATCACCTCAATCTCATCCATTTTACATGCAAACACACACAAATCCTCTCCTCTCTTCCCTTGTCCGTCCACTTCCAACACCAAAGCACCATTTCACTTTGATTTCAACCTTCAAGTATTACAAGAAAGATGAAGAGTTTAGTAAGCCCTACAAGGTCCTAGGTTGTTTTGATGTTTACAAGGGTAAATTAGGAGCTACACAAGGTATAAGGGGCTGAAGTAAAAGGGTTTATTACAAGGGTAAGAGGGTTAGTAAAGCTTGGGATAAGAGGTTGAAGACAAGAGTTGAAGATTGAAGGGGTTTAGGCTTGATTGTTCTTGTGACCATTCAACCTAAGTCTTGTAAGAAACTTGTTTAAATTTCTTGTCATTCAATATGGTTGTAATAATATTTTATGGATGTAATTTGATATAATTAGTATATGTAATATGGCTTGATTGATGTTGTACATGAGTTTGTAACATGAAAAGATGCTAAAACAAGCCTTAGGTAAGTTTTGTAAGTTGAAATTCTGCAACAGTCCCAAAGATTGATTAAACTGATCATCTCAGTAAACTTTGAGGTTAATTAAATAAGATAGGCTTGTATATCTATGTCTTACGGTCGTTTCGCCGGGTGGCGCACCTCATAACTCATCCCGATGAGTAAATGAGAGCCAAAATGGCAAAACATGTCAAAATCTGCACACCAGATTTCATTTGGGAAAAGCCCATGGTTCTATTCATTTCTGGAAGTCGACTCAGTTTTATGAAATGTATCGAAGACCTAAAATTGAAGTTTGGCGAAAGCCGCGTGTCAAAACAAGTTGTAGAACTCAAGTTATGGTCATTTTGGCAGGACTGAATGTGCAGCCAAACTTTCTGCAATGAAATATAAGTAATTACTTGTAATTAAACTATTAATATAAGTAAACTTTGGACTTTGGACTTGACTAAGCTTGATAAGCTGTTAGAGGAAGTAAAAACTAAAACTTTGGATTTTGAATCACTTAAAAGGGACTTATGGTTAAAACGTTATGGCCAAATGAAGATAACTAGAGGTGAATATGTTGTTGGATCAAAAAGTTGCTGATACGATTTTAAAACGAGGTTTTAACCATTTTCTGGTTCGAATCAGCACTGCTACCCATCGTTTTATATTAACTTTCTCTCTCTAAATTGTCCGGCTATTATAAGAACTACAACAACAACAACAAATTAACTTTCTCTCTCTAAATTGTCCTGCTACTAAAATCAAATTAACTTTACCATCTTCATCACCTTTCCTCGCCGATCATCATCACCTTTTCCGGCCGTCGACCGGCACCGCCACGCGCCGGCGAGTGTCACCGGACCTCAAATTTTTCCGGCGAGATGTTTTAATTAAACCCCTTCTCCGGTCAATTAAACCTTCTCCGACTCTAATCCCTCATTTTTGGTGATCACGTAACTACCCCACGCGCCTACACGCGCCGGAGGTAGTGTGTGAATATTTTTCTTTTGTGTTTGTCTTAGCAGGTAAAGAGGGGGTGTTTTGGTCACCACCTCCGCGAGTGGAGCCTTTCCCGACTATCCGAGGCCGACCTGAAGCCGCTGAAGTCCCCTGCCACCGTCACACCGCCGCCGCCGCTTACACCCGACCGAATTGGGTTTCGCAGCAGCAGAGTACATTTTATTACATCTTTCCTACTTTATTCTCTTGCTTTTGTCCCGCTTGTGTTGTTTTGCTTTAGTGCTTTTGTATCTCGTTGTATTTGTTTGTTACTGGTTACGTAGTTGCAGCGGTTGCTTGTTTTCTTCGCCCCCTTTTGTTGTTGCTTGTTGTAGTGTGTTAGGTCGATAGACGCCTTGGTTTGTGATGGTTACCCCGAGGTCATGTCTGCCGGTGCAGGAGGGTTAGGAGGGTAGGCGGGCGGGGTGTAGGTGGGAAGAGGGTGGGTGGGGTATTTCTAGGTTAGGCCTCTCGTAGGATTAAAGGGTAGTTGGAATGCGGGTCATTGACCGGGAAGTTCTTTGAGTCAAGGATGCGCTGAGGAGACATAAGGTAGACATAGCGTGCTTCCAAGAGACCAAATGGAAGGGTTCCAGCACGAGGGAGGGAAACGGCTACAAACTTTGGTACTCGGGCTCTAGATCAGCGAGAAACGGAGTTGGAGTTATCTTGGAGGCGAGGCTCAAGGATAATGTAGTGCAAGTGATCCGGAGGAGCGATAGGATCATGGCGATCACGTTAGTTATTGATGGGAAGATCGTTAACGCTATCACAAGATACGCACTACTGTGGGCCGGGTGAAGTAAGGAGAAGAAGAGTTTCTGGGACTCTCTCGACGAGCTAGTAAGGGAGTGCCAGCCGGACCAATGTTTGTTTATAGGAGGTGACTTGAACGGCCATATAGGAGCAGCAGCAGATGGTTACGCGGGGGTTCACGGAGGTTTTGGCTTTGGAGTTAGGTATGACGAAGGCCGATCGATTTTAGAGTTCGCTACTGCTCACGACCTGGTAGTAGTGTTAGATATTAACTTTTCACATACACATCAAACCATAACACAAAGTAGCATATAGATGGAATTCTAGAGAGAGAAAGTTAGAGGTTTAGGAACTTAGTGAGAGAAAGTGAAAGATATTATTATGAGCTCCAACTCTACCTGGGAGGTAGAGAGTATTTATAGTCTTACATAAATCGCCACACATCGGGCGTGGATCGTGCATACAGCTGGTAAAGACCGTTCGCCCTCCACGGTGTTACTTAACTAAATTACTACTTAACTTAAAAGAACTACGACTACGAGCTTTCTAACGATTACATATACTGAGGTGACCGACTCTTTAATACCGGAATTTCTAATTCCTAACAATCTCCCCAATGGAGGTCACCTCAATAATGTACCAAAATTACATTGAATACAAATAGATATAACATTTTAACAATTGATCTTGCATTCTTGATGTAGTCCTTGCTCCTAAGCTCGTAGTCATTGATTCTTCACAATGCATGTTTGGTTATTCCAAGTGGAGGTCTTTATCGATCCACGTGATGATAAGTTTGAGCCATCTTTGGAGATCATCACTATCAAAATCTCCGAGACATCCATTGTGGTGTTGTGACTTTGGGACCGACATGCTCACATTCGATCATGATATCTTCTCATCGAGTAAGCGGAAGCATTTGTTGAATCATGATATAGGCAGCAGAAAGCGTAAGCTTGGTGTGAAAATATCGAGTCATTGATGCACTAATCATGATTTCTTTGATATGAATGTGTTAAGTGAGCATGCGGCTATGGATTGACCGCTTCATTCCGATCACCGCAAACGCGGGTGTACCGCATACAACAGCTTAGTTAATAAATCGCATTTAAAGTGTCTTTGATCACTTTCGTTGAATCGAGGTACGCGCCCACGGTGCCCCGCTGATCAAGACAAGCATCGCCTCGTGATCGTAGGATTCCTAAGAATCTCCTCGATGTGGTTTCGCAATGCTCTAGTGTTCTCAAACCGAACGCCTCAAAGAAGACAACACGGAGTGAGTGAACCAAATAATTTTAAGATCATCGATTGATGAAAAGAGATTTGAAAACAATCGTATTGTTTCAATAGAAATTGTTTTTGCAATACAACGAAGGTTTTATTGAAAATCAATTATCAATCATAAAAATACCTTTTGGTTTGAAAAGTGAGTACATAGTCGATGTGCTAAAGAAAAGAGTTTATTAAGCACAACGACCGGTTTTTCAAAGGCATCCGTCAATCCATAACTCGAACTGTGATTGATTCAAGAGATTGAATCGCCCATTGTTTCTATTCATTGTCACATGGTTGATCTATATAATAGATCTCACATGCCACCTACCGTGAGCTTGTTTGATGTTGGCTCCGTAAGGCTTTCCATCTTCATTGTGAATATGTAAACACATCACTCGATGTTCCGCAATACCACAAGGATAATGCGTAGGACTCTAGATATAATCTCTCTTCCACATTGTGTGAAACAGAGTCTTCATTGAAAGTGTCCTAATGAGATTTATTGATGATCTCGTGGCTCTAGACTCAATTTGTGCATATTTGGATCCTATAACGGAGACTAGGAGAGGGTCTCCTTCTTCAATATCAACCATCTCAAGAGAAAGTCGATAGATAATGTCGGTTCCCGTGAGAATGAAACAAGCCCTTTAAGAGGAACTTGAGTGGTTTGGAAAGTTGAAGTGCAGTGCGCCATCGGGTCCATGACGCCTTGTCTTCAATACCGATGTTACCATCGTGAGTATATGAATTGAACCCGGTTTCGCCATAAGGTTGAATAAATGGAGGGCTATTTGTTTTCACCCTTTTCTCATTCAATTCTTTTTAATTCTTCAACCCTTCAAGCTTAATGAGACTTCATAGCTAGAACCTCGTTGGGTTTATTCCAAGATTAGCTCGCCTTAGTCCGCACTCTTCCCTTATCTCATTTTTCTCCTTTTATCATCATACCTAAGGACTTCTACACTAACTAGTGGATTGTCCTCGGTAGATCCCTCCTGCTCGGCGGATCATGGGAACCAATACCTAACCTTATCATCCTTATATCACCGTACATAAAGTAAAGTTGGTCGGTCAATTTGGTATTGTTCCCCGCCATAGGATCCAATAGAAACCATTTGAAAATCAATTCGATACTTGTGATACATTATCAAAGCTTTTGTACCTGAATTGTTTTTGATATTTTAGAACGAGAACTCCCTCAACATGTGCATCAAGTATTGAAAATGTTTTGCACACGGAGGCAAGAGAAAGAATTAACTTTTGATTACCATTTTCTAAAGATATCAACATCACTTCCTCAACAGATCAAGAAGATATAGCATTTCCGGAAGGATGAGGTTTCCATAAATTCGCTCCCCTCAATATGTGCCTCGAGATTAGAAAAGAGTTTTGCACATACTAGAGGGAACATGCACATTGGGAAACGTTGATCACATTTCGGATCATAGGTTTAAGATAGATGCTCCCTCAACATGTGCATGGAAAATTTGAAATCGTTTGTCACATGCAAGGTGATAGCATGTACATCCTTATAAAACCATTTACCTATTTATCGCTTTAAACCAGCTTTAAATCACACATTCTCCCCGATCACAATTATCAAATCATTTGAGATTTGTGATCTCTTATTGATTTAAATTGATTTTGAAAGCTTTTAAGGAGAATTGTGACTTGATTATGAAAGCGCTTGAATCGATTTGATCGGATTTTAAGACTTTAAACCCATTGATAAAACATGCATGTATATCTTTTGAAAACAATTTTAATGCCAAATAACTTTTTAATTTAATTGAAATTATTCTCCCCTCAATCAATGACATAGGTTGTTGATTGAGTGATAGAGATTTTGACAAATAAGTCCCGATGATTTTCAAAATAGAGATCGAGTTATTTTTCAACGATTTGGTTTTCAGCAGATAAAAGTTTGTAGAATCGAGCATAGGATTTGAAAAGATGGTAAAACATGGCTCGTTCTTTCTTTAAAGCGGGTTATTGCCTCAAGATGACAATAAACCATTTTCTTCTCTCAAAATTTTTGATTTTTTTTTTTTTTTTTTTTTTTTTTTTTAAATTCGAACAACATCTAAAGTCCCGTGTCATTCTTTGAATGACAGCACAAAGACCGTAGATATAATCGAACCGGAAGAAACAAGACAAAAATGACAATAATTTTTGAAGAATTTTCGAATTTTTCAAATTTTTATGGATTTTGAAAGTTTTATATTTTTCTATTTGATTTTTGAAGGTTTTATAATTTTGTATTTTGTTTTTCAAATATATATATGTACAAGAGATAGATAAAGAAAGACCTTTACTCCTCGTCTTCCTCCTGAAGACGTTTGAGAGTTTCTGGTTGAAGGCTTTTCAAACCAAGTCGTGGAAGAATAAACTCAAAACGTTCTCTTGGAAGAGCTTTGGTGAAGATGTCTCGCAGTCGATATTCGCACCTCACAAAATATAGTTCCGCCACACCTTTTCCACTTGTTCTCGATGAAATGATGTCGAATGTCGATATGCTTGGCTCTTGAGTGTTGAACGTTGTTGCATGAGAGAGCAATAGCACTTTTATTATCACAAGACAGAGGATTTTGTCAATTCAAAGCCATAGTCGATAATCGAGATCTCATCCATAAGATTTGAGCACAACAAGATGACATGGCTATGTATTCACCTCCGAGAGGAAATAGAAGTACTCATTTGCTTCTTTGAAGACCAGCTCACAAGCTTATCACCCAAAATCGAGCACCTCCGCACGCGTTGACGTGTATCTTGACAACTCGCATGATCAAAGATCCAGATAGGCCGTTAGTGACATACCGGTGTCCTTCGGGTACCATAGTCCCATATTGATGGTTCCTTGGAGATACCGAAGACCCGCTTAATCGCTTCAAGGTGCTTTTAGTAGGCTTAGCTCGTATCTAGCACACATGCACAGAGAACAAGATGTCCGGTCTACTAGCAATGAGATACATCGTGATCCAATCATACTCCGATATTTAGTTTGGTCAATCATGATCCCCGAGAGGTCCTCATCTAGTTTGGTTCGGTCAATCATGGGGTGTCAACGAGGTTACTTGAATCAAATCCAAATTTCTTTAAAATCTCATTGCATATTTAGATTGATTTATGAAAATGCTCCGGACTTTGAGAAATTTGTAATCCCAAGAAAATGACATTTGTCCCATCATTGACATTTGAAACTTTGAACTCATTTCATTTGAAAACGATCACATTCCATTGGGTCACCGAGGCAAAAATAATATCATCAACATAAATTTGAACATGAATCAAGTGTTTGCTCGACTTCACGGTGAACAATGTAGGATCAATCGCTCCTTTGATGAATCCGGTTGATAGAAGAAACTTTGACAAAGGTATCATACCATGCCCTCGAGCTTGCTTTAAACCGTAAAGAGCCTTCTTCAAACGATAAACGTGAGTAGGATGCTCTTGGTTCACAAATCCTTCAGTTGGGCGACGAGACGACTTCTTTAAGATCTCCGCTTAGAAATGCCGCCTTTACATCCATCCGATAGACTACCATGTTCTTACTAGCAAGATTAGCCAAAAGATTCTCGATCGCCTCGATTCGAGCCATCGAGCAAAAGATTCTTCAAAGTCTATACCTCCTCTTGACGATATCCTTTAGCAACTAATCGAGCCTTGTTCTTCAACACATCACCATGCTCATCAAGTTTTACTTTGAAGATCCATTTTAGAGCTATAATCATAGCACGCCGGAGCAGTACTAACTCCCATACATCAAGACGATCAAACTCATGAATTTCATCTTGTATAGCATTGAACCGCCTATCTTCATTCATAGCAGCTTTAATATCTTTTGGTTCGATCTTAGATAGTACGGAGTTGAAGAAGCACCATAAGGCATCGGTTGCGAGTTGCTTCCGGGTTGATACAGACGAGAGGATTTCCAATGATGTTGTCTAATGGATGATCGTGAGTCCATTTTCCGAGGTGTTCATGTGGCATTTGTTGAGGAACCGAGGTAGTCGAGTCGATGTCTCTCAAGAAGATGGTTCGATGATGATTCAGAGTAGCAAATATGTTTTCAAATGGAGCATCTTCGAGAGTCGCAAGGGATTAACTTCATCATTGATGCCGTAAACATTTCCATGATGTACATTTGAAGAATGATGATTTGTTGATGAGATCAAGGATCAACAAAGGTGCTTCTTGACTTACAGATATTGAAACCGATGGATTGACTTCATTCATCGGAATATGAGCATCCTCGGTTGTAGGGATCAACACCTCATTAGAAGTAGACTCATACAGATTCATCAAACATTGGATCAAACAATTTCTTTACATCATCTTCGGATGGAGGTACATATGGAGTTTCTTGAGAGGAGTTTGGAACAAGGGATGAACCAATAGGATGATTTGAAGTGCGGGTCCTGAATGGAGTGTCCAGGAGCCATTTGACCGTCACCATCAAACGAACGTGAATTGTTTCCATGATATTTCGGTTCTTTTGTTGTAGATTCGGTATCCTTTTGTTTGGTGCATATCCTACAAATACTCCAATGTCGCCTTTAGCTCTAAGTTTGCCCAAGTCTTGACCTCATTAGTTGGATAGCACAAGGCACCAAACACACGAAAGAAAGATAGATTAGGTTTCTGTTGTGGACAAGTTCATATGGAGTCTTTCCATGAATGGTGTGAATCGTGGAACGATTTTGTGTGTAACATGCGGTGGCAATTGCTTCACCCGTAGAAACATTGGAACCTTTGAGTAGATCAAGATTGTTCTAGCAATTTTCAACAAGAGTACGATTTCGCCTTTCAACTACACCGCTCGCTGAGGGGTTCGTGGAACACTTCTTTGATGGTTGATTCCAACGCTTTCATAGAATTCACTAAGTTGTTTGTTGACAAACTCGGCCCATTGTCTGCTCGATAACTCGGCGCTTTGTTTAGTCTAACTCGCATTGCTTGATGAGTTTGATGATGATATCGTGAGTTTCATCCTTTGTCTTTAAGAACTTGACCTGTGAATCTAGAATAATCATCAACCACAACTAACACATATTTCTTCCCAAAGATATTCTCAGACCCTCATTGGTCCACATAAATCCATATGAATCATATGAAGAACTTCGTGACATAGTTAGTAGGTTTGGGTTTATGGGCATACTTTGCTTTTTCCCAATTGACATGTCGAACAAAGATGATCCTTTTCATACTTTAGTCTAGGTAAACCTACAACTAAGTCCTTTTCGAAAGATCGTTGATGGTGCCAAGTTCAAGTGATTGAGACGACGATGCCATAACCATGACTTTGTTTTGAAGCCTTAGATAACAAGCGATTGGTGAGGCTCTCATCATGTCATCGATAGAGATGGTGTAAAGGTTTGAGCCACGAGTTCCTTTCAACAGTTCCTTACCATTAAGATCTCTAACAAAGGTGTATGTTTTCTCAAGGCTACTTCTAGATCGAGTCACGGAATTGACCAACAGAGAACAGATTATGACCTAAACCTTCCACATAATACACTCGAGATGACACTATCACCAACAACATAATCTCCATAACCCATAATAGCACCAAATGATCATTACCAAATCTAACGGCCCGATGAATTTGCTCACGGTTCATGAGCCGTGACCGGTCTCCAAATATATGCTTGGAACAACTGAGTCCGTGTACCACGTAACGATTTGAACGATCCGCAGTTGAACATGCACAAGAATGGATAATCGATAATTGGGATCCCCATGCAAGAATGGGTTCCATTTGGTTAGTAGCAACAGTTGACCACCCACATCGAAATAAAAGCATTCATATCGATGGTGAGGTAATGGAATCATTGTGAATAGATGTAATACTAGTGTCTATATTAGCCCTATTTACAAGTGTGACCACTTCTTAAGGGAATAGTTCTACCAAGAGGCATCCATTTTCTAGTGGGCATTATCCGATTAGTCTTATGACCAGCATGTATCCAATAAAAGCCTATTTTGTCAATGTTCTTCCTGTGGGTTTCCATTGTTTTCTAACTCTCTTCGCTTTTGCCTTTTAGCCTTTTTAGCATGAATTTTAGCATTAACAAGATTAATCGGGCAATTAACATCATTAGGCGTAGCATTAACATCACATCCAAGATTAGAAATGTAATTCAAGCAATCATCGACAAGGTTTGCAAATAGCATCGAATTCAATTAATTACAAGACGCCTATGGCTAATACTAGAATCAACACGATTCGCTTTATTCGATTCAAACTTAAGGTTCCTAGATTGTTCTTCTACTCTTCCAAAGGCACATTCTTAGCTTGAGAGGTCCTATCATTCCTTGTATTGTCTTGAGACTTTGACCGCTCCCTTTAGTGTCACCGATTACTCTGTAGAGGAATGGGAACATTAGTTTGTTTTACTACTCTTTGCATCACCTATTTAGATGTGCCGATCCGAACTACATGCAGTGCACTAAGGTTCACATTCTTAACGCTAGAGGTAACTCTTTGCATCACTGCTTAGATGTGCTGGGATCTCGAACTACATGCAGTGCACTAAGGTTCACATTCTTAACGCTAGAGGTACCGAGACTAGTACTTCTAGAAGGCACACTTGAGTTCACTTTCCTATCATTGATGATCTAGAATCGAACTACTCAATGGTACACTACTCCTCACATTCAAGCCATTGGGAATCGAGTGCATGTCATGTTTGGCCTTAGGCATCGAGCATGGAATCAAAGGGTTAACTCTCTCACCTAATGTCTTTGGGCATATTGTGATCAAGCATTCTAAGATTTCTTGAGATCGTTTGGCATATAAGCATGCATGTCCAATTGCATTATCATGTGGTTTCTCTAGCTTATCCTCTTCAACAATCTCACGCAGACATTCTAGGCAATCCTTAAGGGATGAGAAATAAGTTTGAATGGCAAGTTTGTTGTTCCTTAGATGAGGGGGGACATATGTCACAGATAAAGCATATTTATTACTAGAGCGAACCTTAGATACAACATTCTCCTCATTGATCATTGGCATTTTCCTTTTACCGACTCTTTGATTCTCGATTTCCTTTTGCAATGAAGTTATTTGTTCGTTGTTTTGTTACGAGTGACTTTAATTGATTCAAACAACTCATTGAAATGACGTTTAACCTTTTCATTTTCTTCTAGAAAACTTTCGCTTTCCTTTTGTAAAGCATTTACTAGGTTTTGAAGATGAAACGCTTGAGAATTCGAGAATCTAAAGAAGGAGGCATTTGGGAGCTCGTCATATTGTTCGTTGGCCCTTTAATTGAGAGATTTGGGCTTTCAACTTTTCGATCGTGTTGCATCGAGCTTGAATCGCTCATCACGCTTGTTAATTTGAAAACTCGCATCAAACTCGAGCATCCGAAGATGTCTTGATATTTGAAGTTTTGACATTTTCTTTGAGATGTTGATATTTTAGTTGTAAATTAAAATACTCAACTTCTAGTTTAGAAAAATGTTTAACCAACGTGTCGTGATCATCCAGCTTCAATTTTCTCGCTTAGTTTAGAATTAGTTTTTCAAGCTCAATGACACGATCATGGGAGACTTTCAGTACACAGATAATTCATGAAATTTGGAAGCATTAATAGAGCAATTTGAAGCGTTGAAAACACATCTTGAGCAACACATTCAAGAATAAGATTCTCATTTAATGTATGCAAGTTCTTTCTCTCAATCTCATTATATTTTAGTGCACGCCATAATCACTAACTTCAAGAACCATTGCATCAAATTCCTTTTCCATACCCTTAATATCGCCTTCTACCCCTTTTTAAGACTCTCAAAGTGATCTTTTAGAAGTTTAAAGAAGGGCATGACCTCGCTTAAATAACATTCTTTCATTTGTTCAAAACCTCTTTCACCTTCGTTATACCAATGGAGTGATCCTTTTCTTGCAAGTTTTCTCAAAATCAACAAATAGTTGGAATATAACGATTGGCTAATTAATGTCTTGCTTTTAGTGGCAATTGTTCTAGGTACAAGATGCATAGGTGTATTAGGAGGATACACAGCTGTTTCTAGGCATTTTCCGAAGGGAGGGTTTGTTTCTACAATATTTTCATTTTTCCGCTTATCTAAATCCATTTTCCGTAAGACTTGTTCGGAGTCAACAAAGTCTCGAGGCTTAAACTTGTTCAAGGAAATCCAGCTTTTCCTTCTTGTAATCATGAGGAGAGAAGATTATGTTTTCTCTTTGCATTTGGGATCATCTTGCTTCTTATTCATCTTTTCCCTAGTGATTTCATTTAAAATCTTATCTTCCTCTCTGCACTCAACGCAACTAGGTTTCGCTTAGGCTTAAGGACTTCATTACCATCATAAATTACCTTATGAGCATTTCTAGCCTTTTAATTACCTCTGGATTTGGTTCCTCTACAAGGGGAACGCTATGCTTATCGCTAGAACTCTATGCTTAGTGATCATGTGAGCAATCGAATGGTGTTTCCTTGTAAATACAACTTGTTTTCAAGTTTGTTTTTCAAAGTTTTCGATTAGAAAATCTCTCAAGAGTTTTGATTCCTTTGCATTAAATTCTTGCTTAAGCATTTTCACATTTTCTTGAAGTTCTTGTTTTTGCTTAATGTTTTAGAAAATTTTTCTTGTGGAATTTAATTCTTGTTTCAATACTTCTTCTCTAAACTTACTTTTTCTAATTATCGACTCACTTGGACATCCATTTCCCGCTCACGAGTGGTCAACTCAAATTTTGCCCGTTGTTCATAAATAGCAACACGCTCCTTATAGGCATTTAGTTCGTAAATTATGGAATCATTAGAGCACATGCGATGTATTCATCAAAGACATAGTCATTGTTGATCGCAGAAGATGCATCACTTGGTACAACTTCACTTTCACTTTGTTTCACGTATTGATCGTATGGGACAATATTGATATTACCCATATTTTCAATATTTGATTCAAAAGTTTCATTGGTTGTACTTTGTCATGCATCTGCTGTACATCAAGATCATCGATAGCTTTAATACCTCCGAGATGAGTTTGTCCTTGGATGGGCCACTTGTGGTGAAGAAGAGATCTTGGGAGAAACCATTGGAGAGATGCTAGCCATGAAGATTGTGTGTGCGAGAGGTCCATCATCTACATCGTAGTCGTATGCATCACGATCACGACTTGAAAGGCGCTCGATGATTGTGACCTATCTCCTCAGATAGGCCGCTCATCCACATCTCGCATCATAGGTCTTGGCATTACCTCAAGAAGAAAAAGCAATTCCTCTTCATCCAACGCAGACCATTGTCCCGAGCTTGTGCAAGAATATCTTATCTCTCGGTAATCAAGATTCATGGACGCTTTGAGATGTGCGCCTTGCAATGTGTCCTCACCACCACGCTTATAGCATTTGATCGGCTTAGCTTGACCTTGGTTACCATTCCTTCCTCGATTCGATTGCCCACATATCCTCTACCAAAGACCACCCCTTCCCCGATCATAATTGCCTTTCCGAATCGGTTGCACCACAATCCTTCCATCTTTAATGATGGCTTGATTATGTGGGTTAGATGCGATTCGAGGTTGTTGTTCGTTTGTGGGAGAGAATTCATGTTTTGACTAATGAGTAGAGCTAGTTGATCAATGATGTTACCCACGCGTGCATCAAGATCGCCTTGTTTGAACATAGGATCGGGAATGAGTTTGTGATTACCATTACCCAAGGGTATGACTTGTGATGCTTTGGTTGTGATTCCAATGTTTGAGTAGAAAGTCGCTGAGTCATTAGGCGAACTTGTCTCTCCCTCGTTGGTTTTAAACCGATTGAGAATCAATTTTTCAAACATAGCATGTCTCTCATTCAAGGAGGAAGGCATAGAGTTGCTCATAGTTTGTATTCTTCGGTCCTTTAGTGAGCTTCACAAATGTGACAAACTTGTGCCATTCAGATTCATATTGTTCACAAACTTTGAGTTGAATGAATGTTAGGCATAGTCATTCGATGTTCCTCATGTCATTCACTAACTTATGAAATCTCACATAGTACTCATAGACACTCTCATCCGGTTTCATCTTGAAGTGCTCAAATTCATCATAGAGTTGGGATTCTCTGTCTTCCATAGTTAGTTCGAACCGAGAGAAGCATCTTAACATTATCCCAAACCGCCTTTGCTTCAAATGTTATGATTGATCGCCTTGTAGATGTCTTTAGGAAGACCTTGAAGAACAATGTTTGAAGCCCCGATATCTCGCATCAAATCTCTTTTCTCCTTATCATCAAGCTCATCATACATCTTAGGTCCGTCCATTCCGTAAATAGAGTACCATCTTCATTAGTATCAAGTATGTCTCTAGTCGCTTCAACTCGATATGGTCCTTCATCAATGGATTTGAGAATATTGACACCATTTTCCTTTCCAAGGCAATACAACTGATTCGTTGAGCCCAAGAATCGTAGTCGGCCTCGCTCAAGCATGGGTGGATTTAGTATCTCAACCACCGCTTGTACATCCCGACAATAAGTGGAGATGACAAGAGGGACGCTGGTAGACATGTTAATGATTATACGGGATTTTAAAACTCAATGATTAAACCGGAAATAGATTCTTTCACGGATTTTACTAAATCAAGAGAAAACCGTAAACAACCACTCAAGTCGCTAGATGATAAAGCTCTAAGTCGCTAGAATCAATTGCACTAAGTCGCTACTAATTAATTCGCTAGACACCAAGTCGCTAGAATCCCAAGTCGCTAATGTAAAAGCAAGTCGCTAGTAGTAACTCGCTAACACTCAAGTCGCTAGCAAAATTCGGTGAGAATTGCCACTCAAGTCGCCAACAATGCAAGTCGCTAAAGAGCAACTCACATGCACCAAATCGCTACCACAAGTCGCCACCGTAGTGAGAGTCCACTACTTGTACTTTAAGTCGCTAGATCTAACTCGCTAGATTTAACAACAGAATCACCGCAATTTTGTGAAGCAAGTCGCTAAGAAGAAAACTTATCCGTGAACTAACTCGCTACCATGAAAAACCATATAAACATCACTTTTCAATCCAAAAACAACCCAACCAAGATGATTCAAGCTACCAAATGAAAACCTAAACACTTTTGATGATTCTAAACACAAAAGTACCAACAAAATTCAAACTTTAACACTAGAGATCAACCAAATGATGCAAAACCACTAAACTTTTTCAAACTCAAAACCACCTAAAACCACTATAAATCCAAAGATGTGTAAGATATGATCCAACCATGGCTCTTGATACCAATTGTTAGATATTAACTTTCACATACACATCAAACCATAACACAAAGTAGCATATAGATGGAATTCTAGAGAGAGAAAGTTAGAGGTTTAGGAACTTAGTGAGAGAAAGTGAAAGATATTATTATGAGCTCCAACTCTCTACCTGGGAGGTAGAGAGTATTTATAGTCTTACATAAATCGCCACACATCGGGCCGTGGATCGTGCATACAGATGGGTAAAGACCGTCCGTCCTCCACGGTGTTACTTAACTAAATTACTACTTAACTTAAAAGAACTACGACTACGAGCTTTCTACGATTACATATACTTGAGGTGACCGACTCTTTAATACCGGAATTTCTAATTCCTAACAAGTAGCAAACTCTTTCTTCAAGAAAAGAGATGTCATCTTGATCACCTTCCAGTGGGGTAACAATACCCAGATTGACTATCTGTTTGGCGCAAAGAAGGGATTTTAGAGTATGTAGGATCGCAGGTTTTCCAGCGAGGCATGCTCATCCCAACACAAATTGCTAGCATTCGATGTATTTTCGAGAAGCAACTACAAAGGAGAACAGCAACGATGATTGCCGAGGATTCTTTGGAAGAATCTAAACGGTCAGCGGCATAGTCGCTAAAGTGAAGGTCACAGAGGACTTTCTTCTCGGTTGGAGGACATAATCGCTTCAGACGCGACCGGATGTGGAACACCCTTGCCGACATCATCAAAGACGCGCAAAGGACTCACTTGTGTGACTAGCGGTCATGAGGTCCACAAACACGTAGGAATCTTGGTGGTTTAGCGAGGAAGTGCAATCCAAAGTAGCCGCGAAATAGTATAGTTTCAGAGACCTTCTTTTATGCCGAGAGGGCAACCAAGCTGACATTACCGCCGCAGTTCCGAGGTATAAAACAACTAAAAGAGAGGCAAAGAATGCGGTAGCTCAAGCTAAAGACAAGGCATACGAAGATTTGTACAAGAAATTGGACATCAAAGAGGGGGCTCAAGATATATTCAGGATTGCGAAAGCCCGAGAGAGGAGAAGGAGGGATTTAGGAAGCGTTAAATATATCAAGGACGAAAGTGGGCGGACCATGGTGAAGGAAGATGATATTAGGAGAAGATGGGGAGAGTATTTTTCCGCTCTTTTCAACGAGGGAGTTCGGTAGGAAGCGGGAAGAAGAAAACCCTAGCCATCGACTGCAGTGCTTCTACCGAGGATTAGACAACTCAAGTGAAGTTTGCACTACGTAAGATGGGAAAACAAAGTAGTAGGGCGGACCAAATCCCCATGAAGCATGGCGGTGTTTGGGAGATGAGGGAGTTGATTGGCTGACTTGCCTCTTCAACAAGATTTTCTCCGGCGCTAAGATGCCAGAAGAATGGAGATTCAGCAAAGTCATCCCCATTTACAAGAACAAGGGAGATGTGCAAGTGTGTAGCAATTATAGGGCATTAAGCTTCTTAGCCACACCATGAAGCTTTGGGAGAGAGTTATCGAGAGAAGGTTGAGAAGGGAGACAAGGGTGTCCGAGAACCAATTTGGTTTTATGCCGTGAAGGTCATCGATCGAGGCTATCCACCTCCTCGTAAGTCTCATGGAGAAGTACTGAGAAAGACAAAGGAACCCGCATATGGCGCCTTGACCGAAAAGGCATATGATAGTGTCCCACGCGAGTGATCCGAGATCTCTTATTGATAAGGGAACACCAAGGAGATACGTGAGAGTCATTAAGGATATGTACGAAGGGGCTAAGACCCGCGTACGGTCTACAGTGGGGGTCTCAGAGTTCTTCCCTGTGGAAGTTGGGCTCCACCAAGGATCTGCCATTAGTCCTTACCTATTCGTTGTGATCCTGGATGAGCTATCTAGAGGGATTCAAGAGGGCATCCCGTGGAGCATGATTTTCGCTGACGACATTGTTCTTGTGGCAGACTCGGCGGAAGGGTTAAACAACAGACTGGAGCAATGGAGGGAGGCCCTTGAAGATAAGGGTCTTCGGGTCAGCAGAGAGAAGACTGAATACTTGAGATGTGAGTTCGGGAGGATCGAGTCAGGCCACCCTTTAGATATGGATATTCGCATCGGTGACCAGATTCTACCACCTAAAGAGTCTTTTAGATATCTAGGATCGGTGATTCACAGATCAGGGAGGATAGACGAGGACGTGACCCATCGAATTAGAGCTGGATGGGCAAGATGGAGGGCGGCGTCGAGAGTCCTTTGTGATAGGAACGTCCCTTGTAAGTTTAAGGGAAAGTTTTACATGGTGGCGATTATACCGGCTATGCTGTATGGGTCGGAGTGTTGGCCCATCTCCAAGGCGCATGCTAACAGAGTAGAGGTGGTGGAATTGAGAATGTTAAGATGGACTTGTGGGAAAACCTTGCTTGACATGATCCCGAACGGTGTTTTTAGAGCAAAACTTGAGGCCGGGAATATTATCGAGAAGATGAGAGAAGGAAGGCTGAGGTGGTTCGGCCATGTCAGGAGGAGGCCACAATCACTGTAAGAAGAGTCAAGCGCTAGTAGTTGATGGCGTGGAAGGAGGGGTAGACCCAATCTCGTGGGAGGATAGACTTAAGCTCGACATGAAGGAGTCGCTCTTGTCCGAGGACATGACCTCGTATAGGAATGCGTGGAGAGATAGAATTAGGATTTCGGGTAGTTAAGTGTTAGGCTTTTTAGGCGTTTTCTGTTGCCTTGCCTTGGTGCCTTGTTTTGTCTTTGCCTTAACTTAGGCCCCTTGCGTGTTTTTGCCTTGCTCTTTGTTGCCCCCTTAGGTTGCCTTTTTGCCCTTGCTTTAGGTCCTGTGGGTTGTTCTGTCTTCCTTTGTTTTGCTCCCTTAGGTTTGCCTGCCTTTGCGTTTGGTTTTGTTTTCTGGTATGCTTTGTGCCTTTGCCTTCCTTTGTTTTGCTCCCTTATGTATGCTTTTCACCGCCTTTCGCCTCCCTTTTGCTCTCCTTCTCTTCTTTCTCACCCGCACACGCACAAGCCGGAGGTCTCATTCAAGCGCCTTCTTACTCCGGGTTTACCCTTGGGGTGGGTAGGATCTCGCTCACATTCTACCTCCCCATACCCCGCCGAGGCGGATTGGGTTTGTTGTTGTTGTTGTTGTTGTTGTTGTTGGTCCGAATCACAAAAGTGTAAACACGAAAGTTGCTCTAATGATTTTTTCTACAAAAACTCAGAGCACATAAGCGTAAAGTGAACGAAAAGTCTTAAAAACAAAGAAATACTAAACGGACTGTTAGACTAGAAAACAACCATGGCTAAGAAACCTTAGTGTATTTTGATTCTTTGAGGTCAAAACAAAGCCAAGGTTAAGCCAAGGTCGATGTCTCAAGGTATTTTGACTTAAAATAGCCATTTGTTATGGCCTTATTGTTGTCCCAAATTGCTTAACCATAACTTAGTCAAGACAAATTTAGTTTGGGCTTGATAACCCAAAAATTGTTTCAAAAACTTAGTTCATTGGGTTAGACTTTGCTAGACTTTGACAAACTAAGTAAATGACCATATGGCATGTTAAACTACTTCACGACACACAACTTATATCATCATATCATCACATAAGTCAATCAATAGTCTTTGACTAAACACCGACACATGTTTTATATAACATTTGTCTCACAAATACTTCACTTATAAATGATAAGTACTACAATAGTAGGGAATTTCATTATCATAAAGAGGCCTCTTCGGAGTGTCGTATTGACGAGTTGTGGATTTACAATTTAAAGTGTCCTGCTCCTCATACGCTCACTACACCACCTCTTGATTTTGATAGTCGAACGATGGTACGAGGTTATTTATAAAAGGGCTATAGGTCAAACAACACTTAAGGGATATATCAACTTAAGATTTATGTACAACATCATAAGCCAACAAACTACATATACTTGTACACTTATATCGTACACTATACTAAAACGCAAATACTATGCTTTCGTAGGTAATCGTTAAAGATCGTGGTCTTGCCATACTCTATTGTTGACATACAATATATCGACACACCACCGATCACCGCAGTGAGTTTCATAGCCCCAACTTTTGTTTAACTGCTTATAAATTACTTTAAAGTAGATACATGCTCGACTACTTGCTTTTACTTTCTCAAGTACTTTAAACTATTACGACATCGCGAGTTTCATAACCCCGACTTTTGTTTAACTGCTTTATAAATTCTTTTGGGGAGATACATGCTACTACTTTTACTACATGCTAAAATGCTTTATTAAGGACAATTACTTGTAAACCGAATGCCTTGATGTATTATTGCATGCCTAAATTGTTTTTGCCAAAGTCCCCAACATCATGGACCACTAATCACCGGGAGTGAGCGCAAATATTGTGGATAGGCTCATCGGAATTGACGAACCCGCTTATGTTATCGGACATAACAAGGCGCACTATATTTGAGATTATCTAGGTATAGGTCAAAATACCCACAGGGCAAGTTATTTATATATATATATCGTCCGTGATATATACAGCAATCGATCGTGAGTGCCATGAGCTTAGAGCAATAATAACTTTCAAGAAGATAATTGTACACATTGCAATTATACTACAAACTATATTGTCCACTATTGTTTTCAAACCTATGCGGTTTCAGATTGACCGGTTAGGCAATCAAACGCACTATGGGCGATAAAACGAGCCCACTACTTTGATAAACTTGATATCTTGTGATCAACTGCTTTGCTTACAAACCTATGAACTCACTCAACCTTTGTGTTGACATTTTTAAGCATGTTATCTCGTGTTCGAAAGAAATTAGTCGGCATGGCATGTGAAGGCGCACGGAAAAACATTTTGAAGATAAAGGCATATATTATCATTGAAAAACATTACAACTTTTATGTTGTACTTTTATGATTGTACAAACTTGTGGGACCGGTTTGTAAACTCGATATTTTAATCGAATGATAATTCATTTCAAAACGCCTCATTTAGAGTCATTTTTCAGACTTGTGTTGTGAACTATGAAGAATACCCGGTGACACAATCTTCTGTGCGATAATTTTGGGGTGTTATAAGAGACCGCGCGATCACGCAGATTCTCGCTAGTTTACAAAGACAAAGGAGTTATTTCTTTTCATCTCAAGTTATTTGTTTATCTTCTTTATTAAATCGCCTTAAATTAATTGTTTTGTTTTTTTTTTTTTTTTATCAAATTGCCCTAGATCAATTGTTCATGATTAAACAAATGAAATTTTTACTCGAGTGCATCGAGGCGGAACCATAAAGTTTTCTTCGAGGTGACACACTTTGATACATTTTAAAACTACACTACAAATTGTTTTTAAAGGCAAATTGCAAAAAAAAACTCTTATATTTTAGAAAATTTTCACACTAAGACACACACCCCCGACCTCTTTATCTACGCCACTGCACCATATTATAGCAATTTAAAATTTGAGCAATGTTATAACCAAATATTTTTTTAAATATCACATAATGACATGTTATAAAATTAGTGTGATTTTTTTTTTTTTTTTTTTTTTTAATTTTCTTTAAATACATTCACAAATAAACATATCATTTCATTTTGTGAATAGTATTTTTTGTTAATTTTTTTGTAGTTCTAGCCTTTTGTATAAAAATATAGACTAAATATGCTTTGGTCTTAAACTTTTGTGGTTCTAGCATTTTGTATAAAAATATCGACTAAATATGCTTTGGTCATAAAAGTTAAGCATAATATCCTCACAATCATCCGTTATCTGCTAACTAACAAACTTTATACAGTATTAATGATAAGAACAACACCAGTAGCCATTTATTATACTATAATTTCATTTATAACATTATAATAACGTATCTTCTTTGGGAGATATTTAATTGATTAGCATTATTCTGCTAGTTGAGAATTATTAACGTCGTCTTTAATTGCGTCAAGTACATATTATTTATTTAATACCAGTAATAGCCACAAGCATTGTATTCCATCTTTATACTGAAAAGCACTTTATAGTTTAAATTAGTCCAACCAAGTTTGACCAGCAATTAGACAAATATTGTCTAGTTCTGTTCTTGAAATACTTTTATAACTATATGGTTGTCTTACTTAATACTAGTATTCAAGAATTTCAATTATACTTTAATGGTTTTTACTTTTAGGTATTTACTGTAAAACTTTTATAGTGTGTGCTCAATCTTTAAAGATTTCTTATGTAAGTACATTGTTTTGAACTTTATCCCAAGTACTCCTCCGTCTCAATTTAATTGTCGTGATAGAATCACAAAGTTTAATAAAAGTGGGGCCACTTTAATTTTCAACCACACCGAATAGAATATTCACTCTTTAGATTCTTTAGCTTTTACAAAAAGGAAAGTGGACAATTTTTTGAGACAATCAAAATGGAAATATGACAATTAAATCGGAGACGGAGAGATTAAATATAATCACCCGATGTCCTCGTGTCAAAGCTAGGTAGATAAAGCTATACATAACCGACACAATAGATTTTAAGCAAACATTTTAAGCTAATGACACATTAATTGTAATGTTTCCCAAAATCGAAAGCAATAGCACTCGGGTGTCTTTCTTTGTTCATCTAAAAGTACAGAGAAAAATACTTTGTAAAGACTTAAGAGGCACTTTATTTTACATACTCAAAATTCGTCCGCTTTTTTTACGCCGTCCGCTTTCATACGTTTTAAGTCCGTTTTCTTACGTTTTCATACGCCGTCCGTTTTCTTACGTTTTCGTCCGCTTTGCTATGTTTTCGCTCGCTTTTCTTACGTTTTCGTCCGTTTTCTTACGTGTTTGTCCGCTTTCATACCTTTTCGCCTGCTTTTCTTACGTTATTGTACGCTTTCTTACGTTTTCATCGGTTTTCATAGGTTTATATCGCTTTCGTGCTTTTTTACGTTTTCGTCCATTTTAGACGCCGTATGTTTTAGACGCCGTCCGCTTTCATCGTTTCGTCCATTTTCAACCGCTTTTATACTTTTTCATCCGTTTCGGACCTTTTTTCCGCTTTCATACGCTTTTATACGCTTTTCATTTGTTTTATCGTTTTGTCCGTTGTCATCCGCTTTTTTGCGGTTTTATACGTTTTCATGCTTATTATTAAACTTTATTATATTACATGTCTAATATCAATTGTGATATTTTATTAAAAAATTAATGTCTAATATCACTTGTGATATTTCATAAACAAACAAGTATGTTTTTTAACCTTTAATATCACCCGAGATAGTTCATCGCTCAGATATTTTTATATATTATCACCTATGTGTTTTCTAATATTTTTATAATTTTCGCCATAAGATAGATTTTGTGCCTTTCATCGCAATTGACAAGCGCATATTTTTTTTTATTGTTATCTATCACTTGTGATATTATACTCTTAGTACCTTTTGGGTGCATTATAGCACGATCCGTGACTACGTTTTTTTGTTGTTCCTGCTCACTATCGTTTAAAGCAGCTTTAAATATATAAAACAAGTTAATAGTGAACTTATGATCTAAATTAACATATGAAAACACACCAAGTAATTTTCAACATAATATTCTCATTAGAAATAAATCAACAAAGAACACGCTACCCAAGTACTCATGGAATAGTACTTGGGATTGAAATAACAAAAGTTGGGCGACTCCTCTCTAAGCTCGTGCTAAGTCCGAGCACAACTCTAGAGCTCACCGAGCTATCTCGTGAACTGTTGTATTTGGAGGAGTGAAAAGATGGCTTCATGTGCGTGTTTTACAATTCAAGTTTAACCTTTCACTCCATCTCTTATGCTATTTATACATGTATGGTATTTGACTCTTTCCTAAGTGACAACCGACATCATACGAAGACAAAATATCGATGTATTTTGTCTCTCACATAAAGACTATTCTAGGTAAGAGACAAGACTACTTTCCTAAGTTCGATGACATCGAGCCCCGATCTTTTGCCATTCGGGAAAGTTGACTTGTTGATAAGGACTTCGTTATCTCGATTCAAACTTATCCCGCCTTGTCCCGCTCTTTCTTCGCCTTTACATCCTTCGCCTTCTACTTGGTTTGTCTTGATGTAAGAGTTGAGAGTAGTCTTAGGATTCGGTGAGTTATTGTCATCACTTTGAATCTATCATCTTCTTCTTGACTCGGTCTTCACCCTTTAAGTTTCGCCATCGAGTGGAGAGACTTCTTCACGCCTGTCTCGAGTATCCGAAGATGACTCACCGAGAGGCTATGCACTCGATGACTTGATTAGTATTAAACGGACTAAACACTTGGGCTATTTTCTATTCAAATCCTAGATTAAGGGTTTGGGTATTCTTCAACCCAGCAGCCTCCCCTATTTGGATATACAAATAGCCTAAGTGGTTGATCGATGTAAGTGAGCAAGAGGCTTCTTCTTACAATCGAATGTACTAATGAATACAATGAGGAACACCGAGTAAATGAATAAAACATACATCGCTTATTGATCGATTACATAGTTCCTATTACTAGTACAAAAGATAAACAAAATGATGTCAATCCGGATGGATTCCCAATGCTTCAAGCTTGACCTTTTTGGTGATGAGTGTTTCTTTGTCGATGGTCTCTTATCTTGGCATTCGTGTCTTGGCGAACTCGATGTTCTTGGGGTTTGAATTTGAGAGGCCACCGGTATGTAGCTCAAACATTGCACCCACACCACTGATCAATATCACTCCATATTTGAAAAGGTGGTTTCCATAGACATCAATGTGGTTGAGATCCTTGAGGTGCGATTATGGCCCGAATTCCCAAATGGACAATCTCTCGTCTTTCATATCTTTATTGAGCATTTTCATCGTGTCCTTAACCACCGCATTCTTCTTCTTTTCAATGATTGGGCCAAGCTCATCAAGTTCGATGATCCCAAAGTCGGTGAATTTGGGGATCATGGACTTCAAGTGTCTTTTATCAACCCCATAGAGCGCTCATGGCCGGTGGTTTGGTATTGGGGATGATTCGACATCTGTGATTTTTAGGAAGCCTTGACTTGTCATCGCCCGCTTGTACTCCTCGATTACGCTTTGCACGAGAGCTTCAGTTTTCTTCTTCTTTTCTTCCATTTGCTTTTCATTGCGACCATCCGAGTCACCTGAGCTTCCTTGAACTTTTGCCTGCTCGACCCTTTGAAGTTTGCTTGGATCTAATCCCATATTTTCGACTTCTTGGCGACAACCTTTTCGGCTTTTCTGTTCCTTTTCTCTTCCTCGGCTTGTTTCAACCTTTTTCTTCTTTAGCAAGGTGTTTACTTAGTTGTTGTGGTGTGAGCGGTATTCAAATGTCGCCGATTTTATAGGGAATCTTCTCAGCTCGAAGTTGCCATCTTGTCTTTTCCTTTGTCCCGCCCCGAGGAAGATGAAGTTGCTACGGGGTAGTGGTGTTGTTGTTATTGGAGTGATTCTTGTCGGTGTTGTTGTTGATGATGTAGTTGGTGGGATTGATGAGATAGGTGTTTCGAGGCGGTGGGGATGATGAGATTTGAGCGATCGATATTGTTGGTGTTGGCTCCCCTCGATGTGAGAAGGAGTTTCTTGAGAATATTCTCCCCTCAATTCTTGGGAACTTGTGAGGGCAAGAGTTGGAGTAGATCTTGAGGGGACGAGTTGCTTGACCTTTGAAGGCCTGATAAATTTCGGTGATCATGGCCTTAATCAAAATGTCTGCTCAATACCGATGACCTTTGCATCTAGATTAGCTTGAGAGATCTCTAATGCGATCAACCAGGGACCAAGATTCCGTGCCATAGAAGATGAGGCTGAGCCATAGCAGAGATTGAGTGGTCAAAGAGTCCACCGAGGTCGTAAGAGTCTGAATCAAGATTGGAGACCCGAACATTGGCGAGTTGAGCATTTCAATTAATTTAGTCGCTTGAGATGAGTTTTCACATACACCTCGGTGGCCTCCATCACTTTGGTATTGAGTGTTGGGTCTTCTTTACATGCGTCCCCGATTTCATCAATTGTAACCCCACAAGTTTGAAGATGCTTGAGAACTTAACGAGTTTTCATCCGCCCGATCGGTGTTGGTACATAAGAACTCGATGCTCATGAACATTGTCGTTGAAGGTGAGCACATCGATCAAGATCAACAGAATGGGCACGGCTTCAGTGTGTTGATCCCAAAATTGTTCAAGAACCCGAAGATACGATTTCCTTGAGGCTTTAGTGATCCATTGAACGTTGTCTTTCGATGGTCGAAGAATATTGTCAAACCGGTTGAATTCCCGTAGTGGATGAAGAGGAGTCGAGTCATTTTCTTGTGGTGAAATGGTGACTCGGTATGCTCCTTTGGATCAGCCGAGGCTCTTGTTAACCTTGAACCTCGGTCCATTTCTTCTCCGGTGATAAGATTTCATCATCGATCTCTCAAAGAAGCTCATCTTCGTAAAATAATATCGGTGACATCAAAGATCGATTAACTGAGGATTGTTGATGGGTTCCATATCGTGGTGGTATGTTTCCTACGAGTCTTTGTCCCGTTGACCCCTCGGACATCGGTGGAGTTTCCAGTGCCTTCTCCGGAGTCGATTGGTTTTGGGTTCCGTATCGGCGGGTTGTTTCTTTCCTCCGAGTCTTTGTCCCCAATGACCCCCGAGACACGGTGGTGGGTGTTTCCAGTGCCTTTGGCGGAGTCGATGATTGTTGTATCCCTATCGATGGGTTGTTTGTTTCCCCAGTCTTTGGGATCGATCAATGTGCCTCGGACAAAGGCTTGGATTGCTAATGTCATCACCGGGCGTTGTGAAGGCGCCCCTACCGCCGGGTTGTATTTTTCCATCTGGATCTTGGGAGTAGTAGGTGTGACCAAGGCACCGACTGTGATGTGTCGGTGTCCTTCGTTGTCACCGGGTGGTTGTTGCTGTGTCGGTGGGTGTCTTTTGGTCAAGGGCTTTTTTGCCTCTTGGTGTGCTCTCAAGCCCAAGGGCCCCGAGACTTTGGTTTAGTCTTAGTCCCACCGAGACTTCCCTTTTCCTTTTAAGAGCGTGGTTTGAGAATCGATCCACTTTGATTGTTACTGAGAATCATGTGGGCCGTCAATTCAATGGGAGTGACGAGGATGGGTCCTTTGAAAATTTGATGGGCTCGGGATGCGGGTAAATTTCCAAATTTTTCATCACGAGTATAATTTGAACCCGATAACGATTGCGAGCACAAGAGACAAACCTAGGATACGAAGCGTGCTTCGTCCTAGTTTTGCTCAGAGTTTCGTTCTGAGATCACCGTAAATGATCTCTCCTATATCGACAATGACCCCATTCATCAAGAAGATGCCATCATCAACCGAATAGAGTTAACTTGTTCGGTGGATGAGTGGTTCCATACGAGGACACGAATCACAAAAGTGAAGAGGATCGTCCAAGCCACGGGAATGAGCTTTTAGTGACCGGGTCTTGTCCAAAAAGTTGGATCTAAAACGATTTGTTTTAACCCATCCTTTGTGGAGGGTTCGGGATGGGCGACATAAGTGCCTTTGTTATAATCTAACCCGGTTGTAGTGCAAAACGTTTTGTAATCCGGTGTTTTGTTTTCCCCATTTAGACCGAACGATGAGATACTCCCGAGAGGTCTAAGGTTATTCTCATCGATGGAAGGTGTCGGTCAAGGCTCTAGCAGAGCTCAAAACTCCCCGAGGTAGTTTGGGTACACTCTTGAGGACATTTTACAAAGGCCGTTTAAGTGGGCATTGAATAAAATTTTATAATGTCTTTATAGGTTGGGACATTTTCGGGATATTCAAAATTTCCTATGACATTATTTGTTTTGAATTCAACGTTAGTAAGATCCCCACCCATCGAGAAGCAAATGAAGAGATTGTGTTCTAGCCATTTCCATTAACGAAGATTTTAGGGTTTAAAAAATGTTTTGACTAGAACAATCAAAGTGTTTAGATCTCTTGAGTATGTGATGAAAAACTTTTGTAAATGTTTACAAGAAGGTTTTCAAAAGAGGTTTGAGCACACACAAATGTTTTTGAATTTTTTTGAAATGATTTTGACAGAGTTTAGTTGCAGAAAAAATTTGTGTGTGTTGTTTGTGTTGGAAGAGGGTATTTATAGAGTGATAAGAGGGTGTTTTGTGCACAAATGGAAATATTAAGAGTCGGTTTTGAAAGACGTTTGAATTTCCACATTTAATGCTACCACCCATTACCCGCATAAAATCCCGTTTTTCAAGGGAATGCGATTGCGGCAAAAGTGCACTTTTGCGTAGATAAAATATCAATTTGATATTTTTGTGAGAGGCATTAAATGCCAAGTGGGATGACGAGAAGACAAAGAGACATATATTCCTTTATTAAATTGGCATAGTTACCAACCTAGGACATTAAAGTAAGCGATACTTGGATCATTTAGTTACTCATTCAATGCTCTTTGTCAAGTGTCGGGGACCCCGAATGAGTCTTACTCATTCAAGGAGAGGTTTATTTTGGTTGTTCGGGGAGGATGAACCATTTGAGAGAACTTCATCGAGATTGGTTTTCGGATACTTGACTTTCAATGTCAAGCATTCCCATTCGATTTTCGGTCTCCGAAGGTAGGTTCATCCAGGGTTCAGTGAAGATATCGACTAGTTGATATTGGTAGGGATGAAATGAAGTTCAATATCTCCTTTCATTATGTGATCACGATGAAGTGATATCGATATCAATGTGTTTGTTCTTTGGTGGAGGACGGGGTTGTTGGAATTGCAATTGCACTAGTGTTATCACGGAAGATGGGCACCATTTTGTAATGGATGTCATAGTCGCCGAGTTGACTTTTCATCCATAATACATTGGCGCAAACATCCCCGCTGCAGCCTACATATTCGACTTCGGTGAGGACATTGCCACCGATTGTTGCTTCTTTGCACTCCAACACACCGCTTTTCCTCCAAGAAATTGACGGGACCACGAGGTACTTTTACGTCCATGTTGCGACCAAGATAATCGTAATCGAGTAACCTTGAGATCAAACCCCGAGCATATTGGATAATAGAGGTCAAGGTTTGGGGTTCCTTTCGGATACACCGGTATTCTTTTGGCTGCGGTGGTGAGATTCTTTGGGATTGGGTGATATCTTGCTATTAGACAGATGGAAATTGTATGTTTGGTCTAGTAGTGGTTAGATACATCGGTGAGCCAACAATCCCTACGAAATGGGTTTGATTGGTGATTTTCCGGTGAGATCGGGTCCAAGGTTGTTAGGTGGGACCATTGGTGTCTTCACCGAGGCACGTCCGATATCTCATATTTCTTCAAGAGATTTACGGTGTATTTCTCTTGGTGATGGATATTCCTTTATCGGTTTGCACGATTTGTAGTCCAAGAAAGTATGTAAGTTCCCCATCATGCTCATTTCAAACTTCTTTGTCATTAGTTTTTCAAGCTGTTTGCAAAGTTTGTAGTTTGTTGAGCCAAAGATGATATCATCAACATACACTGGACTAGTATCACATCTGTTGGGTTCTATAGACAAACAATGTGTTGTCTATCTTCCTCTCGACAAACTTGTTTTGTATCGGGAAGGCGAGAGAGTTTCATACCATGCCCGGGAGCTTGTTTAAGTCCATAAAGGGCTTTGTCAAGCTTGCACATAGTCGAGAATTCACTACTCTCAAAGCTCCTGAGGTTGCCGAACATACACATCTTCCTTGAGATCACCATTTAAGAATGCACTTTAACATCCATTTGGTAGACCACAAGTTCATGTATGTTGCATATGCAGGAAGATCTGATGGCTTCCATTCTTGCAACAGAGCAAATGTCTCATCATAGTCAATGCCTTCTTGTTGACTATAACCTTTGGCTACAAGTCCGGCTTTGTTTTTAATGTGAAGGCTGTTTTCATCGCTTTGTTTCTAAAACCCACTTCATTCCTATGACTACTACATCCCGAGGACATTTGATCAATGTCATGACTTTGATTTTATCAAATTGTTGCAATTCTTCTTGCATAGCTCGAACCCGGCTTGGGTATTTTAGAGCTTCATGACACTTTTGGGTTCTATGTCGATAGGTAATCAAGATATAGACATTCATTGGTCAAGCTACGGTTAGACTAGTAGCCATGCTTCAGTGAGCATGCCCTCGCTGGGTTCACCAATGATGTTTACAAGCTCAATGTCCCGAGATCTTGTCCACTTACTTTGTGGTGCGGGATACGAGCTTGAAGATGTCTTTGGGAGTTCGGATGTGAGTTCGGTGCAAGGGCCACAGAATCATTTAGAACATCTGTAGAGATGTCTTGATCGAGTTGAGGATCATGAGTTACGTGTTCCGATCATTTGGATCATTGTTATTTATTCTAGCAGAATGATCGATTATCAATGAATTCATTGATGGTTGGTTAGGGTAGGTTGTGAGGTAAGACATAATATGAGATGTCGACATCGACTTGATATGAGGAATTGAGTTGGTGTTGTACTCATCGGGAGGATATCTTGATGAGTTATCAATTCCTATTTCCTCCATTGAGGTGTTGGTGAACTCGATGCTTCAAGACTTTCATCAAAGGTGACATGAAAGGTTTCCTCAACTTGTTGTCTCCTTGTGTTAAAACCCCCAAGGCTTTGGAGATCGATGAGTAGCCTAAAAGTATCCATCATCGACTTTTGCATCAAACTTGCCTAGATGATCCTTGTGGTTGTGAATGAACACGGGACATCCGAACACATGAAAATAGGCGATGTCGTGAAGTCTTCCTTTGAAGATCTCATATGGGGTTTTATTATGTCTTTTGACAACGATTGACTGTTTTGAGTGTAATGTGCGGTTTGATTTACTTGATCCGAAATGCTTTGAGAGGGATGAGCCATTTAACATAGTTCTAGCGACCTCAATGAGAGTTCTGCTTTTTCCTTCAAAGAACCCCATTTTGTTCGGGGTGTATGGAGATGAGAAATTTTGAGAGATTCCTTTTCATCACAAAACTCTCAAGCTCTTGATTTCGAACTTCAGTACCATTGTCGGTTCTAATATATTTACTTGATAATGTCATTACGGTTTTCAATCTTTTGATGAATGACATTATTGTATCATTGCTGACTCTTCTTGGAAAGAAAGTATACCCAAGTGTATCTTGAGAACTCATCAACAATGACAAGTGTATACTTCTCACGCTTGGATTGATCAGGGACCGACGAGGTCCAAAGAGATCCATGTGCGAGGAGGTGAAGGCGGCTTTTGATGGAGAAATTTTGTTTGGTTTTGAATGATGCTCATGGTGTTTACCCTTTTCACAGGCGAGCATGGTTTGTCTTTGAAAAAACCGGTGATGGTAAGCGAGGACCTTGTTTTGTTTTGCCAAGTTGTTGAGTTTTTGAAGTTTAAGTGTGAGAGTCTCTTATGCCACGACCCAATTGATAGTTTCAAAGTGGCTTTATCAAAGAGACACGTTCCATCTTGGGAGAGTGTTGACATGTCTAGCACATAAACATCATCTCTCTAGAGCTATCAACACAACTTCCTTGTTGGCATTGAAAATGGTACCTTGTTTATCATTGAATTGTACAATGTATTTAGCATCACATAGTTGGTCGAATCGATGAGATTGTATTTGAGACCGTTGACATAGGCTATTCTAGAAAACTATTCCATTACAGTTCTTGAACCATAACCTTGATGGGACATGATGAGTTATCACCAAATACTACCTTGGGCCTGGTTCCTTTACATACTTGTGCAGATATTCCTTCACACAGTCATGCTTTGAGCATCCACCGCCTAGATGCCAAATAGGTTCCCCGGCATGTCTCGCACAAGTAGTAAATGCAATTAGTTTCTCTTCGTGACCCACTTACTAGTGGGCTTGGATCTCAAGGTCTCTTTGAAATTTGCAATCGACTCATGGTCGGTGGTTGTGTGCATGGTGCTACCACGGGTTTTGCATTTAGAGGTCGAGGATGACTCGGTGACTCGGGTTGTTTGGAATTTCTCCTTGCATGAATGATATCGTCATGTTGGGATGTCTCATGAGTGGATTACGCATATATCACAAAGATGTATTCATGAGACAATCATCCCGATGATGATCATTAAACCCACGATGAGGCATAGAGGAAAAGGTTTTGCTATATTCTTTGGAGCGGTTTTGGAGGATGAAGCATACCGATGACCAACTTTGGTATAGTTTGCTTGACCGACATCTTGTAGATGATCTCATATCCTATGATCATCCTTTTGCGGATCATGCAAAAAGGATTCTATAGCGATTGTCGGTGGTATTCTTTGGTGTAATGACACAACTCACACTTTTGTTTGTTTTGGAGGTTGACTTAGACTTTGAGGAACTGAGGAGGCGACTTTGTCTCCTTGATTGGTTAGGGGACCTTTTCAATGGATTCCATTTTTTCAAGAAGCTTCCTCACAAGTTCGATCGATTCGAATTTGGTCGACCATGGAGACAGAGGATGTTGAAGTCTCGGTAGGAGTAGACTCTTGTTGGATAAGTTTTTCTTGTCTTTGTAAGATGGTTCTACCAAGTCCGGACCTTTCTTTAGGTGAATGAGGATTGAATTGTAGTGGAGTAAGCTCGAGATTGGGCGGCACCACGAAGAGGTTTCGGTGGTGGGCGTTTGAGATTCTCGCTTGGACTCGAGAGATATGATCGGTACTCTGGGTACATCGAGTCCAAGCATGCTTTTTAGAGCTTGACTTTGTGCTCTAGAATCCTTCCGTAATCGAAATTTGGAAGCTTACTCTCGGGATTAACCCGCTCAATCCAATCACTGGAATTTGGAGTTGTCAACATGTTGGTAATCATACCACCAGACACAAATGGTTTTGAACATTGGTCTTTGTTGCGAGTCGTGAGATGATCTTCACCTATGACTCTCTTTTTTTTGCTCTCGGGGCACCCACATCAAAGACCACAGGATTCTTAGCGATCCAACTATCAAGAATATCTTGTTCCTTTTAAGTTTATCTTGAAGAGCCCGATTTCTCTTAACTAGTTCGGTGTTTGAATTTGCAGGTGTGACCTCAAGCTTGGCTTGTTTTAAAATAAGCAATTCATCTCTACACGTGTTTAATTCAAAACTTAACTTGTTGTATTTTGAAAAGAGATTTAATCTTTGCTCTTCTCTGAACTTAATATCAACATTAAGATAATTCATATAAGGCGCCAATCGAGTCATCATCCATAGATAGTAAGATGTTTACCTTCTTCATAGTGATGTTGACCCGTTCCACTTTTCGCATGATTCTTCCCAATCGCTAGCTTGTCCTCTTACGAGAGGGCCATCAGCTGTGACATGCACCATTTCATCATCGATGACATCGGCTCTTCATCCCGGTCGAAGGTCTCAAACAACAAGGCCTTTGTTTTACCATGCATGATTGAACACTTTTTGTTGTTTACGAGGGCGGCCTCGGGCAATGCAAGCTAGCTTTGACTTTCTTGTACTTAGCTTCAAAATCAACGGCTTTGTTTTGATCATATTTGTTTTGAAAATTTTGATGAGACCGATAGATATTTGATTGAAATTTGCTAAAGCTCGAGGACCGATTTGACCACGATGGTTTATAAGAGGTTCAAAATTGTTTTTGAAGCAGTCTTTGCAAAATGACCTCTTTGTGACACTTAAAGCATTGATGTCCTCATTTGCTTTGGCATTGAAAAACTTTTGTTTCTTTTTATAAACATTCGAGAGTTAGCAAGGAGTGCCCTTTCACGAAATTCGGTGTTCGGGTCATTTAGGTACTCTCACTTGATCTCTCATCAAGCTCATCATCCGAATTTTTACGAAAATCTTGAACAACATTGTTAGAATAGAAAGCGGTTGATATTGGTGATGAGGTGGTGGTCGAGGACTTCTTGACTTCACGAGACTTCTTTAAGTTAGGGTATTGTGCATTGATGAGATTTTCCTCATAGACAAATTTCCCATAAATTTCGGGAAGCTCAAGATTTTGGATATGATTAGCATTCCTAAGTCCCCGAGAAATTCAACCACTTCTCGTGGATCTGCTGACAAAACCAACATTGATTTCATGTTTGGACAACTTAACACCATCATTTGACAGTTCATTTAAAGAGTTTTGTACACGGTGTAAGTTTGAGAGAGTTTACGAGTCCTTAGCCCTAAATGTGTTATACTCAAGTTTCGGGTCCATTATCCTGTTTTCCTAGGTATCGGATGGTCCTTCATGACTATGAACTAGGTCATCCTGAGTTTGCTTAGTCAGTACTACTGACTTATTACGAACTCTATAATATCGTCGGGAAGACAAGATATTATGATACTTTTGAGTCTTTGGTCCAGTTGACCCTCTCATTTCATCACAGGTCCACCGAGCTTGTGTTTGGGCAACCCTTCAACGATCTTTGGGATAAATGGACCTTCATTTATACACTTGATATAATAAGGTTCCATCTAATCAAATAGCAAAGCATTCGCTTTTTCCATTTGTTGAATTTGCCAACTTCAAGTCTAGGGGCAACGGTGAATAAGCTCCACCTTTTTATCGACTAGTTGGGGTACATCAATTTCGACCATTTAGGATCCTAATTTAAAACTTTAGAGAGGCCTAAAAAGCGAGTTTTATAATTAGCCTTGCTCGATACCACTTGTTGTTCCCGCTCACTATCGCTTAAAATAGTTTAAATATATAAAACAAGTTAATAGTGAACTTATGGTGAAATTAACATATGAAAACACACCAAGTAATTTTCAACATAATATTCTCATTAGAAATAAATCAACAAAGAATCGTTACCCAGTACTTGCGGAATAGTACTTGGGATTGAAATAACAAAAGTTGGGTGACTCCTCTCTAAGCTCGGGGCTAAGTGCGAGTACAACTCTTAGAGCTCTTTGAGCTATCTCGGGAACTAAGTTGTATTTGGAGGTGAAAAGATGAAACATGCGTGTGTGTGTTTTACAATTCACAAGCTTAACCTTTTCACTCCATCTCTTATGCTATTTATACATGTATGGTATTTGACTCTTTCCTAAGTGACAACCGACATCATCTGAAGACAAAATATCGATGTATTTTGTCTCGCATTTAAAGACTATTCTAGGTAAGAGACAAGACTACTTTCTAAGTTCGGTGACCGAGCCCCGATCTTTGCCATTCGGGGAAAGTTGACTTAAGTTGATAAGGACTTCGCCTTATCTCGATTCAAACTTATCCCGCCTTGTCCCGCTTCTTTCTTGATCTTTACATCCTTGCCTTCTACTTGGTTTGTCTTGATTGTAAGAGTTGGAGAGTAGTCTTAGGGATTCGATGAGTTATTGTCATCACCATTGAATCTATCATCTTCTTCTTGAGTCGGTCTTCACCCTTTAAGTTCCGCCCATCGGGTGGAGAGACTTCTTCACGCCTCGTCTTGAGTATCCCGAAGATGACTCACCGAGAGGCTATGCACTCGATGACTTGATAAGTGTTAAACGGACTAAACACTTGGGCTATTTTCTATTCAAATCCTAGATTAAGTGGGTTTGGGTATTTATTGAACCCAACATTTTCCGTTGGTTGATGTTGCGTATTGCAATAAAAGGGATAAAGTCTCTTTAGGTGAATTCTTATTGTTTTCAAAAGATGCTAATTTAATGCAACACTTTGATTTTGAGATTATGTCAACTCTCTATTTTCATAGTTTGCTTCCTTTTATTCATTTGATATTTTTAAGTGACACTTATTTATCTCTTATGATATAACAACGTAAGAAAGATGAAAAATATTACACTCTTCATCATGTATGTGTTATCGGTTGTGATACTCAACTAAGAATGTGAAATATTAAATTCATACCAAATGTGATTAGAATTTAGTATTTTACCAAGTATATATGAAAATAATGATAATAAACATCACTTATTATATTCTTGTGATGATTACATTCATTTTCTTATTTGTGTTTTGAAAAATATTTAGGAAGATTTTGTGTTTTATGATAATATGAAATATTAGAAAAGGTGTTTAGCGAAAACAAGAGATGTTATGAAACTTTTGTTAGACTTGTGGTGAATTTTCTAATTAATGGATACATTGTGCATGTTTTGATAGGTTTTATAGCGGATTTAAAAATATATGGTTGAATCGACAAATTAAAGAAGCTATGATTGAAGAAAGCACACATCTTTCTAAACAAACCGAGTAAGCTCAAACACCGTGATATCACACATGATATCACGGTGATATCCTCACTTGTGATATCACACGATATCACGGGTGATATCACTAGTGATATCATAAGTGATATAAACCATGATATCACACATGCTTATCACGGTAATATCACATGATATCACGGTGATATCACCGCATGTTATCACACATGATATCACGTGTGATATCGCAGAGTGAGGTGGTATCGCGGTGTTTGAGCTTCATAGTTTTTTATAAAGATGTGTGCTATCTTCAACCATAGCTTATTTAGTTTGTTGATTCAACCATGATATTTTCAAACCCGCTTATAAAACCCATCGAAACATGCACAATGTATCTATTAAATGTAAAAATCCACCACAAGTCTAACAAAAGTATCATAACATCTCTTATTTTCGATTGAACAACTTTTCTAATATTTCATAATATCATAAAACACAAAAATCTTCCTAAATATTTTCAAAACAAAACCATCACATTCTTGGTTGGGTATCATAACCGATAACACAAACATGATAAAGAATGTAATACTTTTCATCTTCCTACGATGTTATATTACAAGAGATAAATAAGTGTCACTTTAAATATCAAATGAAAACATCCGAAAACGGACAAAACGTATAAAATCGAATGAAAAGCGATGAAAGCGGATAAAACGTGCGAAACGGACAAAACGCGTCGGCGGACAAAATGTATAAAACGGATGAAAGCAGTATAAAACGTCTAAAATAGACGAAAACGTAAAAACGGATGACAACGTATGAAAATGTCCGAAAGCGTATAAAAGCGGACGAAAATACATGAAAACGTAAAGATACGCATTTAAAACGCCTAAAGCGGACAAAAATACATGAAAACCTAAAAAGCAGACAAAAGGTATGAAAATACATGAAAATGGCCGAAACGAAGAAAACGAACGAAAGCGTAAGAAAACAAATTAAAACGATGAAAGCGTAAAACACGTCCAAAACGTATGAAAAATGGACGAAACGAAGAAAGCGGATGAAACGTATGAAAACGAACAAAAGCGTAAGAAAAGCGGAAAACGTATGAAAACAAACGAAACGTAAGAAACCGACGAAAACGTATGAAAGCGGACGAAAGCAAGCGAAAACATAGAAAAAGATTTAAATGTATGAAAGCGGACGAAACGTAAAACTCGGCTAAAGCGTGCTAAAATGTATTTAAAATGTCTAAAAGCGGACGAAACGTAAAATGGACGAAACGTATGAAAACGGACGAAAGCGGTTTAAAACGTCCGAAAATGCATTTAAAACATTCGAAATGCACGAAAACGCCGAAAACAAACAAAAGCGTAAGAAAACCGACGAAAACGATGAAAGCGGACGAAACGCGAAAACGTAAGAAAGCGAGCGAAAACGATGAAACGCGGACGAAAACGTATAAAATCGACGGCGTCAAAGCGGTGAAAATGTCTAAAACGGACGGAAAAAAAATGGAAGAAAACGACGAAGCGTTCGAAAGCGATTTAAAACGCCGTAAATGTATTTAAAACGCCGAAGCGGATGTAAACGTTTAAAACGGATGAAAGCAGATTTAAAACGATGAAACGGACGAAAACGTATGAAACACAATGAAAACGTAAGAAAAAGACGAAAACGATGAAAGCGGACGAAACGGACGAAACGTAAGGAAGCGAGAAAACGATGAAAGCGGACGAAAAACGATAAAGCGATTTAAAACGGCGTCGAAATGCATTTAAAATGTCTAAAAGCGGACGAAACGACAAAACGTTCGAAAACAAAGAAAACGTGAAACGCCGAAAACATATGAAAGCGTCGAACGGATGTAAACGCATTTAAAGCGGATGTAAAGCGTGCAGCGGATGAAAACAGATTTAAAACGTTTGAAATCGATTTAAACGTAAAAAAAGCACGAAAACGTATTAATAAAGATGAAAGCGATGAAAGCGAAAAAACTTAGAATAAAAAGCGTGAATTTAAAATTAAAAAGAATAATAAAAAAAAGTGAAAAAAATGAATTTAAAATAAAAACGTGAATTCCAAAAAAAATAATAATAATAAATGAGAAAGAAAAAGACAAAAGAAAAGGAGGAAAAAAACATGACTTGGGTTCCAGTATTAAATCTCAGATTAGGTTTGTCACCATCATTATATCAAACTAGATGGATTGTGGATCATTTGTCGGGCAGAAGACCAAAATAAGAGTAAACGTTTGAAAATTCTTCAAAACTTATTTATTTTATTTTCTACTAATGTGACAAACTCTCTCACTTAAACTTCTGGCGTTCTCGCCAGGTCTACAAAACCAAGATAAATACTCCCAAAATAATCACATTCAGAGACTTAGAAAGATAGACAAAACTTGGTGGAAAATATGGATGTGAATGTGATCATGGAAGCCTGAAGGAAAGGAAGCTTTAAACTTCTTAGATATTTGAATGCAATTTCAAGTAGTCAGAAACAATTTTGCTTCTATCTACTTTTTCTCCTAACTTTACATCTTTTTAGAATGTTACCAACGAGCACTTTATAATGTTTTGCAAAAAATGATATAATGTTGAATAACTATATAAGAAAATAAGAAATTGTGATATTACGTTTGCAAGATGCATAGTTTTTGTGTCTTCATTTATTCTAGATGTAACTATTAAGAATTTGATTGCTTGAGTATTGGGTTCATTAATTTTTATGATGGCTATGCATGGTTATGAACAAGAGCAATAACAGAGAGAGACCTAATACAAACTTATGCTTTAAATCATAAATAATTTAACACCATCACTCGTTCAATTTCTCATTCCAAATATTCACTTTTAATTATTATAGTTAATAACTACTCCGTATATAATAGTAATATAACTTGGAGACATTTTACTCTCGTAACCCATGCATTTTGACACATCACTCATGTGATGTGTTCTTTTAGAAAAATATATATATATAGTAATTTGAGACTTTCAATTAAAAGAGTCCGAAAAGATTGCTTACAAACTTGTTACTTATAGAATCTTTTTTGGTTTTAAGTATTAAAAGTTATAAAGTTATATTTACAATTATTTAATGCACAAAACATCAATTCGATATTATTAAAATAACCTTCACTTAATAGTCCAATTAATATACCAAATGATACAAAATAATAATGCATATATCATTTTTCTTTTTAAAACATTCACTAAATAAAATTTATAAATCATTAATAATATTATTAAAATATTCCTCATTGAAAATACAATTAATATACTACATGATACAAAACAATAACGGATAAATCATTTTTTTATAAACACCCACTAATGAAATTTACAAATCATTAATGATATTGTTAAATATTGCATCACTTAAAACTACAATTAATATAAAGACACGATACAATACAATAATGCATAAATCGCTTTATAATCATTTTTTTACTCATTGAGACACCCAATAAATGAAATTTACAATTCATTAATGATATTATTAAAAGGGTGAAAGTTAAAAAGCAGCGCGATTTTTCGAACAACGATGACGCAACTAATTTTGAAAATGATCGCACGCGATATATTTTAATTTAGAGCAATGTCTGTGATATGGCCGATCGATAACTAACAAGTTACGGGTCACAAACTTTCAAAATAGCGAAATGGTCCTGTGACTTGCGTTGACTTTCTGGTCATCCTTTGACTTTATTTTCGGTTAAAAAGTTTGATATGGTCCATAGCGGTCATTAACTTTGATTTAGTCACCGTTTTCCGTTTTTGTCGGTTTTTCTTACGTTTTGTCCGTTTTTCTTACGTTTTATCGGTTTCATCGTTTTGGCCCTTTTATTACATATTTGTCCGTTTTATCCGTTTTCTTACGTTTTGTTTGTTTTCTTTCGTTTGTGCTGTTTTCATACATTGTTTTACGTTTTGTTAGTTTTAAACGCGTTTTATCGGTTTTAATTCGTTTTGTCCGTTTTCTTACGTTTTGTACTATTTCAACATGTTGAAAATTTTTCCATAAAGAAAAAATTCGGAAAAAATTTCAAAAAAAATTTGGAATTTTTTCATAATTTTGAAAAATAAATAGGAAAAAAATTTCGAAAAAAATTTAAAAAAACTAAAAATGTAATTAAAAATTTCAAAAAAATTTGAATAAAAAATATTTTTCAAATAATTTTTTAAAAATATTTTCGAATATATATTTTTTTAAAAATCTTAAAAAATTTTGAATTTTTTTTGAATATATAATTTTCGAAAAAAAAAAGTTTATATTCAAAAATATATATTCGAAATTTCAAAAATATATAAAAATATTTTATATACAAAATTTTTTTATATTCAAAAATATATATTCGAAATTTCAAAATTTCAAAATATTTTTAATATATATTCGAAAAAAAAAAAAACGAAAAATATATATTCGAAAAAAAATTACAAATTTTTTTTTCAGATTTAAAAAAATATATATTCGAAAAATATTTTTAAAAAAATTATTTGAAGAATATTTTTTATTCAAAATTTTTTGAAATTTTTACTTACATTTTTTATTTTTTCAAATTTTTTTCGAAATTTTTTTCCTATTTATTTTTTCAAAATTGCGAAAAAATTCCAACTTTTTTTGGAAAATTTTTTCTAATTTTTTCTTTATGGAAAAAATTTTCAACATGTTGAAATAGTACAAAACGTAAGAAAAGCGGACAAAACGTAAGAAAACGGACAAAACGAATTAAACCGATAAAACGCATTTAAAACTAACAAAGCGTAAAACAACAAATGAAAGCAGCAAAACGAAAGAAAATGATAAAACGTAAGAAAACGGATAAAACGACAAAATGTAATAAAAGAGCCAAAACGGATGAAACCGATAAAACGAAGAAAACGGATAAAACGTAAGAAAAGCGACAAAACGGATGAAACGGAAAAACGGACTAAATGAAAGTTAATGACCATAAGGACCACATCGAAACTTTTAACCGAAAATAAAGTCGAGGATGACCGTGAAAGTCAACGCAAGTCGCTGTGGACCATTTCGCTATTTTTGAAAGTTTGTGACCGTAACTTGTTAGTTACCTGGGTCATATACGACATTGTTCAAATTTGGAAATATATTGCGTGACAATGGTCGTTTTTTCAAAATTCACAGACATCTATTGTTCTCAAAAAAAATCATGCTGCTTTAACGTTTTCACGCCTTATTAAAAAACTATCTCACTCAAAATTACATTTAACATACCACATGATACAAACAATAATGGATAAATCATGTTATTTTGTTCTTTTAAAACACCCACTAAACGAAATTTACAAATCATGGCGGATCATTCAAATCAATCTTTTATGTAGTCATATTTTATGACACCACTTTTTTATGATGAATGGACCACCATTTACAACCACAACTTAACAATATAAACACCACGGATGACGCTTAAAGCGCTACTTTAAACACCCTCTATGTTTAGGCGTTATATAATATTGCACATCCAAAACAACTAGCAATAGTAGTGACCAGTTTTCGTATAAATGTCAGTTGCGTCGTGACCTTGGTCTACCATTTTTTATGAAATATGTGCTAAAGTTATCGTCATGCGTAAAATTAACATCATAAAAACATATAATCGCTCATCAAAATTTTGATTCTGAGTTACACAAGTAACGCCGCGATTACCCTACTATAAAAGATTTTTATAATATTATTAAATGCATATGCAAGAAAACAAACTAATTTTCCAATTAATAACTTCTTTTGAATATTTTTTTTATCCTTCATAAAAGCAATCCATCGAAAAATCTTGCTATCAAATATAATTACACGAGTGTCGTAGTCGCATGACGTCTTGGTGACCGACTAAGATATAATAATAAAAATATATTTTCAAGAGTTAATTGCATTTTTGGTCCCTGTGGTATGGCCAAAATTTAAATTTGGCCTTTAAAACTTTGGAAATGCACTGAACGTCCCCATTTTAAAGTTTTCGTTGCATGTTTGGTCCCCTTGGGCCCAGATGACGTTAAAGTTTTAGGGACTAAATTTGCAATTTGTTATACCATTGAGGATCAAATCTGCATTTGGCCATACCACATGGACAAAAATGCAACAAAACTTCAAATGAGGACGTCGAATCTGACTTTCAAAGTTTTAGAGACTAAATATCGCAATTTAGCCATACCACATAGACCAAAAATGCAATTAACTCTATTTTCAATTGAGTTTGACATGTATTAAATCAAATATCATATTTTATAAAGGGAGTGATTTGTACTGTTCTACGAAATAATTAGTACACTCAAATTTATTGTGTTTGGACATTTATACTCTCACAAATACCCTTACATTTTCACTCATGAGAGTATAAATGTCCAAACACAATAAATTTGAGTGTATCACTATTTTGGAATGTACAATCATCTCTCTTTATAAAAGGAGTGTCTCTTAATACTTCAATGATTATCTCATCATCAAAGATGTCTTCCCAAACTTTGAGATAGATTGCTTTCTTTTAGTTTTATTTCTCAAGGTTAATGATAGTTTTAACTTTTAACCTAACCTTTACTTTTTAAGTAGCAAACAAGAATATTAAAGTTATTTCACATAGTAACAAAATACATACAAATCTCGATGCAATTAGCACTGATTATTACTCATCCGTCCCTAAATAAATGTTACTGGCTGGTTCAACTTTATTAGTAAATATTTTTTGTGTTATATAATACTGATGAAAAACTATACCAATAAAAATACACTTAAAACCAATCCATTCATATATTTTTCATCAGTATTATATAACACTGAAAAATAGATAGGTCGAAGTTGATCAGGTTTGACTACGAAAAGTCAAATGGACACTTATTTAGGGACGTAGCTAAGATAATAAATCTTTTAGAATAGTTAATTGAAATGTAGAGTAAACAAATTGTAACTACAACAAACAAAAGCCTTGAAGATTTTCATTTAGTGAAAATTACTTGGAAGGCTACTGAGACCATTTGTGTCGCTCTGTAGAGGACCTTCTTTTTGCTATATCGAAAAAGCCATCCATTTCGCTACCACTTGGTGGAGAAATCTTCAAGCGACACGTGTCGCTTTCCCATTAAATTAACGCGTAATTAAAAAAAAAAAAAAAAAGCATCTCGCCACTAAGTAGCAGCGAAATCTGACATAACGTGGGGCCACGAGCTGACACAAAGAGAGAGAACCACCATTTCACATAAAAGTTTATGTGAAATCCGACAAGTGGGGACCATGCGTGGGGACACATATCAATATATTACTTTTTATATAAAAAATTACAAAAGTCACCCTTTAACTTTATAATATTTACAACTTTTTTATATAACAAACTTCATTCGTCAAATATTTAGCAAATATATAGTGAATTTGTTAATAAAAAATACCTTTGAAGAGCTCTAAATTCTTAACAAACAGCCCAATATTAATATTCTTTTCGACGTATGCACAATTTTATAAAAATATTGAAGTTGATTATATATATCAACTATTTTGAAATTGAAAACTAAAACTTACCATAACCACCCTACACTTTTTAATATTTGTAAATTTTAATATAACAAACTTTATCAAGTCGAATATTTAGCAAATACATATTGCATTTTTTTATCTATGGTTGACGAATATATCACGAGTTATGTCAGTCGATAACTAAATTTTTGTAAATGAGTTAAATGAAAGCAGTAGATGGGTTAAATAAATACATAAAAAATACAAGATAAAGATGATACAAATTAAAACGAAAGTCTAGTAGATGGGTTAAATAAAAACATAAAGAAATACAAGATAAAGATGATACAAATTTAAAGCGAAACTCCAATTTAAACATCATCGATAAACGGTGTCCTCGTGGTAAATCTCAACAATGTTTTTCAAAGTGATGTTAAGGTAATGGTTGTGTGGTTTGGTGTGAACACCGAGACGTTCTTTAGTAAACCCAACTAATTTTACCACATTCTCTATTGGGTATGGGATGGTGAATAGACCGTCTGCGATGATACAATACCACCATCAATTTCTAACACCCATGCACTCATAACTTTGTACCCATCTGCTGGGAAATTTCAACAAAAGATTAAAAAAAAAAAAAATGCACTATGTATTTCTTAAATATTTGACTGAATAAAGTTTGTTATATAAAAATTTACAAATATTAAAAAGTGTAGGGTGGTTATGGTAAGTTTTAGTTTTCAATTTCAAAATAGTTGATATATATAATCAACTTCAATATTTTTATAAAATTGTGCGTCGCCGTTAATATTAATATCGCTCGTTTTGTTCGTAATTTGAAGCCTTCGCGAAGTATTTTTTTATTAACAAATTCACTATATATTCGCTAAATATTCGACGAACGTTTCATATATAAAAACAGTAAACGTTATAAAGTTAAAGGGACTTTGTAATTTTTTATATAAAAAGTAATATATTGATACGTCCCCACGCGCGTCCTCATCATCGGATTACATAAACTTTGTGTGGTGGTGCTTCTCTCTTTCACCATGCTACCCATCACGTCGATTACCGCTACTTAGGGGCTTATTTTGCGAGCGAGATTTTTTTTTAATTACGCGACGTTAATTTAATGGGAAGCGACACGTGTCTTTGAAGATTCTCCACCAAGCCAGAAATAAACTGGACTTTTCGATATAAATAAGAAGTCCTCCTGCGGGCGTCTCTGCAGAGCCTTCCAAGTAATTTTCCTTTCATTTAATTTTTAGCACAAAATACGGAGTACTATTTTTAAAATTAAACATAACCGGTAACAAAAGTTCCAGCTTTTTTCAAATATAATTTTGTCTTGACATTTTTGTAAATATAATAGCTATTTCAAGAATAAAATCTAAAATAAGGCTTAATTATTTTGCTACCTTTCAAGTGTATTTGCACTTGTACCATACCATAAAATTCTGATCCAGTTTCACGGGTTATCAATTGGTTTCCAAGCTTACACAGTTAAGCGTGTTTAGACGAAAGTACTACCGATTTAGATGACTTTTTGTTTTTTTTTTTCTTTTTCTTTTTTTCTTCTTTTGAACATATGACTGGTTGAAAAGTCTTATTGGTTTGCCATTTTAAACTTATTAATTGTCCTAGTAGGAGGACATTTGGACTTTAAAAAGCGTGCTGGAAGCAATCACGAGAATATCTTAATTAGATGCGTGCGTCCAATAAAAGACACGTCATTTTTAAATAACCTGAACAAAAAAACCCATCCACCAATATCTCAATACTTTCACATAATCAAAGCGACATTAATGCAACCTAACGACCATATCTATACTAGTAAAATCAAATACAATCCTTGCAGACGTAACTACAAAGGCAAAAGGAAACTACTTTTTATAAAGTAGTATGTATATATATATTTTGAAACAGAAAGAAAAAGAAAAGTAAAAAAGTAATTGGTGGTCCAAAGTAAAGTAAACAAAAAAGAGTCACGTGTCGAATGGAAGCGAGCGTGTGAGCCATGAATGTCGACGTTACTGTAGCACGAGCTGACTTTGCTTACTCATCATCTGTACAAATGTCGTCGTACCGTTAATCATGTAATTAACAAAGACACGAGGCTTTTTATATTAAAAAAGTGCTTTTTACTGTACTATCTTATGTGTACGTTTGTGGAAAGAGTGCTTGCTGTTTTCACTCGTGCCACATATGCATACAATAATTTTACATTAATTCTCCACAATTCCCAATCCATTAAACCCGACCCGGTACAACTTTTTTTTACATTTTATAGAGATAGAAGCATGGAGATTTTTTTAGAAAACAAATCGAAATAAGAGAGCTCACAATTGAAGTTTAAAGATGGTGCAAACGCAGTACTATATTACACATTTACACTCATTATCCCTCTGATATAATTGGATGATAAGTTGTCATCTAAATTATTTCATTAAACTACGTCGCTCACCAATTTGTGGATGGCCTAATAGTTTATTAGTCCATTCATCGAAAAATAAGTTATATGTTGTGACTTCTTTTTTTTTTTTAGCTTTTATCTTAAATATATATTTTTTGTTTTATAATATTTGATGCAAAATGAATAAACTGGGTTTTAAATGTATTTTTATTAATATAATTTTCATCGAATATTATATAACAAAACAAATTTAATGTTAAAGTTGAAAAAAAATCTTCAAAAAGTTAAAACATAACACTTATATTGAGACAGGATAAAATAAATTTTTGAAAGACAAAGTGCATTTAAATAAACAACACAATGTGTACAGAGAAAAGTTCAATCTAAACAACGTTTATCTAAAGAACAAATAACAAGATCTCAACCAGTATTTTTCTTCCATCCAACGGTTTAGATTAAATAACAAATATATTGAGGGGCGATTTTAGTCATCCCATACTTTCTACCTAACCACCAAACACACATATAAACACACTCACTAACGCTCTCTCATCTCTCTCTCGGATCATACCTTTATTATCTCGGATCCCATACCTTTATTAAGCTGAATCAACCGTCATACCTTTATTAACCGGATTTTAAGGTGAGGGTTAGAGGTGGTGGTGGTGAGTGGAGGGTTGTAACGACGATGGCGTTGTAGGAGAGTTTAAGAGATGGTAGGAAGTGAAGTGGGTGCGGAGGGATAAGGAGAGGTTGTTGGAAGGGTGGCGGTGGTTGTGGGTGGTGGTGAAGCGGAGAGGAAAGGGAGGTCAAGGCTGCGATTGGGATTTTGGTCGAGAAATGGATTGGGTTTGGATTCTTGTTTTGGGATTTGGAATGATCGTCGAGGAGTTTTAGTGAGACTTTCATGATTATTATTCTTGTGTTTGATGATGATCGGGAAAGTGAAGCGGTGATTGTGGTTACAAGTCTTGAAATGAAGCGTTGAGAAGCTCATTGTTTGTTGCTCATATTGTGCGTTGAAGTCTGCCTAATTAACATTTTCACGAAGAAATTTGTTTAGAATGCAATGTGTGTGATATCTTGATATGCAACTCTTTTCTTAGCAAAGGTGTAAGATTAATGAAATATTGAAAACTTGATTCATCTTTTATGGTCAAGTTGTTATTTGGTTCTTAATTTTCTTTTGTGATATTTTGTTTTCTAATTAGTAATAAAATGCTTTAAAAATGTTTTGTAGTGACCATTCGGATCAATATCGGTCTTATATATAAGCTCAAACTCGCTTTCTAGACATTAATGTTCAATATTATGAGCCTTAAGTTATAATCATGATATTATTTATCTGAATCTCATGGGATTATCTGAATCATGGGATTTATCTAATCACAAGTTTTTTTTTACTAATCCCGTGGATTTTTTTGGACTAAATTTTGAAAAATAAAGTTCGTCTTTTACGAATCAGGTGGGATTTTTCAGAGCGGAAATTTTGAAAAAAAGTTAGTCTTTTACGTATCCCGTGGGATTTTCTCGACGAAATTTTGAAAAAAAGTTCGTTTTTACGAATCCGTGGGATTTTCCTGACGGAAATTTTGAAAAAAAATTAAGTCTTTTTACGAATCATGTGGGATTTTTATGAATCCTGTGTGATTTTATTACTAATCTCATGGGATTTTTCCTGACTGAAATTTTGAAAAAAAGTTACGCTGCTTTTTACGAATCGTGAGATTTTACTGACGAAATTTTGAAAAAATAGTTAGTCTTTTACTTAATCCGTGGAATTTTCAGGGCGAAATTTTGAAAAAAGTTACGAAAGTATATAAAAGTGCGTATCAATAGAAATATAATTTTTTCTCGTCGATGGTGTATTTTTGTAGGCGAAGATTTACCGTTTAAAGATATGTTGTTTTTAAAAAGGGTGAAAGTGGGTTTTATAGAATTGCATTTTACCATTCATTGTTAAATTTCTTTAAATCTCATCTATTCGATGAAAAGAAGATGAATGGTTGAGATTTTATGATTTGTTCTTTAGATTAGATGTGTTTTGTATTGATCTCACCTCATGTGTACAATACAAAACAAACAACTCACAAGGCCACAAAGAACATGAAACTCAAAAGGAAATCAAAGGATACCCCGACACTAGCGAGCCTCACAACCTCACAAGTGTTAAATAGAGTTTGAAGACCCGTACAATCGTTAGTTAACAGAAAGAAGTAAATCATTAAGCAACCCGTCTTTGAAAATGAACATATGTTTATGAAAAGAAAGTGTTCATTCATTTTTTTTAACAGTGATATATTAAAAGTTAAGAACGCTTGCAAAGCAAAGATACAAAGGAAAATCAGTTTCAATAGGGTTTCTTAACCAATTTAGCCATCTAAATCTACACTTAGGATTTCTAGATGAAATCAACAGGAAAGATTGATGAACAATAGAATCCCACAGGAAAGTGTTCATGTTTTCCATTTTATTTTCACTTTTGTTTCTTGAGACTATTTATCACAAAAGCCTTCAAGCAAATTTAGACATGAGATTCATTGTTTTTTCTGAGACATTATTGCGTATCATACAAAAATGTCTTAGAGAAACAACGAATGCAAAATATAAGTTTTCTTTGTCTTCACTCTTCTAGATTTTTAAAGCAGTCTGAAGTGTTAACTTTAATTCGTACCTAGCCAATGTCTCAAAACATACATAGCTAAGCTTGATTTTGTTTCACGTCAAATAAAACAACTATAAAGATTCGAGCAACATTTCAATATATTGATACTAAGTAGAACATACTAATGATATTACATACAAAGAATTATGAATTGTATTTATCATAAATATCATTCGCCGGAAGTTTTTATATATGAAATCAACTTCTTTACTTGTGGGTTTAATATGAGAATCTGAATAAAAGTTTAATTTGTCTACATCTTATCTCCTTTATTATTGTTATTTTTGTGTAATTTTTGTATTTACGATAAAGATATTGGTAACCTAACTAATATGCAATGAAACTGTATTATGAAATATCTTACCTAATTAAGCATAACTTGCTTTCTTCTATAAACTAATAGAGTATTTAATACCTTTTTGTGCCATGTGGTTAGCATGGTCAAAATTGGTGTCATATGCTAGACAAGAAAAGACTTGATCAAATAACTCAACTGTGCTGTCTTTCTTAGTGGCTTCTAAACGAAATAGTTTCCACAAGTTAGGGGGTGTATTTAGACCATAAATGAATTCCATTCCAATCATTGTCTACTGACTACTAAGTGGAGCGATCTCTCACAGCCAAATAAAAGTTAAATGGACACAATTATCAACCAGACATGAGGTCATGGGATATAACGTAAGCTCACAATCACCACTCTACGCTACATGCATCAACCATTAAGCTAATATGGAGCCTACCCAAGGTGTTTGGTCTAGTTGTATGTAAGTTGGCCATCAACCATAAGGTTGTGGGTTCAAACTTCACTCAAACCACTTACGATATATGTCATACAGGGTGTGAAACAATCGTCGTTAATAAAAAAAGCTAATATGGAGCCTAAAAAGCATTATATAACTGGTTTTTCATAAAAGATAATCATTTTTAGGTGGTATTGCTTTTTTATTTGAAAATTTGCATTTATGAAACCAAAAATTACACTTAATTTTAAGGGTCAATTTCATATCTCTCATTTTTTTAGTTAAAAATTTCATATACGAGACATTACTAACCCGTGCGTTGCACCAGACTGATTTTTGGTAGAATCTTACGTGTTTTGTACGTAATTTTAGTTCAGATGGTTGAATATGTGCACATGGTTGCATTTAGTTGCGTTTGATAAGTTTAAAGGGTTTTTTTTTTTTTTTTTTTTTTTGTAGGATACTTTTATGTAATTAGTTAAATGTAATGTATTGAAAATGAACAGATGAGTTCTTTGTGTTTGTTTTCGAGCCTTGTTTGTAGTCTTGTTCTTGGTAATAATTTTCGTTATTATGTTTATAAGTTGTGATGTTAGCATAACTTTTGTATTTAAAATAGTTTAGTTACATTAAAAGTTACAATTAAAATAGCCTCTTCATATGTTATCTTTTAATATGAATAAGTTACATAAACTATTTTGTGTCTATTTATTTGGCACTTTTGTCATAGCGAATTATAAAACACACAACCCAACCCAATGCCACGCCCACCCACACCTGGTCCTCCACGGGTTTCACTACATGCCGAGGTGACCCATTACACCGATCCAATATGTTACCCCGACCCTACCACGATGTACCGGTACACTACATAAGCCCATCATATGCTATACCTCCTACTAACGGGACCCAACCTACTCAAACTAACTTGACAACTCTCCCTTTGTTGCAATCGAATTGACAACAAGCCACATCGGCACCCACTTTATAATATTTTGGATGACTCACACCCGATATAAACCCTCCATTCATCCCATCCGCCCCGTTATGCAACCCACTATACTTCAACCCCAACGGAGCCAACAAACGAACCAACGCCACCATGCAATTCCTACAAGTCCCACCCCATCACTTACTGGCATGAGCCACCAATCAACCATCACCAACCCTTCACCACCGTCACCAACAACATACTCCAAAATCCCACCCATGAACCAACACCAACACATTATTTCGGACCCTCCTCACAATCCAAACCTTGTTTTGATTCATCCCATGGTTACACAATATTGTGTCGGGACTAATCGTCCTACCGAGCATCTCAATATGCATGTGTCTTCAGTTTCACCCTTAACAAAGTCATATTGTGATGCGTTTAATGATCCAAATTGGCAAAATGCTATGCGAGATGAATACAATGCACTTATTAAGAACGGGACTTGGACTCTAGTGCCTCGACCCACGGACACCAACATTATTCGTTGTATGTGGCTTTTTCGCCATAAGTATTTGGCTGATGGCACTCTTAGTCACTACAAGGCTCGTCTTGTAACAAATGGCGATAATCAATTAGAAGGGGTTGATGTAGATGAGACTTTTAGTCGATGGTCAAAAGGCACTATTCGATTGTCGAGTTTAGCTTACTTCTCGTCATTGGCGATTCATCGACTTGATGTCAAGAATGCCTTCTTGCATGGTGACTTATCGAGACATTTTGTATGCATCCGCCTCTGGGTTTGGGATTACTGTGCATCCCGATTATGTGTGTCGATATAGCGGTCATTGTATGGGCTCAGCGGGCCCATAGAGCTTGGTTTCAACGATTATATTACTCGGGTGGGGTTTGTAATGTATTGGTTATCATAAACACACAAACCATAAAGCTTATGGATCGAATATGTAAGGTTTAGAGATAGAAAGTGAGAGGATGGGAACTTACAGTGAGAGAAAGTGAAATTATTTATTATGAGCTCCACCCTTTGCCTTGGGAGGCAAAGGGTATTTATAGTTTCTTACAAATACGCTTCCTACGGGATGTGGATCACGTATCTGATGGGTAAAGAATCGTCCAGTCCTCCACGGTGTTGCTTAACTAACTACTTTAAATGACTAAATGACTAAGACTACGAGCTTTCTAATGCTTACAAATACTCGGGGACCGAAGTCTTTAACTTCTGATTTACTAAATCCTAACAATCTCCCACAAGGAGGTAACCTCAATTATACATATAGATATTACATTTTGAGTTCTAGCATTCTAATACAAGTCTTTGTCTTTGTAGCTCGTAATCTTTGATTCTATCACGACCCACAATCTTTGTACTTCAAGTGATGATTCTTTGAATGTTCTTTGATTTGGTGATGTTTTGAGATTTGTTAGAGATCATCAGCCACAGTAGATCTCTGGATCATCCTTTGTTGTATCTCCTCCATGTGACATTGTGACTTTTGGACCGAAGAAATGCTCACACTTTGTTGGATCATGATATTTTGCATCAGAGTTGCGGAAGCATTGCTTTAGGTCTTTAGATTATCATGATTTCTTTAAACGTGAGTGTGATGTGTGAGCATGTGGTTATGGATTGACTTCTCAATTTCGATCAGCTGCAACCGTAAGACGTTCCTGCAAACAACAATTAGCAATAAAACATATGATAGTGTCTTTGTTTACTTTGATGAATATGGTTGCAAGAACCACAGTTCTCGGTTGATCAAGATAAATACCGCTCGTGATCGGTAGAATTCAAGAATCTCCTTGACAGGTTTCTCGCTTGATCTAGCTGCTCAAACCGAGCGTCCCAAAGTAGACAACACGAGTGAGTGAACCAAATAATCGAGATTCATCGATTAATGATAAATTGATTTGAAAACAATTGCGTATTATTAGAGAGAGATTTTGCAATATGACGAAAGTTTTATGAGAAAATCAAGTTTCAATCATAAATACTTTTGTTTGAAAAATTAAGCGCGATCGATGTGCTAGAAAAACAATTGTTGAGCACATCGAAGGTTTTTCAAAAGTATCAGTCAATCCATTTCACGGACCAAGGTTGATTCAAGAGTGAATCGCCCATTGTTTATATCCGGTTGTCACAAGTTTGATCCATGAAGAATCTCACATGTCACCCACCAAGAGCTTGTTTGATGTTGGCTCTGAGAATGATTTCCATCTTAATTGTGAATATTTTACATATCACTCGGATGTTCGGAAATACCACAAGGATAATCACGTGGGACTCTCAATATATATTTCTTACTTTCCACATTGTGTGAAACAACAATTCTTCATTAAACATGTGTCCTAATGAGATTTTTGGATGATCTCTTGGCTCTAGACTCAATAGTGCAATTTGGTTTCCTGTCACGGAGACTAGGGAGAGGGTCTCTTCTTCAATATCAACCATCTCTAAGAGAAAGTCGATAAATTATGTAGGTTCCCGTGAGAGTAAAACAAGTCCTTTTAAGCTTAACTTGAGTAGTGGGAAGTTTTGTGCGGTGCGTCCTTGGGTCCATGACGTCTTTTCTTCAATCTTGGCGCTACCTTAGTAACCACCAAGAGATATGTATTGAACCCGGTTTCTTCCCTAAGGTTGAATTATTGAGGCTATTTCTTTTCACCCTTTTTCACTTTTCATTTCCTTTTCATTCTTCAACCCCTTCATTCTTCATCGAGACTTCATCACTAGAACCTTGTAGGGTTTGCTCCGATCCTAGCTCTATCTCACGGCACTCTTCCCTTATTCTCACTTTTTCTCCTTTTTTCATCATACCTAAGGACTTCTACACTATCTATTGGGTTGCCTCGGTAGATCCTCGGCTCTCAAGGGATCGTGGGAACTAATACCTAACCTTACTATCCTTATAACTCCAATGCATTAAATAAAATGGTCGGTCTTGTGGTATCGTTCTTTCGCCTTAAAACCAATTGAAAGTAATTTTGAAAAACTAATCAAGGTACTTGTGATATAATATCAAAGCATTTGTACCGATTGTTTTTGATATTTTATAAATGCTCCCCTCAACATGTGCGTTGTAATTTTGAAATCGTCTAGCACATGGAGGAAGGAGGTCTTGAAGTATTTCTTTGATCACAATTGCCATAGAAAACCATTTGATCTTTTATAAATGCTCCCCTCAATATGCGTTGTTTATTTGAAATCATATAGCACATAGAGGAAGAAGGTCTTTGAAGTACTTCCACGATCACAATTGCCATAGAAAAACCATTCGAAAATTAATTAAGGTACTTATGATAGAAACACTGATGCCTTTGTACCTCGATAGTTTATTAGATTTTGAAATGCTCCCCCTCAATATGTGCATCAATTTATTTGAAATCGTTTAGCACATTGAGGAAGGAGTGACTTTAAAAGGCACTGAAACAATCACCGTTTCTTCAAAAACTCATGTGATATTATTGGTCTACACTTTACAAAACACGATTCATTATCTTAGTACCAATTTATCTCTCTTCAAAACAAGCACCATTTTATCAGATTTGAGATTTAAATCACAATCTCTCCCCCAATCAAAAAATTTAAACCTTTTGAGATTTGTGATCCCAATTGATTTAAATCATTTAGAAAAATTTGGGGAAAGATGTGGTTCAATTTTAACATTTACTGATAAGGAACATTTTATGATATTAAAGATTGTTAGTGTTATGTATGATAATTTTGAGAGATCTTTTAGTAAAAGAAAATTTTCATTTTGAAAGATCTTTGAATTTTAGAAAGATCATACCCTGAAACTTGTATCAAAGAAATTATTCACCACTTATTTTGTACAAATGGACAAAATTACTCAAACGAGTCCATTTGATGAAATATTGTTTGAAAATATGAAGTTTGAAATCACTCTCCCTCAATCAATGACCCAAGTCATATATCGAGTGATACAAATTTATGAAAAATTTAAGTCCGATGTATTTTCAAACAATGTTATCACCATGAGAAAACAAATATATTTCAGAAGAATCTTAGAATGAAAAAAATTTGTATAGGAACAGCCATCTTTTTGGCGACGAGCTTTCCTGATTTTGTTTTAGGATAAGTGCACGAAATTAATAAAAAAGGATTTAGCGAAACATTTTCCTTTCTTTAAGAGCGGGTTGCAGTCTGAAATAACTGCAAGCCATGTTTCAAGCGCGGGTTACAGCCTGAAATGACTGTAAGCCATGATTTTAGGGCATGTTTTGAAAAACATTTGAACTTCTGCTCAAACTTCATCTAAAACCATGTGTCAATATTGAATGACATTTCTAGGATTGTAGATGTTATCGATATCAGAAGACATGCCTTGAGAAAAACAATATTTTTGGAATTTATCTCAATTTTTTATGGGTTTTTGTTGGTTTTATATTATTGTATTTTGGCTTTCGAAAAATATGTACAAAGAATTGGTGAAGAAACACCTTTACTCCTCATTCTCTTCCCGGTTGTTTAAGAGTTTTAATTGCAGACTTTCATGCCGAGTCGCTGGAGGATAAACTCAAATCGATCTGCTGGAAGAGCTTTGGTGAAGATGTCTCGCCAACCGGTATTCGATCCTTACAAAATATAGTTCAACCACACCTTTCTACTTGTTCTCGATGAAATGATGTCGAATGTCAATGTGCTTCGATCTTGATGTTGGACATTATTGCATTAGGGGTGGAAATGAGCCGAGCCGCTCGTGAAAAGCTTGAGATCGGATCGGTAAAAGCTCGAACGAGCCGAGCCTAAACGAGCCCGAGCAGGAGCTCGAGCCTAAGTTGCACCGTCATTAATCGAGCTCGAGCGAGCTTTACATAAAGCTCGTTTGGGCTCATGAGCTCAAACGAGCCTATGATATTTTAATTTTTAAAATATATACGAGCCCGAGCTCGAGCTTATTAAAGAGCTCAATAAAGATATATTACGAGCCGAGCTCGAGCTCGAGCCCAACTTTAACATTTCTTTTCCAAATCGTATAAACGAGCCGAGCCCGAGCCTATATAACATATCGCGAGTCGAGCTCGTCTTAAAATTAAGGCTCGAACGAGCCGAGCTTGAGCTCAAGCTTTTAGAACTTAAACGAGCCGAGCTCGAGCTCTGGCAGGCTCGGGCTCGGCTCGGGCTCGGCTCGGCTCGTTTCCACCCCTAGTTGCAGCAGAGAGCGATGGCACTTTTGTTGTCATAGTACAGAGGAATTTTGTTGAATATAAAGCCATAGTGAGATAGTTTGGATCTCATCCATAAGATTTGAGTACAACATGATGACACGGCAATATATTCAGCCTCTGTAGAAGATATGGAAGTACATATTTGATTCTTTACGACCAACTCACTAATTTATCACACAAGGCGTGCACATCCCGACGCGTTTCGACGCAGTATCTTGACACCTTGCATGGTCAAGATCTGCGCATAGTCGTTAGTGCCATGGCGTGTCCTGGGATACCAAAGTCCCATGTTAAAGGCTCCGAGATACCGAAGACCCGCTTAACCGCTTCAAGGTGCTTTTTGGTAGGCTTTGCTTGATACCTAGCACACATGCATACAACGAACTGAATATCTGGTCTACTGGCTGTGAGATACATCAAGGATCCAATCATACTACGAAATTTTGCTTGATCAACCGGGATCCCCGAGAGGTCCTCATCTAGTTTTGTTCTCTCCACCATGGGAGTGTCAACAGGGTCACAAGAATCAAATCCGAATTTCTTTAATATTTCATTAGCATATTTAGATTGATTTATAAAAATGCCTCCGGGATTTTGAGAAATTTGCAAACCTAAGAAAAATGACATTTGTCCCATCATTGACATTTGAAATTTAGAACACATCTCTTTAGAAAAACGGTCACACTCATTTGGGTCGGTTGAGGCAAAGATAATATCATCAACATATATTTGAACATGAATTAGATGTTTGCTCAATTAGGAGTGAACGATGTGGGATCAACAGCGCCTTTGTAGAATACATTAGCCAGAAGGAACTTTGACAATGTATCATACCATGCCCTAAGATCTTGATTCAAGCCGCAGAGAGCCTTTTTCAGATGGTAGACATAGTTAGGATGTTCGGGATCCACAAAGCCTTTCGGTTAACAGACGTAGACCACTTCTTTGAGATCGCCATTAAGAAACGCAGTCTTTACATCCATTTGGTAGACTACCATAAGTAAGAAAGATTCTGATAGCCTCTATTCTCGCAACCGGAGAAAATGATTCCTCAAAGTCAATACCCTCCTCTTGTCGATAACCCTTAGCAACAAGTCAGCCTTATTCTTCGTAATCCACACCGCTTTCATCAAGTTTCACCTGAAGATCCACTTAAGAGCAATAATCATAGCACAACGGAGGTGGTACCAATTCCCATACATCAAGTCGATCGAACTCGTGAATTTCATCTTTCAAAGCATTAAACCGTTTGTCCTCGGACATTGCAGATTTGACATCTTTTGGTTCGATCTTAGATAGTATGTAATTGAAGAAGCACCATAAGGCATCGATGTGCAAGTTGCTTTCTTGTTGATACGGGACGAGAATGATTTCAATGATGTTATCCGGTATGATCATGTGTCCATTTTCCGAGATATTCATGTGGTTGATAATAAGGTGATGTGGCAGAGTTAGGGTCCCCTGATAAAGATGTCTCTGGAGAGGGTTCAGGAGCAAATATGTTTTCGAATAGAGCATCTTCAGGAGTAGCAAAGGGGTTGTCTCCAAAGGAATTATCTACTACATTTCCTTGATGTACCAAAGAAGATTGAGGATCCGATGATGATGGTGAATGGTCAGCAAATGGAGCTTCTTGAGATACGGAAATAGAGACCGATGGACCATTTGGGTTGATTGGAGCAGGATCAGCAACAGCTGGTGGTGCAGAAGTGTCATCAGTTGTAGGCTCATAGTATTCATCATACATTGGATCAAACAGAACTTTCAAATCTTCTTTTAAAAGAGGTAAATAAGGAGTTGCAGGCGTGGGATTCTGTACAAGACCCGAACTAATTGGTCCAGGTGACAAAAGTTGAGGTGCGGGTCTAATTGCATTTAAAGTTTCCCAGGCGTGTCAACAAGCTTGAAGCCAAAACTCAAAGTTGCAAATGAAAATCCAAAAGCGATGATCATGATAACATGGTGGGGCATTTTTAAATTAGAAGTTGATCATCTTGATTTGCAATTAAAATGTCAACATCTAGAAGAAAGTATCAAAAGATCAAATGCCAAGACAAATGTAGATGCTCCACGAATTTAATGCGCTTTGAAATAAACTCACGTGATGAGCAGTTCAAGCTCACCGTAACACGATCCGAAAATTGAAAGCTCAAATTTCCCAATTAAAGGGAAAGAGGTGTGAAGTGATTGGCACTCGATTACATCCGCCTTTAGATTCTCATAATTTCCAACTTCAAAACATCATCAATAAATTGCAACAAGAAAATGAATGTTTTCAAGTGAAAATTCAAATGTTAAATTGCAATACAAAGAGTTATGTGATTAAGTCAAAGTCAATCATGATAAACACATTGAAAAAGTAACTTCTTTGCTAAACGAGATTGAGAATCTAAAGCGTTAGGTGAAAGGGAAATTGCCTATTCACGTGCAAATATGTTGTTCCAAAGGTTCCGCTTGCAATAATTATGCTATTGATGTGTTGTATATTCCCCTACTCTTAGGAATAATGAACTTGCATGTCAAGCATATCTCTCGTACCTTAATGATAGTTTAGAGAGTCTCCGTGAGATTGTAGAGGATGATAGAATAGAGAAACCACTTGATAGGGCGGTTGCCTATGCTTGTATGTATGCCAAACGATCTCGGGAACTCTTAGAATATGTCATTGTCAAATGTCCTAAACCGTACTAGGTGAGGCAGAATAGTTGCACCAGCTTCAATGCCTAAAGTCAAGCATGTTACCTTTGATGTACCTCCTAAAGTCTCAAAGCTCGGCACTTCTAGGCAAGAAATGCAAAAGTAGTGAAACAAGCGAATAATCCCGCCGTTCCTTCTACAGGAGTAAGCAGTGACACTAAGGCTAGCGGGTCAAAGCCTTCAGGCAATACAAAGCAAGATAGGACCTCGCGAGCTAAAAGTGATCAAGAGAAGATAGTAGAAGACCACCATAGGAATAATAAGTTTAAGTTGAACAATATGAATCGTGTTTATTCTAGTATTAGCTATAAGCGCATTGTAATTAATTTGAATTCTACTACGCTTGCAAAACAGTAATGAATGTTAAATTTCGCAATCATGATGAATGTGTTGTGTCTTATCACGAGGCATTTGTTAAATCCCGATGAGATAAAGTTTGGAATGCAAAACATGTTAAGTAATCTTGGAAGCCTCTGAGGAAAAAGTTTATTAATGTAGGTTTTTTTGGAAGCCTCTGAGCCATAAGTTTAAAATTGGTGAACTTTGCTCTTCATTGTCTAGATTAGTGCCCTAAGAAATGGAAGCCCTTTGGTAGAATCATACCTTTAGGAATTGACGCAGATGACTAGGTCCACCTTATTCTAGTGCGACCCCACTAATAATATCTTGGCATCTAGAAATCTTGTGAGGTCTCTGATTGCTTGTACTAACCAATCGGAACCCATATTCATGGGGATCAATGCTCCAGTTATCCATTCTAATGCATTTTCAAATCGGGTCGTACAAATCGTCTTTTGGTATTTGGATTCAGCCGCTCAAAATATATGATGGGGATATTTCATGACTCAAGAACTTCGTGAATAAGTTCATCGGGACTGTTAGATTTTGGAATGATCATTTGGTGCAATTATGGGGTGTTATCTCCGGGTATATTATGTAGAAGGAGTTGGGCACAATCATTCTCTGTTGGTCAATTTGGTGATTCTGATCTCGATGTAGCCTTTCAAAAACACACATGCTTCGTTAGAGAATTAGATGGCATTGAGCTTCGAAAAGGATCTCGTGGCGCAAACTTGTACACCATCTCTATTGAAGACACGATGAAGTCTTCTCCTATTTGATTGTTGTCAAAGGCATCTAAGAACAAGTCATGGTTATGGCACCGTCGACTCAATCACTTGAACTTCGGCACCATCAATGATCTTTCTAGAAAGGACCTTGTAAGAGGCTTACCCCGATTGAAATATGAAAAGGATCATCTCATTCGCATGCCAATTAGGCAAAAGCAAAAGTATGCCCACAAACCCGAACCGCCAATACCATTATAGAAGTTCTTCATACCCTTCACATGGCTCTATGCGGACCAATGAGAGTACAAAGTATCAATGGGAAGAAGTATGTGCTAGTTGTTGTTGGCGACTCTCTCGGTTCACTTGGGTAAAGTTTTGAGAACCAAGGATGAAACTTCCGAGGTTGTCATTAAGCTTATCAAACAATTGCGTGTTAGGCTTAACAAAACTTTCGTAATCATCCGAGCAGACAATGGAACCGAATTTGTGAACAAACGACTCATTCGGTTTATGAAAGCATTGAAATTAGTCATCATAAAAGTGTTCCACGACTCCTCGGTGAGCGGTGTAGTTGAAAGGCGAATCGTACTCTTGTGGAAGGCTGTTAGGACTATGCTAGTATTCTCAAAAGCATAAATGTTTCTCCGGCGGAAGCCATTGCCACCGCTTGTTACACTCAAAACCGATCCCTAATACATACTCTTCATGCAAAAAATCCATATGAATTAGTTCACAACAGAATACCTGATCTCTCGTTTCTACGTGTGTTTGGGGCTTTATGCTATCCAACCAATGATGGTCAAGATATGGGAAAGTTGAAAGCTAAGGCTGATATTGGATTTTTCGTTGGTTATGCACCTAATCGGAAGGATTACCGAATCTACAACAAAAGAACCCGAGATATTATGGAAACTATTCACGTTACATTCGATGAGCTGACTGAGCAAATGGCTCCTGGACACTCTAGTTATGAAATTGAGAAGCGATAATGGAGTAGTTTGTACAAGATAAAACATATCTTAGGCAATACATTTGATAATCAAATTCTCAATAAGGATGTGAATGTTCTTCCTCTCAATCTCATAGCTTTTAAGCTCATATGCATTAATTCTTGCCTCGTTTTCCATTTCATTAAACATCTTTTCATTTCTTTAACTTCAAGATTATCTAAGGCCTTTTGAATACCCTCGAATTGTTCTTTTAATTGTTTAAAGAATGGAATAACCTCGAGAAGATAATACTTTTTGTTTGCTCAAAACCCTTTCCCTTGAAGAATACCGTTGGTGTACTTCTCTTCTTACATATTTTTATCAAGTCAACAAATAGTTGGTAAATCATGTATATGCAAACTAAGGTTTTGCATTGTGTAGGAAGAGTTCTAGGCACTAAATGCATCGTGTGTTGGGAGGATGCAAGTAACCACGTGCAATTTCCTAAGGGAGATTTATTAACAACAAGTTCTTGACCTTTTCTTTTTCATGTCTAACGTCCAAAACACTTGTTCGGGGGTTAATTGAGTCGAGGTTTAAGCGTGGCTAAAATTTTCCTTAGAATAATTGGGAGTTTTGACATTTAATCTATTCTTCACACAATTAGGTTCCTTTATTTTCTTATCCATTTTCTCTCTAGAGGCATTTTCTAACTCTATGTCCTCTTCAGTGTTCTGTACACAAGTTGGCTTTTGTTTCGGCTTAAGAATTTAACTACCATCATAAATCACTTCTTGAGCCCTTTAGGCTTTCTTAAGATACACAAGATTTGGGTCTTCTACAAGGTTTTCACTGTGTTTATCACTTAAAACTCTGTGCTTTGTAATCATGTGAGCATTTTCAATGGTGTTGCCTTGTACGTACAACTTGTTTTCAAGTTTGTTCTTTAAAGTTTTAAGGTTGGAAAAATCATTTAGGAGTTTAGATTCCTTTTCTTTGAATTCATGTTTAAGCATTTTTACTTTTTCTTGCATTTCTTGTTTTGCTTATGAGTTTAATTAAATTTCTCTTGTAAGAATTTAACTCTTGTTTTAACGTTTCTTCCTTAAATTACTTTTAGTAATCAATGTACGCATTTGGCTATCCATTTCCAACTCACGTGTGGTCAATTCAAATTTAGCACGCTGTTCATAGATGGCAACTTGATCCTTATACATATTTAGCTTAGTGGCCATGGAGTCATAAGGCACATATTTAGTGTACTCATTAAACACATATTCATCATTAATGGCAGAAGATTCACCACTTGGTACAACAGGACTTTCATCGTGCTTCACATATTGCTCATATGGGATAACATTGCTATTCCCCATATTTACAATATTTGACTCAACGACTACTGTTAGTTGTACTTTGTTGGGAATCTTTTGCTCATCAACCACATCATATAGTTTTAGTACCTCTGATATAATTGAAGCATTTGAGTGAACAACTTGTTGAGGTGATGAAACCATAGGAGAAATATTAGCCATGAAAATGGTTTGTCCGTTGGTTCATCATCAACATCATTGTCGAGCATCACGATCAACAACTGGAAGACATTGGGATTGTTCTATGCCAAATCATATCTTTGGTTGTTCATCACGTCGACATCAAATGTTTTAGCATTCCCATCAGCAAGAAACAACAACTCTTTCTCATCCAACACTGCTCCACTGTCTTGAACCTGTATCAACAACATCTTATCCCTGAAGTACTCATCATTTTGTGGACACTTAGGTTGAGTGCAGTTCCTAGCAATATGTCCCTCACCCCCACAGTTATAACACTTAATTGGTTTGCCTTGACCCTCAACTACAATCCTTCCTCTGTTCTGAGCCCCCACATAACTAGCTGCAACATTTCCCCGTGCAACATTCCTTTGATTCATATTTTGCCTTCCTTGCACATTTTGCACCACAACCCTTCCATCTTCCACTGTAGCTTGATTTTGTAAGTTAGAGGAAGTTCTGAGTTCGTTGTTGGTTTAGGGAAGTGATGTTCTGAATTGTTGAACCAATAAAGCAACTTGGTTCGAGAGGTTTTCAATCAGCATGTCTGATGGGGTATATCTGAGTGCGGTATGGTAATCGATTACGGTTACGAGAAGATGGTAAAACACGTGAGACTTGAGTATCAAGCTTCACATTAGAGCAGATATACTCTTGAGTCATTAGTTGTGCTTGTTGTTGTAGTTGGATTGAGTTTTCCATGATCAAGCGATCAAGCGTAGCATGCTTCTCTGTTGAAGTAAGTAGGCATACAACTACTCATAGTTCGTATTCTCAATCATTTGTTGACTTCACCGCAAAGAATAAACTGTTCCACTCGGTGTCATGTTGTTCACAAACTTGGAATTCGGTTGGATATTTGGCATGGTTATATTGATATGCCTCATATCATTAACCTTAAAGTTAGTTTATGATTAATCTAGAGGATTTCAGAGGCATAACCTTAAGGTAGTCTCAAAGAGTTAGGAAAAGGCACACCCACGACCTTAGGCAACACAACGCGTTAAGAATAAGGGCGTGACAATTCAACCATCAATAAAAGATAATTAGGGAGTAATAGTATCTAGGTAAACACATTTTAATCATCATACGAGCACACATCAATAGACATAAGACTACCGTAGTATTAGATAATTAGAATAGTAGAGTAATCGGTGAAGTACCAACCCCAAATCAAGCCCAGAGATTTTACCCTTAGCTTTCAAAAAATATAGAAAGATAAAAAAGAATCTTCCTCAACCTCAACCTTAGCGTAGTACACTTTTACTAGAATTACTATTCCCCAGAGAACGATATCAATACCGAGGCTTACCCAATACTACACTACAACAATTGGGTTCATCGCCTGGGGTGTTGAAAAACTTTCTCGACGAAAAGGAAGTTCCTTTGACCCCGAATGCGCCTATACGCGCATCAAGTTTTTGGCGCCCCGCCGGGAATAGAATAGCTAGTTAGATTTCTATCTCGTTTAGGTTCCTTGCTTGATTCATATCAAGTATTTCTGTTTAACACTATCAATATCATATCTAAGGTATTAGTGTTCATTCTAGCAATCTTAGAGTCTAGATGATCAACTAGTGTTTGAAGTTGAGCATAAAGTTCACATTAGCCACTTGCTATCTTCCCCTTTTCTAGGCGTTTAATTTTGCTTTTAACTCTATGACTTCCTTTTCTAAGCGTTGATTTTGGTTTTCAAAAACTTATTTTTGTTGATTACATTTAAGCTAATTTTGCAAAGTTTATCATATTCATTATGCAAGAGTCATTATCTAATGATGAGCTACTATAGTATTCGTGACATACCTCGTCATTTACCATGAGACAAATTTCTTCGTCCTCTCTTCGCTCATTCCCCACGAGCCGCTCATGAATGCTTTTTGATCATCACGTTTGGGACACTTACTAATAAAGTGGTTTGGGTCCCACATTTAAAGCAAGCGATCATCCTTGCCTCTCGTCCTTTTTGCTTTTCGGAATCCTTTCTTGTCGTCATATGGTTGCTTGATGTATCTTCCCTTTCTAAAGAATTTTTGAAGTCCTTACCGCCATAGCATACTCCTCGTCATCCTTTGTCAGAAGAGGAGTTCTCTTCATCGCTTGAAACCTTCTTGGCTTCATGGCAAGAGATTTGTGCTTCTCTTTCCTTTTGAGGCTTGGAACCTTTAGCGAGGACAAGCTCATAGACTTTTAAATTGCCTATGAGTTCATCAAGGGTGAGGATTGACAAGTCTTTTGATTCTTCGATTGCCGCCACCTTAGATCTCCACTTGGATGGAAGTGCCCTTAGATATCTCCTAACATGGTTACGGCTAGAGAAATATTCATCAAGTGCTTGTAAAGATGTAATTATACTATTAAAGTTAGTAAAGAATGATCTATAGTATCCTCATCCGATATCGAAAATTGTTCATATTGTTGAACACTTGAACAAATAAATCAATTTTATTGTTTTAACTTGTTGATTACCTTGATGAGTTACAAATAAAGAATTCCAAATTTCTCTAGAGGTTTTGAGCATGGAAATTCTTTCAAATTCCTTTTTGGGTAAAGCATTATATAAAACCATTTTAGCTTCACTATTTTTGAAAAGCTTTTTCTTAATATTATCGGTGAGTTTATCATGAGGTATGTTAACTAAAATTCCATTTTCATCTTTTGAAGTGGCTTCAAAATCGCCTTCAACAATGATGTACCAAAGATCAATATCTTTTGACTTCACATACGTTTCGAATCTATTTTTCCAATATATTAAACCATTAGTTTCAAGTAGTGGTGGTCGTTGCATAGATTGCCCTTCCTTGTATTTTTCAGAACCCATAGTTATCGAAAAGTTTTTAAAATACAGTTTACTTTAAAACTTTTATAAACTTAGCTCTTGATGCCAATTGTGAAAACAAGAAGGGGGGGGGTTGAATAGTTTTTCCGATTTTTAATTAGTTTCTAAAAACTTTAGATTCGATATGTGAAATCGTATGGGTGAGAGAAAGTATAGATCTAAGAGTAATGCAAGTAGATAAAGTAAAGTAAGGGATAGAAATGGCACAACCGATTTATAGTGGTTCATTACAAGGACACCTTCCTTGACCTACTCCACTCCCCGAGTCACCTACTCGAGAGTTCAAGCACTATGTCAACAAACTCCTTCAACTTGGTGGAGAAGCCTTCACAGCGTTGTTTACACCTTTTACGGTACAAAGCTAAATACCGAGTCCGTAACACGGAGGACCAAACCAACACAACTATAACACAACAAATATGTGAAATATGAAATACAAGATCTTCGCATCTAAATCTTGTGGAGGAACAAATCAATCAGGACCCTTGCTTGGATGACTTGTAGAATGCTCGTGATCTCGCCTTAGAGAAGGACCTATATGAGAATCACAATAGAAGAAGAAACAACTCTCTAGATCAAGTGATCTTTTGTTAGAAGAGTGTAAGAATATATGAGAGAGTTAGTAAGAAGAGGGGTAAGTAAAAATGAAGAAATGACTCTCTATTTATAGGCAAATTCTTGCCACTGTTGCACGGATCCCACGGATCCCTTCCTTGAGGGATCCGTCTAGTGTAACTCCAGGGATCCGTGGGACGCTCCTCTTTGCCCATGGGTTTTTGGGTTATGGGTCATGGGTTATGGGTTGGTCCATGGGTATTTCTTTAGTTACAATGTATCTAATAGATGCAATGCATCTAGTCAAATGGGTATGGGTTAACTCCATGGGTTATGGATATGCTCCATGGGTATGGGTCATGGGTTGTGGTTTTAACCATCCTAATAAACTATTACAACAAATGAATTATTACAACAATTTGTATTAAATGACTATATATAAATGCTTTACAAAATAACATGTATCCTTATAGTTTTACTTATGATAACATTATATTTGTTATCAACAAAACATAAAGAGACGCTAAATATTTAATAAACGTTTTACGGTTTATTTGTATTAACAAATCCGATTGTATTGCTTGGGCAAAGAGAATGGTCTTAACATCATTCAATCAATTGATGAAGGTCCGTACGGATGGGCACCACCAGAGATCAACTTGAAACTAGTCTTGATGGAAGTGTCACACTAGGAATGGATATACCAAGGACTTATGATGATCTTAATGATAAGGAGAGAAGCGATATGATCGACATCGAGCTTCCAACATCATCCTTCAAGGTCTACCAAAGGACATTTACAAGTCGATTAATCACAAAACCGAGGCCAAAGCGGTTTGGGACAATGTCAAGATGCTTCTTTTCGCTCGTAATTGACAAAGGAAGATCGAGAATCACAATTGTATGATGACTTTGAAAATTTTAAGATGAATCGGGGGAGAGCATTACAGTACCATGTGAGGTTTCACAAACTTGTGAATGCAAAAGGTCTAGGCTTTCGTGAACTTAATCGTCAACTAGTGAAAACAAAGAAACAAAATTAAGTAAAAGCAATAGAAAAAGAAACCATGTAGTCGCGGATCCCGGATCCCACAAAAGGGAACGGCTAGTGTCTGACCGAGGATCCGTGGGTTTGCTAAAGCAAACGATGGTAATAATATAGCCTCTCATCTAGAAGCTGGTTTTGTTATTGTTAATAAGAATAAACCAACCCATGTTACTATTAGACAACCACCTACAAGACAAAATCAAAGTTGTTGAAACAAGCGAGACCTTGATAGATCTTGAGCTCGTGGATGGTTATATATGCCTATGTAATCACAAGCACAATAAAAGACAATCTCTACTACTTATATTTATCGGTGAATATAAACACAAGTAACAAATAACTAAGAACTACGTGATCCTCTATGGATCGTTATAATAACTAAAGCTGTGTTTTTCCAATCGGTACATAACTCATTCTAATGTGTTCCTTTTATAGACAAGGAACCCTAAACAAAACCTAAACCGTTTCCCAAGAAACGTATAAACATAAAACTAAATAAGATATACACAATCACTTCTAATAAAGCTCATGTATATCAAACTAAATATACTAAACACGGAATAATCACTTCCGAGAAACAAACTAATAACTATTATACTTGATTATGTCTTGAGAATCCACTCTTCAATGAGAATCCTTGCCCGATAATTTCAAAGATAATCCAAACTTCACATAATTCCAACAATCCTCCCTAAGCGGAATTTGACTTGGTTAAGTTCGGTTTCTTGATAGATCTTTAACAAGACGGCACTGGAGGATTGTGCACAAACAACAACGACAAAGAATCCAAATAAAAACATCTCTTTGATGAAGAAACACTGAAACTCCATATCTTTGCGACAACAAATGACAATAGGTACATCAAAACATATTAGTTTGAACGATTCTCATCACATCCGGTGTGTTAACTCTCGTGAGAGGTGAATCATTGAAAATAATGGATTAGATGTCTCTTTACCAATAGCAATCACTCTTTGGAGTAGCCATATGTTTAAGTTAAGTAAACTATGGTACATCGATAACCATCATCGATTTATTGGCAAACCGAAACCATAGAAGCGGATTTGAAATGTCTTTACACGTAGCCGTTTGCTCGGGACTAGTCAATTCTTAGAATTGGTGAATTGACAACCAAATATGGTATTCAATGCCTTTACCACAAGCCATATACATGTGGGCTAGTCAATTCTTGGATTCCAAAAGGAATAAACCATGGTGAATTGAAAACCATACAACACTCAACAATGAAGCATGGGTGGTTGCATACCATGATTTTGAGCAAACCATTACTGACTATCAACGATTTGAGATGTCTTTACCAAAGTTGTACCCCTTGGACTAGCTAACTCTTTGACATACACAAGGTATATCTGGTGAGTCAAGAACCAACAAAAGTATACAACAAACCTGCAATAAAAGTTAGACAAACCCAATTTATTTATTTATTTATTTATTTTTTTTTTATTTTTTTTTAACTAATAAAAGAAAGATAACAAAAATTACAAAATAACCAAAATATTACAATCAAGATGAACCTTTAAGTTGCAGAAGCTGAGTTTTAATCAAACCAACACATTGAGAAGCATGAAGTTCATCATTGCCAACTGGATTAGGAGATACTTCCAACTTCTGTCTTAGCATACGTTCCATGAATTCAACAGACAAAGGATAAAGCTTATCCGAGAACATACACAAAATCATACCACATTGTGTCAAATAGAACCTCCAACTCTCAATCTCCCACTTATGTGAATTCTTCCAAATAGAATACCCTTTACCATACGGAGAATGAGAATCAAACAAGACACAAGATCACCCAACAAATATAAACCGAGAACCCGTTGGTGAATGAATATTATAATCTTGAGTGACATGTTCATACAACATCTTCAAATCATGTCTATTCACCAAATGAAAGATGTCCTTCAAGAAGTTGAACTCGAATAGCGATATTATCCATTCGATAAGCGATGTTAAGCTTCCCGCCTTTCCAATTGACCAATACCGCAATGTGTTCCTTCGGAAAAACCTCAACAGTCCAACTTTAATAAAAGTTGACTCATCGGCCTTGAGATCTAACGCAATATTCTTTGAAGAATGTTTCCTAGCGATACCGACAGAACTCCTTAAGGAATTAAGTTTCCTTTTAACCAAGCTTTTCTGCCTTCTACCGCTATTTTATCTGTATCAATCGTATATCATCTTCCTTACTCAATGGATCACCCAATCCACACTAGGCAATGCTTGAGAAGAAACCAAAGAAGACTCAAGAAACAACCTTATCGGAAAAGTATTAGCTTGAGTTGTTTGAAGTAACAACTGGAGAGATCACGAGGCAAAACAAACATCAAAATTATCCACTATTTCAACTGTTTTATGTCTCTTTGCTTTAGGAACATCGACATTGAAGCAATTCTTTCCAATTTAGAAGAAGAAGTAGAACCGAAGAAGAAAGCTTCATAATCATATTATCTTGTCGATCAAAGCATCATCGGACAAAGCGATTTGCTTCATTGACATGCGAATTATAAATCGTAGAACTATGATTCTTCACAACTCTCTCATATGATTCCTCTTACGAACTATAGTCATGGGTTTTCTCTTTTAGCTTTATATCTTTGAGCAATAAGAGCTTTCCTCTTTGCACCGCCTCTTGCTTCCTTTGATTACCAAAAGCCACCATTTGATCCACAAAATTCTCATTATCAAAAGATGCTCCTAATATAAGTTTTGCAAGATTTGGATCGGATGCACCTTGAGTAGTATAAGCATCCCATTGATCATCGATGATCTTAGGAAGTAATGCATCAAGCTCTAATTTTCTTTCAAGAGACAAATTAGAATCGATCGAGCTTGAAGAAATTCAAAGAACTACACGACTCTTACGCATATTTTTATAATCGAAGAAATTTAGCTTGAGCTTGATTTTCTTCTGCGATTACCAAACCCGAACCAATCATATCATCAATCATGACTTCCTTTCCTCTATCGGAAGATTCTTCACGAGAACCAATTTGAGCTTCGGAAGGAACAACTAAACCAACATCGGAAGAAACATGTTGAGACAATTCCATAGCGGTGTAGAAAACTTCGGAGGAAGAATTCAACTTATAAATTCTTCCACCATAAAAACTTCATCATCATCTGTGAAGGTGAAACATTTGATTGTTCTTGTATAAATGAAGTTTGACCATGATCGAAACAACCTCCTCAACTAGAACATCGCAGATGCATCAACAACTTGTGGCTCCTTTGAAGTTCGAGTAGATACCTTATTCAAATATTGTCTTCTTCTTTTCTAGCAAATATAATAGGCACCTTGCTCTTTGAAGATTCAAACAATAGGAGAAGAAACATCGGATGTAAGAGTCGCATCAACCAAGATTCCTAGTGATACATGTTGAGTCTCTTCTTGCTCCTCTTCAGAAGAAACCAAACTTCTCTTTTTACCCCTCTGACCCAGTAATTCCTCCAAGTTCTCAACTTTAGTCTCATTGAAGCAAATAACTTAGAAGTTAAAACTCCTATGGGATGAAAAGCTTGAGTTTGGGTAGAAACATCCAATATCATCTGTAAAAACCTAGGGTACATCAAAAACTTGCCCTTTTCCTAGTTATATTCTCAACCATATTATTGAAAATAAACTTAGAAAAATTATAAGTCAAACCCTTAGATAGACAAATAATACCACATCCCAATTGAGTTAAAATCGATCCCATCCTCCATACTTATTGCTTACACATGAAGCAATGTATGAACCAAAACCTCCACATAGGACAAAGGCGATTCTTTAACCACATGTCGGTCGAGTACCTTGATATCCAATTGCTCTAAGCCCTTCAAGTACCACCGCAACATCGAATGATAAACCCATTCTCATCATCCAAGCGAAGTTGTCTTCGATCGGTTCCTGCGTCACCACATACTGTTCCGTCAACCCTTGCAACAATCTCTGTATCACTCCTTTTCGTAGCCGATGCCCAAAATTGAGTAACCAAGGATTCATATATAGCATTCGGAGAATGTGTTAGAGCATACTGAATCTTTGATCTTTGTAAGAATGCAATCATCGGTCTATACAACTCGTCACCCCGAGCAGTTCCCAGAAAAGCGACCTTATTATGATCATGTTTGAATTGAAGCGCCATGAAAGATTTTGAAAATTAGGGTTACGATTTACACAAATGGAAGTGTCTTGAATGAGAGTAACCGTTGAATCACTTAATATGGGACGAATATATGCGATGAGAATAAATAGAAATTTCCCAATTTTGGTCAAAGATTGACCAATGCTGACGTGGACTTCTACTTTTACTCAAATTCACTTTCAACTTCGGTAGAAACGAAATCCATTCTGCTGAAGAATACCAATCAGCAGAAACAAATCACTTATTCAAGAAGCTTTAGTAAATATCTTTTTACTGTTTCACCCACTCGCATTAAATCTCATTACCACTTGAAACCGTCTATAAAACAATCCCAATGCACACATACCTCTTCATCAAAAACCCCCAAATATCATTGCAAACCCTAATTCCACCAATGCTCCAAAATTAAACCACAATAAACCATGAGTACCAAACCTGAGATCATAGATCTCACAACATCATCCTCATCATCATCATCATCATCCTCTTCAAGTGAAGATACAAATCCATGGCTTCATTACTTTCCACGACCATATCCACGACCAAAGAAGTCACCCTTTCTTCCTTCTTCAGAAGATGATATTGTAGTGAATCCAAGTGAATCTGCTGATGATTCTGATGACTCCTATAAGGAGAGAACATCTTACTCCCAACCTCCAGCACCTCAGCCTCAACGAAGGCCCCGACAAAATCCACCACTCCCTAAAGATAGAGAGGTGGTTCTCGGTCTTTCTGCATCAGGTTTTGGTGCATCAACACACATCGTATAGAGGAAATGCTTAAGGATAGTAGATGGGTTGCATTTTGGTTGAAATCAATAGATGGAGCACAAAGGACACATTATTTTCTCCATCATCATGATTTGCATCAATCCATCCTCTCCATTTTGATCCTTAGCATCCTCATCATAGTAGTTATGCATCTCCGACCATCGAGATAGAATAAATGGGTGGTTATGCAAGACTTCACGAATGCATATCCAAAGATCTAGTGTGAAAGATGTGAGCGATCATGCATATCCAACGACTGTTAGATGTTGGAATAGATGATATGTAATATATTAGGATTAGTAGATCATGTAGATGCATTTGATGTTGTTTGTACTCTGTAAGTCGTAAGTCAGAAGCATTTCTTGAATGAATGAATGAACAATTTGCTTGAGTACTTCTTTTGAATGAACCATAAAACTGAATGAACCATAAAACTTCAGTACATCATCTTCAGTGGAAACAAATGACTCACTTCAGCACTTTGAATTCAGTAGAAACAAACTTAAGCTTTCTTGACCAAATCCCAACTGAACAACCACTCTGCAAAACAGAACAAACACAGAGACATACACAAACCAACAAAGAAACACAAACTAAGATTACATTAGCTTGTTAGAGTTAGAGAATAGCAAACCAATATACAAAGTTACATAGCAAAATGCAAAGTATGCAAATCCTCCACAGGCATATGCCTCCCCGAGGCCTATGCCTCCCTTAAACTTTGCAGGTTAAGGGTTAAGCATACCGATATGGACCACAAGGTATTGAAACCTTGGTCCATCAAAAACTTTGTTAACAAATGCCTTACATTATCATCAATATGAATTTTGACCACTTTTATCAAATTTTTATCATATGCATCTCTTATAAAATGGTGCACGATTTCAATATGTTTTGTTATTGTGAAAAGCTGGATTTTTAACAATGCATATGGTACTTTGATTATCAATAAAATTGTTGTGTTCATGAAATTGTACCCATAATCCAACAACCGATTTTGAATCCAAAGAACACATTCACGACAATTTGTAGCAAACAACATACTGCCTTGGTAGATGAGGTAGCCACGATAGTTTGTTTCTTGCATTGCCAAGAAATCAATCTTTCAAGGAATTGGCAACCTCGGTGGTGGACCTCCTATCCAGTTGCACCGGCATAGTCACTATCACTATAAGCTTCCAACTTAAAAGGAGACTCTTTTGGGTACCAAAGACCTAGAAGAGGTTGGCCTTTGAGGTACTTAAAGATCTTCTTGACATTGAGATGGGAAGTCGGTGGAGTAACTTGATGTCGTGAACAAACACTCACAAACAAAAGTAATATCGGGCCTTGAAGTCATTAAATACATCAAAGAGCCAATCATAGACACATGCGGATGAACATTCGGGTGGATGCGCTTCATTGTTGGTCTTTGTCTTTGGAGCTTCATAAGGTGTAGTGGCGATCCTTACACCCTCCATACCAAACTTTTCAAGATGTCCTCACATATTTGTCCGGTGATAAAGATACCATCGGTTTCTGCTGAACTTGAAGACCCAAAAGAAAGTCATCTCCCATGGCACTCATCTCGAAATTCTCCTTCATAAGCTCCTCAAACTCCCCGCACCAAGCTTCCTTTGTGGATCCAAAATAATGTCATCCATATACACTTGCACAAGAATGATGTCGTGGAATTCTTCTTAGGAATAGAGTCTTATCAATTGCACCTCTTATAACCATGCTTGGAAGAAATGTAGAGAGCCTAGCATACCGGGCTCTGGGTGCTCGATGTACTCCATAGAGCTTTGACTACCTTATAAACATGATTAGGATGATCCGGATCTTCAAATCCTTTAGGTTGAGTGACATAAACCTCCTCTTCAATTTCACCATACAAGAAGGCTCCTTTAACATCCATTTGATAGACCATAAAACCCATATAGGATGCATAAGCTAAGAAAATCCGTATGGCCTCAACTCTTGCCACTTTGGTGCAAACACTTCATCATAATCTATCCTCCTCTTGTCTATACCCCGTGAAACTAATCGCTTTGTTTTTAATGACAACACCTCGAGCATCTCTCTTATTCTTGAATCCATTTAGTCCCAATAGCATACTTACCATCGGTAGTGGTACCAATATCCAAACCTGCGATTTTGAAATTGTTGCATCTCATCCTGCATTGCCTCAAGCCAACTTGAGTCTTCAAGAGCCTAAGTAACCTTTGGTTGGTTCCACTTGTGAGAGAAAACAAGCAAACAAACAATGTTCATAGTACGTGTGATTGTCTCTGGCGATTTGAGACATAAGAGATAAAAGCCACGACCATATTTAGAGCGTGCTCTGATGCCCCTTGTTCTAACGGTGCATTTGGATCACCAATAATATTAGGCGTGGATGAACATTGTTGATCCTTGTAGTAGTAGTGGTGTTGACATCAATGGAGGAATCAAGATTAGTCACGATGGGTTCAAAGTCGATTATCATAGGAAGGTGTGTTGAAGATTCACCTTTAGGTTGATTATGACCAAGATCGAAGGTTTTGGAAACCGTGTATAAGGTTCTCAAGATCTGTTGACACTTTAGTAGAGATAGGGTAGAGTCAACATGTCTTTCGGTAGAATGGGAGAGGTGAGGAGAAAGCAGAATCACTTTCGTGAATTGACGTTTCCACCGATTGCTTCACTTGCACTGTCTTCAACATTCCTCTCGGCGTCTAAATTGGTGCATACTCTTGTTTCTTGATCCGGCAAGGTCCTCAACATAATGGAATTCATCTTCACCCACATCGGTATAATCTTTAGAAGTGTCACCTACAAAATTGTTGGGGAGAAGGAAGGCACTACAATGGGTTGTTCATCATCATCGGACCCTGTCGAATTTGCATCCATAGTCCACCTGACCGGTAGATGGAGATGCTTGAGAATCTGCATCTTTGGTTAGCCATATGTCTAGAATAACCCAAGTAATCAATCAAGTAATCAAGGTCAAATGACCAAACATGACCCGTCCTTGAACATTAGGCTTGTCTTCTAGATACCTCGATTCAATGTCTCCTCAATCTTCTTAGCGGATACATTGTAAACCACGACGCCTTACTATGAGCGAGAATATCCCACAATGTAACCATCATCGCCTTTCTCATCAAATTTGCCCAACGGATCACTTGTATTCAAAATTGTCCTTGACAACCAAGCGGTTTAAGGTAATGAATAATGAGAACTTTCCCAAAAGAAGTTCATAAGGTGTTTTAAGATGTGGTCTAGTAATGGACACTCGATTTAGTACATAACAAAATTTGTATCAACAACTTGATCAAAACATGGTTGGAAGTTTAGAGTCGCTTGACATTGATCTTGCGACCTCTATTAAGGTCCTATTTTTCTTTACGCCACCCCATTTTGTTGAGGGTTCTTGAGTGCTATAGTCCCTTTTATGCCTTTTGACCTCTGAGTTCTATTAGTCGACATTCTTGAACTCGTCCCATTATCACACCTAATTCCTTTCACCTTTTGTTCAAGCGATTTTCAATAAGGGTAACAAAGTCATCAACACTACCGATGTTTCATCTTTGGTCCTTAGAAAGAATACCCAACAAAATTTGCTATAACCATCGGTGATCACAGACAAAAATATTTATGATCAATGCTTCTCATGAGTTGGACCAAACAGATCCATATGAAGCGGTGAAGAGGTTCGAAATAATGCTACTATCATGTGAGGGAACACCTTTGTATGAGGCTCTCTTGCTTTCCTTTGTTGCATACAACACGCTTATGATCATTGGTGAAAACTTTGGAAGGAAGACCTTGAACAAGGCCCGTTTAGAGGCGGTTTATGGTCTTGAAGTTGACATGGGCCATCCTACATGCCATTTGGTGGACTCATCCACGGATGCTTTAGCCACCAAACACGTTAAGTCACATTTGGTTTGACATCGATTAAGTTGAATGTATAAAGATTGTGACTACGAGGAACTTTCGTGAATTGAAGTTTCTTACGGGAGTTTGAAGTCTTTAGATAGCACAAGACATTTATCCTCTGTGAAGAGTACTTTGTTCTTGGTGTCACAGTTTGTGAGGCGAAAACAAATTGAAGTGTTGAAGTTCCTTGACATAATATACATTCTCAAAGTCCGGTGAGGTGTTTTGATGGTCCACTTTCGAAGAATTGCCATCACTTCCTCCAAAGGTTACATTGCCTCCTCCTTGATGGATACAAAGTTATGCATCATATCCTGTTTCCGACATACTTCTAGAACAACCCATCAACAATTCCAACATCTTTATGCTTAAGGGGATGATCCTACAACAACAACAAAATATCTGAGTAAAATTAGTACACTATGGAGGCTCAGTCATTCTTGACTTGAACACCTTAATGGATCATATGAGTTATGCCATGTAGAAGTATAAGATCCACTATTGTTCTTGGGTTTCCATTGAAACTTAGGTCCTGTTTATTCCAAGAACAACTGCTGAGGTCTTGACATGACAAGATCCCAATATTCTTTCCCATCGGTCGTAGGGTTAACATATCTAGGCCAAAACCATTTTTAAAATATTCACCGTTGGTTGAACATATGGTTTTACAATGGTCTCCTCAGGAAAAGGAGTATTGTTATAAGTTGCTTGTGGAACATAAGGTGGTATATCATTAACATTGGTCCACTTTGGTCTAGATTTCCTAGAATCACCACACTATTCATCCTTTGCTCATGATAATCACAATCCTTAATTAAATGAAATTTACTTCCACACACAAAACATGTCTTCTTTTGAAGATTTATTCAAACCAAAGATGTGTTATTACAAGCGTAAGTATTCAAACCAAAACCATGAAAAGAATTGTTTTTAACAATACTATTATGCAAAGAATTAAAAAGCAAGTCTTCAGAGGCAACTGTCTTGGAAGTGGATTGATTCGCTCCCAGACGGTCAAGTTTTATCACACAAATTAGCCACTTGTGAATGGCCAACCGTAACAAACTTAAAACAGTCCGGAAACAAATGCAATGAAGATCAGGAGAGTATAGTATTTCCCCGGGTCGTTATGTCCCAGCGAGCTATGCGATGAATCACCACACGAATAGTGATCGAGATGATTTGAACGGAAAAGGGATTTGATTTATTATAACTAAGGAAAAAGTTTATAAATTACAGAGGCTTAAATGCAAATTAAAGAAAATTAAAAAGATAAAATATATTAAATAAACGCTATCACTATTTGCAAAATGATGTTTTTGGTTTTTCTTTTATAAAACTTAAATTAAAAACTACGTTACGTATAAAAGAAAATGTGAAATTAAAGCAATATAAATCCTAAAAATATGAAAATGACATTTTTACAAACCTAATGATAAAAGAAAATTTTTAGAAAAAGAAAATTATTTTTAAAACTACTTATCTAATTATTATTAATTAAAAACTATTTTTAACTATTTAATAATGGCCTAAATTACAAGAAAATATGAAATAAAGCTAGAAAAATGAAATTATGACTTGGAAAAATCTAAAATAACTAAAGAGAATTTTCAAAACTATTTTGTATTTTTTGAATATTTTTGTATTTTCTATGAATTAAAACTATTTAAAACTACTTAAATTGCTTAAAAATACAAATTTAACTAAGAAAAATCTGAAAAATATTTTTTGACTTTTATATTTATCTTAACCTAAGAAAATGAAAAATTATTTTTTGAAACTTTTCGAATTAATTGTATTAAATGCTAATTAAAAGGCTTAAAAACTGTTTTAAATCAAGAAAAATACCAAACTGACCTAGAAAAATATGAAAAATTCAAGATAAGTCTAAAATAATATTAAAAGTATAGGAAAAATATAAAAACAGGGGGTTGTGTGCAAGAATATGAAACTGCAGTCACAAGTGCTTATAAATAAGCACTTGGAATAAGCCAATGGTACCAAATGAGTACCAAACTGATACAAAAGCTAAATTAAGCTATAAGTACTCAAAATGAACTAAATACAACTGTCCTAAACCTATGAATTGCAAACTGCTAAGATTTGAGGATTTGAAATAAATGCTAAAAACAGATTTGGGAGCTACTTTTAAGCTAAAGAATAAGCACTTAAATAAGCTGGAAACTAGAAAACAAATGTTGGAACTTAAAGAAGACCTGGCCAAGAACCTATAAACCAAAAACTAGACCTGGATAAGCTCAATTGAGCTCAGTGCGAAGTGAGTGCGCAAACCTGTCGGAGACTCGGTATTGGTGAGTCAAGATTGCAGAGGCATTTGTGCCCATCTTGACAAGCCATTTTGGGACTTATAAAAAATTGCTAAAAATCTGAAAAAATGATATTAAGAAAATAGACCAACTGAACTTTTTAAACCAACAATTTCATGTGATTTGACCCAAAAATGATTCAATGAAAAATCACCCCAGTTGGGTGAAAAACTGGATTTTCAACTTTTTTGACTTTTGAAAACAGATTTTGCATTTGACTTTTTTGAGATTTGCAACTAATTTGTGGACAGATGTTGATGTATTATGATGAAATGGAACTGAATTAAGCTACTCTAATGATATTTGAATACAAATCAAACTTTTGATATCACTAATTTTCAACAGTTAAGAAATTAAGACATGTTATATAAGATTTTGACTTTTAAGATTCAAAGGTTCAAAGTTAAGACAGATATGAGTCAATTGGACTTAATGGAGACTGAGTGAACATAATTGAAGCACAAACTCAAGCTTGAGATCAATCAAGCCAACTGATCCAAACACTCTCTTAGAAACTGATTTGGCTAATGACTAAGCAAACTACTGAGTTATCTCATTTTACCACTTAAACTAAATCTAGTGACCCTAATTACTACTAAATAAACAGGTATAAAAGGTTTAATGATCACAGGCTCAAACACAAACACAAACTGTAAACTGAACAAAAACTGAAAATGAGAATAATACTCACAAGTGTTCCAGCTGATATTGCAGCTTAAACCAAACCCAAGACTACACTATGCTACTCAAACCCAACCCAAATCAACTCTGCATCAACCCATTCCATTTCCAAACTGCTTAAACCAAAATTTCACCAAGTTTGACTTTTGTTGACCAGGAACCAATATTGATTGAATCTGTTTCATAAGCTTACAAAAAGCTATAAGAAGCTTAAGTAAGCTTGTTTGAGCTTAAAAATAAGCTACTAAGAGTTTGTACATAAGAGTTGGAAACTAAAATTTGCAACAGTAAACACAAGACCATGAATTTTAGCTAAACTTTGAAATTGATTCTTAAAAACAGATTACAATGATAACATAACTTGAATTTAGATCATAGAAACAAAGGATTACATTTTTAAAACTCAAACTAAAATATTTATTCTAAAAACGACATACAAAGAAAACTAAAACTAACTAACTCCCTTCTTCTTGCTTCTTTTTCCTCTTTTATACACCCAAAATGTTTCTCTCTCTCCTCTGATCACTTCCCACTTGGTTCCAGGGCTATTGGATGTCTTGAGTGGATTTTGGCCATTTGATCAAAATTTGGCGGGAAAAGGTTTATTTGCCAGTGGGTGTTGAGTGTTAGGGGGAGGGGTGCATTAAATGCAATTTGGAGTTTGGTGGAGGTGGAGTGATAAGGAGGGGATAAGGTGAGCTGGAGGTGTGGGATTGTCTGAGTTTGCAGAAGCAGGTGTTGAAGAAGAAGAAAAGGAGGGAACAAGTAGGGTTTGACTTATGGGTTTGACCGGCTTAATATTATGAAGGGGGTCCAAAATGCAGGGGTTCAAATGGGTTGGCAGGGGTCACAATTGGTTTGACAGGGGTCCAAGGGCTTAGGCTCTTTAATAAACAAGGACCTTTGTTGTAAATTCTGAAAGTTGGAGGGCCAAGGCTGCCAATTTTGCAAAGTTGCTCCAAGGGACTAAAAGTGACAAGCTCCAATAGTACAAGGACCAAACTTGACATTTTCAAATTTCCAAGGACCATTTTTGCCAATTTTTAAACTTGAAGGACCAAATTTGTAATTTCTCAAAACTTTTGATATTTTTAACCAAAGGTCTAATTTTGACAACTTATGATTTTAAAAGGACCTTTGGTGATTTTTCTTTGAAATTAAGTGCTCTGGGGACTATTTCGACAACTTTTGAAACTTGGGATGAAACGCCAATTATGCAAACTTAGCTCATTTTCATCGATTTTAAACATTTTGCATCCGAAACATATAAATGCAATTTTGGAATATTTTCGGTATTTTGATGCATTTATGAGCATTTTAAGCGTTTTGCGATTCAGATTTGACCAAAATGATGAGTATTTACACACTCATCAATCCCCACACTAAACTATTGCTAGTCCTAGCAATCTTTTGAAAAAACTTAATGGATTTGAATCTCTTTACCAAAAGCCATTACTTCGAGTAGCCAAATGTTTGAGTTCAAGTAAGAACTATGGTACACCGATAACCATGTGATTTTGAGCAAACCACCGACTTCCAACGGATTTGATTTGTCTTTACCGAAGCCGTTTGCTACGGACTAGCCAACTCTTAGATAAATTATCAATATTATCTTTGGTGAGTGATTACCAATTATGGTTTTCCACCGCCTTTACCACAAGCCATAAACTTGCGGGCTAGCCAACTCTTCACTAATTAAAGATATGGTGAGTGAATACCATACAATTTTGGGCAAATTGCAAGCGTCAACGGATTTGAGATATCTTTACCAAGAGCCGTTTGCTCTGGATTAGTCAATCCTTTTGTTTTTCGAGACATGGCGGATCGATAACCAATATACGAGTAAGTGCAAACGCTTACTCCAAAAAAATTTTGGCAAAAATGGGGAATTAGGCGGTATAATTACATGATAAAATTCGTGAGAATTCCCCACACTAGAAATGAATATTGCCCTCAATATTCAAAGTACCCGTGATTATGCCAAACCGAGAACGAAAAGGGAAATACTACGCCATTATTTGAATTTTTTTTTTTTTTTTTTTTTTTAGAAAACTTATATATATACAACATGCGGGCAACTCCCCACACTAGGGTGGTACACACGGGTGAAAACCCATGCTTAACTCTTTTTTTTGATTACTGAGTCGCTAGCTCGACTAGACCCCGAATTAATTTGTTCATGGGAAGTAAGTGGAAGAGACAATCTCCATCGGACTTTCATTCAAGATGTTTGGACAAACATTTGAAGCACGTGAAAGATCCACACCGATGAGATATACATAGATGATCCGGCTCACGGATGATAAATGAAAATGCCGGGGTCAAAATAGTGTCTTCATTCCGAAGGAGTGAAGATGAAGAGAAATCACAAGATATTTGAGGAAAGGAAGAAAGATTTTGATAACAATCGGGATCCATTCTTCATCCTCAAATGTAGACATATCGGGAGGAAGGGTGAGGTAGTATCATTAATAAGCAAACTCGTATGATAGAGTACACCTTCCTCCGAGCCAATATCATCCTCAAGATCAAAATAGAAATGATCATGTTAGGAGGAGATATGTCATGAGAGAGTTCAGGAGAACTCTTCATGAAAAGAATCATTCACATGAAGTGAAATTGTGAACTCTTGTTCCATTGTGGGCTCATCACTATCCTCGATGCGAGTATCAAAGAGTGGATTCTTAGAAATTAAAGTGAATTGAGTCGAATTCAAATAGAAGATTAGTGAGAGTTGTTTTGAATGCTTGAGAACAAAGTGATCAATATTCTCTATTGAACCGTTGGGATAAGAAGTGAGTG
>CM040242.1:207799634-207844382 GCA_022545495.1 Chrysanthemum lavandulifolium
AAGTAAACTTTGAAAACTAAACCAAAAGCGGTAAACTATTCAACCCCCTTCTAGTTTCCCACGAATACATTGCATGCTTCAAACAGTTTAGGATATAAAACATCCCTAGAACACAAAAGCGTATGTCGAGGTGTTAAGCAAGCTAGCTTCCATAGCATTCGATCATTTGAAAAGGAAATACTTGTGGAAGTTTTAGAAACACCTCAACCAAGGAAGAAGTCATCGGAGCCATAGTCGAAGAAGAAGAGGAAAACTAGACATCGCCATCATCCGATGCCTCAAGAAGGAATATGGCCGAGGATCAAAATGAGGCATGAGCCATCCGGATGAAAACCAACCACTATACAATGGAAAATGGGGTTCTGTTCAAAAAATCGTACTTGGGCCCCATGTTAAGATGCGTAGGTCCATTACAGGCAAATTACATAGTGAGGGAAACGCATGAAGAAGCGTGCGGAATGCACTCCGTCCCAAGATCCGTGGTGGCAAACTTAATAAGGCAAGGATATTATTGGTCGACGATGCACCGGGACACCAAGGAAGTGATTCAGAAATGTGACTCCTATCAGATACATGCTCCAGTTCCAAAGCTACCTAAAACCCTCATGACATCCATCATGGCACAATGGCCATTCTTTCAGTAGGGAATGGATGTCCTAGGCCCATTCCCTGAGGCTCCCGGAAAGGTCAAAATATCATCGTGGCCATCGATTATTTCACCAAATGGATATAAGCAAAGCCCCTGGCAAGGACAACAGGCAAAGAGGTCAAAAAGTTCATGTGGGAAAACATTGTATGTTGTTTTGGCCTACCTCACATAATAGTAACAGACAATGGTAGCAATTTAATCCATGACCCCTTCAAAAGCTGGTGCGAGAAACTAAACATAAAGCAAATAAATACCGTTGTGGCTCACCCTCAGGCCAATGGTTAAGTTAAAAGGGCTAATAAGAGTCTAATGCACGGCCTTAAGGCAAGGTTAGGAAGAAACAGGGCCGGATGGGTGGATGAATTGCCAAATGTATTGTGGGCTCATCGGACTTCTCTCAAGACGAGCAATGGTGAGACGCCATTCAGTCTAACATATGGAAGTGAAGCTTTAATCCCAGCGGAAATAGGAATGCTAAACTTTTGGACAATGATGATCAAAGAAGAAGGGAGCGAGGAAGAAATCCGCCTGAACTTGGATCTATCACAGGAGAGAAGAGAATCAGCAGCAATAGAAGAAGCCAAGTACAAAAAGAAGGTGGAACAGTACTATAATCGGAGAGTCCTTTTTGAGACGTTTAAGGTAAGAAACTTCGTATTCCGTAAGAATGAAGCAAGCAGGGTGGAAAGCCAGGGAAAATTAGGACCAAATTGGGATGGTCCATACCATATCACCAAAGCATACGAAAATGGCTCCTACAAGTTGCAAACAACTGAAGAGAAAGAGGTGCCCCGTACCTAGCACCCCACGAATCTTAGGAAATGTTTCTTGTAATTTTAATCGCCCCAAAGGCATTGTCGTTGTTTATTATTAATCGAAGACAAGATATAGCTCCCCTTGGATTATGGGGGCAATTTTCCTTAATTTTCTTCATCTGTGAACATAATAACAAAGTGGCCCCCTCGGAAGGTTCGCTACCTCCGAGGATAAATGGTCAGCGTTCTAGAATGGTTCATACCTCAAATAGGTTGCCATTGTAAATTAAAATTGGCCGGATGGTTCATACCTCAAATAGGTTGCCATTGTAAATTAAAATTGGCCGAATGGTTCATATCTCAAACAGGTTTCCATTGTAAATTAAAATTGGCCGAATGGTTCATACTTCAAATAGGTTGCTATCATAAATTAAAATTGGTCGAATGGTTCATACCTCAAATAGGTTTCCATTATAAATTAAAGTTCGTCGAATGGTTCATATTCATACCCCAAAGAGGTTGCCATTATAAATTAAAACTGGCCGAACGGTTCATACCTCAAAAAGGTTGCCGTTACAAATTAAAATTTACCGAACGGTTTATACCTTTAACAAATGACCGTCTCAAAAGCAAACAAGAAAAATAAAAGAAAGGGAGCAAGACGAACAAAAGCTGTTAAGTGATTCTACCACACTTCCATTACGAAAACCGAACAAATACACCATTCATTGTTCTACAAATCAATCGGTAAGATAATTCAAGCAAGATAATGTTTACAAACCATCAATCCAGATTGTTCTACAAAAATAAGGTTACAACCCATTCATCTAAGTATAACAAAAGATACTAATGATTAAAACAAATAATTTGGCATCGGTAGGCCCCTTCACAGTTTCTTTCTCTCCCACAACTTTCTCTTCTTCCCCAACCACATTTTTCCCCTCTCCGGCATCCTTGTTTTCTTCAGCAACATTAGACCCCTCAGCAATATCTCTGGTAGGCTCAGCAGGCTTAGAAGGAGCAGGGTCTGGGAAAATCTGCATTAACTCCTCTAGGGGGCGATAATAAGCGTTTTGGATCTTCTCTAGGTAAGGATACTTTTTTACAAAGAGTTTGTTGTACTCTCCTTTATACTTCTTGGTGGCATAAATATCCACGTCGTCAGTGTTTTCCAAGATATCCTTCAGATCCTCTTGGAGCGCCCAAAGCCACCCGCCCAACCAACCTATCATAATGCAAAGGCTAAATAGAATGGACAATGAAGACTTATACTCATGACCGTCCGAAGGGTGAAACTACGGTCGGAATGAACTCCTTCACAACATTGAAGCGCCCATCTCCAATTTCCTGCCTTCACAACCAAATTTGTGCGAACATGTCAATAGCCTTATTCTCCTCCCCGCTCATCCCTTAAGGCACCCTTTACCTCCCCAACTCTTTCTCCAAAGAAGATATTTTTTCGGTCTGGGCCGAGGAGGTCTTCAACCAAGAAGATTTTTCCTCTCAAGCTTCCTGATCTTGGCACTCATGCTCTCCTCTTTGGTGGAGCAATGGCGTGTGTCCTTAACAGTCTTCAACTCTTCGCACACCTTTGAGAATAAATTGAAGCTGTCACGCATAATCTTTTCACATACTTTGTGTGTGGCAACCAACTCCTCGTGTTCACAGCAAAGATTCTCAAAACGAACTAATACATCCGTGTGAGCCAAAATCGCCCATGACCGCTGAGTCGCCTCCAAGTCGGTCAGACCCCTAGATAAGTCTCCTCGGCCGGAGGAGGAAGATGATATAACAGGTCCCGGCACATATCATAGCATTTAACCCTCTGATCTTTCTTAATCGACCGCCCCGACACAAATATCTCATCGGTGGTTTCCTCCCCGGCCTGATCAATAGCTTTCCCTTCCCGATGAGGAGAAGCAGGAGGTGAAACCCGTAAAAAAAAAAGAAGAGGAAAAACAATTAAACCAAGATACAAAGACGCTTTATAAGGACAACAAAACGAGCACTTACTTGAATCTTTCGGAGCGGGAGGCACTCAGGAGGAGGAGAGGTAGGGCCTTGTTGCTCCTCGTTGACATTGTCACCCCCAACGTCCACATTCTCTAGCCGGTTATTGGGACTGACCTTCACGGTTGTCCTTCCGCTCTGTCTCATTTGGATAAGCGATATTCAAAGGGGTATGAGAGGAAGCCTGAGTAGTCGAATCTACATGAATGACAGAAGTGAGGCTTTTTGGTTTCCTCCTCTTCGGTTGGTTTGATCCTCCCTCCCAATCGGCGTTTTTATTTAACCTCCCCGGTTTTCTTAGCCGGCGGCTCACTTTTTCCTCTCCTTGGCCTCCAATACCTTAGGATTGGGAACCGCAACCGCCTTTATCGCATCATTCTTGGGCGAACCGGAGTGTTTGGGGAGAGGAAGAGTGACATGCATTACATGGGACCGACTGGTGGTAGGCATCTCCTTCACCATGAGGCTTTCTTTCGTACTTGGGTGAATAAGGTAATCGCCATGGTTAAAGTCATGAAACAAAGTAAAAATAAATCAAGAAAATACGGAACAATACAAATACAAAGTAAAGGAAACACAAAGCTAATACCATTCCCTCAAGATCCTCAAGGCAAACCGAACCGGATATTTCCAGTTGGCCGATAACCCCACGACGTACAAAAAACCCGGAGGAATCTTTATGAGATCTATCACATTGGTGGAGAGGTTCTGTGCGTCGTTTTTCAGAAAACTCTACGGTGGGAAAGGGATCAGAAATATTCGAATCTGGATGCCTCCACGGCATAGCAAAAGGGATAGCACGGCGGTCGATCAGAAAGAAGTTATACTTCCAACCCTTCAACCCCGACAAAATCTCATTAAAACAAACCTTTCGTTTCTTTCCATCCCGTTTGGCAAAGGAAAACCAGTGACCCTGTTTGTGCAATTTGTAAAAGGCACGAAAAGGGACGTAGTGGGTGTTATATGTAAACTTCTACTATATACTTAAAAAAGAGTGGCCCTATGCAAACCTAACGGCACTATCTGAGACAAGTGAACCTTATAATATTGCAAGACATCTAAAATAAAGGAGGAAAACGAACACTAAGACCACCCTCCATAAAATATCAGACATATAAGCCGATGGCATCATCCCCAAATCACCCATGGTAAAGCCCGTAGGGAAGTCTTGGACGCATTCGATGGGAATGGCGAAGGTATTCACCACCAAGGTTACACCCGCTCATCCAAATTAGAAGTATACTTGTGAATATCAAAATTGGGTTTAGATCCAAGAAGGTGATCCAAAGCGTCATTAGAAACATGTTCCGAAGCGTTAACTGACCCGGATGATTCCGCCATAATAAGCCGAAAGGAAGAAAGGTATAGCCTAAAACAAAAATAGAAAGAACCAAAGTATACCTGAATCGAAGACGAAGGGCGCAAAAATCGGTCGGCTTGATGACGCGTGTGTGTGTGTGTGAAAATTTTACGGTGGTAAAAAAAGCAACAATGAGGGGTATTTATAGGCAAAAAGGAGAGAATGTGAAACATCTTGTCATGTCAGTCCATAAGTGTCACTTCCCCACCCCGTCGGATCACAAAGGACCATACGTGTCACCATCGCAAAGACAATGTAAAACGCAGCGCTCCATCATATCATCACAATTATGAATTTTGGCAAAGATGCGCACGCCATGGTTCGCATGATAATGAAACAAACACTTCGGAAAGAAACAATTTTACGAAATAACTTTCTCAATATCATGTTATAAATAAATAACATGATACTGGGAGGGGGGACATGTTGGCGTATGTGTCCGAAGTGACCAAGTCGAATGGCTAGAAGGCCATCCGAATGGATCCAGGCAAATCAACCAGACCAAGTTACAAGACCAAGCTATAAGCCGAAGTGAACTGATGTGTTCCGAAGAGACAAGGCAGACACTTCGGCATAACGGTAATGTAGCGTCATCGAACAAAAGAGGAAAGGAATCTTGACCAGAACTACTGGCCTGACTCAGAACAGAGTCCAGACAGAGTAAAGTCAAAGTCTCGCCCGAAAAGGTCACTTTCACCACATGTGACCCTCAGGTAAGGACAAGACTTCTCACCGATATAAAGGGAGGAAGTTATTGCATTTAGGTTAACTCTCTCTAACCTTACTTTTACACACAGTTATTCCTCATATCATATACCCATTCTCACGCCGGAGCTTAGTCTAAGGATAAAACTCCTATGAGGTTAACGCTGTTACTTTTGTGTTCACGGATCCAAAAAGCATGACTAAGTACCCACCGAAAGATCTTATCTTGTTAGGATGAAGACATATTTTACCTCAACAACTAACGAGACATTTTGTTCAAGCTCTTGAATCTCACAAGCCCAAGATTGGAAGACGAACTCTCGTCGAAATTAGCGAACTACATATACTCGCTAAATTCTGGTTCATCAATTCACATCCTTAATTGTGTTAGTACTCTATCTTCACTTTATCTTTTAATATAAAACTATTTTTATCTTTTTCCCATTTTTAGTCATGATACACTATTTTTAACATTTGAGTTGGTTAAATAACCAAATTATCGGATTATTGTTGTTATGATATAACTTAGGGATAATATTTTGAGAAAACATCAAATTTGTTTAAAAATATTTTTTAGTAGCGAACAAAAAAATCTTCGTATGAAGATTAATCTTGACACTTTTATGCTTTATTTGAGAAGATAACCATTTTACCCTTCATATTACATAAATGATTCATGTGGGTTTGTTAAAATTGCATCCATCGCCCCAGGGTGAATTACATAAATGGTCTCTATCGTTTGGAGAAAATTGCATCCATCGTCCCTAATTTTTTCTTTTTTTTCAAAATTTTAATTTCGCTTCGGTTTCTTTCCTAAATTTTTATCCCAAAATTTGTTCGAAATTCTTTAAAAAAATTCGTAAATTTTTGTCGAAAAACCTTTTTTCGAAATAATTTTAGAAAACTTTTTTTCGTGAAAAAAAATCCCATAAAAAATTTACCTTGTGACAATAAAAAGTTTCCGAAAAAATTTCCACACGTCACGAAAATAAAGTTTCCAAAAAAAAATTCACATGTCCAGAAAAAATTTCCAAAAAAAAGAATTTGAAAAAGAATTTGGGACTGTGGATGCAATTTTTGCCAAACAACAGTGACCATTTATGTAACTTACCCTAGCGATGGTGGATGTAATTTTCAAAAATCAAAAGGTAAAATGATCATCACAGTTTTTTATCACTCGTATAAAGACAAAAGTGTCAACATTAGTACTCACAAACATATTTTTTTTCGATATATAATGCTTTTCAAAAGTATTATTCCTATAACTTTGTGCCATACTTTGCACGTTGATTAAATAACAAAGCTAGCGAGTGCGTTCTTGAGGATATCATTGTAACGGGAGGATGGCTCACAAGGTTATGGTTCTAAGGGCATATTTGGTAGAAGGAAATGAGAATGGAGAAATGAAAATGAATTAAATTCTTTTGTTTGGTATGTTAGAGAAATAAAAATGTGGAGATTGTTGAGAATTTGTAGAAAATTGGTAGTGTAATTTTTTAACTTTCATTTCCACTACTTTTAGTTAGGAAATGAGAGAAATAAGAGTATTTTGTAAGATTTTTGAAAAAATAAATAAATAAATACATTTTTTAAAATAATTTTTTTTCAAAATAAATTTTTTGAAAAAAATAAGTTTTTTTTTTTAAATAAATTTTAAAAAAATATAAAAAATATTTGAATTTTTTAAAAATACAAGAATAATTTTAAAAAATTAAAGAAAGTAAATAATTTTTAAAATATTTTTTAAATAATGTTTTAAAAATAATTTAAAAAAAAACTTTATTTAAAAAATTAAATAATTTTCTAGAATTATTTAGAAAAATTAATTAAAAAATCAACAAACAAATACATGTGAGTTTCATATGATAAAATGTTATGAGGAAAGTGAATATGAAATCATTAGGCGTCTAAGCTACATGAAAACTCACCAAAACTACATTATTTTGAGCAAATCTTATTTAAAATTCAAATTGAATATTTTCATTATATTTCTCCTAACACTTTTTCGGTTATCTTCACCTTGATCACAAGAACACCGATCCATTTCGCACTGTCATATGTTTTTATTTTACAAACTTCCAAATCACCATGTGCTCGAACATATAATAATTATTATTACCCATCTTCATGATTAATAAACACTGTAATAATATTATATAAGACAATTGTGTTAGAATATCTATCTAATGGTTGAGGTGGTTATATCTTTTTATCAATTGCATTCTGTATACGAATTAGATGTTGAGAATATATCATTTTTAAACAAACAGACTTGCATTTCTATAGTTGAGTGGATTAGGCAATTTAGTTTGAGGTCTAATAATCAAAACTACGTAGTTTCGAAACAATACGACGTAGTTTTGGTGAGTTTTTCATGTAAGCTTAGATGCCTAACAGCTTCATATTCACTTTCCTCAAATGTTATTTAAAAAAAACAAAAGAAAAAAATTCATATCTCGGGTCAAGTCTCTGTTGTTACCAAACATTAGAATTGAACAAAATTCTCTACTGATTTCTATTATCTGAATTTCAATTCTCTGCTTCATTTCATTTCTTTGAAATTCTCTCTACCAAACGTGCCTTTAAGAGTCAAGTGTACGGTAAAGATAACAAGGGTAAGGGTGTGTTTCTTTAGGAAAGAATAGTATGACCCACTAACTATACGAGGCTCTTAATGGTAAAGATAACAAGGGTAAGGGTGTGTTTTTTGTGACAACTCGCAATTTCAAGTCATTTCTCAAGTTTCACTATTTCATCATTTATCGTAAACTAGGTTTACGAGTTTCAAATTGCGTAACCTTAATGGTTTAGCCGTGAATTCATGATCATATCATCACGGACATTTCATATAGACTAAGTTTAGTCTACATATCATTAGCATCATTTTCATCATGTTAGTTCATTCATGATTTTGCATTTCACCATAAACGCAGAAATTTCATATTAAATAAACGCTATCGCGTAAGTTATTATTTTGATCATTTAATCCGATACTTCCAAAATGATTCGAAATATTTTTATACTCACTTTTAGTTTGTAACAATAATATTTTGAGTTTACCAATGTTTTAAATTTATTTCGTATAAAAATTGTTTAATCTATATTATTACGACGGTTTTCTTAAAAACTACACGATAATTATTATATCACTCAAATTATGCAAGAAATATATTTTACAATTTTATGACTCAATATATTTTACTTTGACCAATTAAAATTTATTAGCTAAAACTATCCTATTGCACAAATGTATACACAAGTTACAACAAACTTATACTTAACTACATTTTACTTACACATTTTATACATAATACATTTTATAAAAAAATATATATTTGGGAAACAATATCCCCCAAAAACCGGCCATGAGGGGGGGAAGTCTTGGTTTGGTGAATATTTTCTTACATATCTAGATTATTACTCCAAACTCTCTTACACATTCAATTCACCTCAATAATTTTCACACACATTCAAAGATATCTCTCTCTTTTCTCTTCCAAGAACCGGCCAAGCATAAGGGTAGAAGGAAATCCAAAAATTTTCAAGATCAAGTTTAACAATCTAGTTACACTCTTATTATAGGTTTTGAAATAAAAACCTAGGGTGTTTAGGTTTAATCCTTTGTTCTAGTCACCTCATCAAGTAATTAGTAAGCATATCATCTTCATTTTACATCTTTCATTATCATTTCATATCTATTTCATCATTTTTGAGCAAAGCATGCAAGACTTATGGATATTTATACCATTTTTACATTGTTTTAGAAGTTATATATATATAAGTTATCCTATAATTTATCCCTTGTTATATATTAGTCTTGATGATGTTTAGGAACCCATGACACCCTAAGAAGGTGTATGGTAGGATTAGAATAGCTTTGGAGTTGTTTTGAAGGGATTGGAATAGGTTTAGTACGAGAAAAACTCTTTTCGACAAGTATAAAAAGTGGTCTGATCTTAATGTTGAAGGCTATTTTTAACGTTGACGTAGAACTTTTTGTAACGAAATGTCTTCTAATAAAATCGAGATCACCAAGCATATTTTTCAAAATGACTAACCGTTTGTATAGCGGAGTTGTAATAAATTATTTACGGTTGCTTAAACTTTGCCGAAACTCACTTTTTAAACTACATTTGGACAAAATCACCATATTTAACCTCTATTATCTTTATGTACGAGACCTCTAGGATAAAAACTTAAATGCCAAAACTTCTAGATTTTGATACAAGCTTTCCAAAACCGTTGAGTTCGTTTCCTAACGTTCGACGTACACCATTGTACGACTAGCTTTTCGAAGCCATTTTTGTCACTTTCATGAAATTTCCAACGACAATATTTTACGACGAAAAGTTAAAATTTCACAATAAATCATTAAGAAACTATTGTAGGATGACATTTTGACGTAAATACTTGCAAAGTAATTTAAGAATGGTCAAGACGTCAAAAGAGTATTTTTCGAATGAAGAGTATTATTTTCAAAACTCACAAATGGTATAAATAACATACTAAATGCATGCATAACATTACATCATGACTTATTACGTATCATATCATTCATAATAGATCAAGGTTAAAGTATCACGCTACATTTCAAGATGTACTCACTTTTGTCATCGCCTCATTTTACCAAGTGAGTTTTCATAGCCCCACTTTCAATTGTTTTGTATTATTTTGGGGAGATACATGCTCAATTATTTTTCACAAGTACTTTATATTTTTAAGGATAACTTCTATCATGATCACCATTGTTTCAAACCGAATGTTGTACTATATTAGTTGTTTTGTTTGTTTGGTATAGTTCTACGTCAGATAAAGTTCTATGTCGCTTGACTACTCGATACATCGTCAGATAAAGTACTATATCGCTTGACTCGATACATTGAGTCATGTACTATTGATTATGTGCTACGCCTCGTCAGATAATGTTCTAAATCGCTTGACTCATCGATACATTGAGTCTAGTCCTATTGATTAAGTGTTATTGTTCTACGTCGAGTTAGGTACTATTGTGAATTCATTTGACATCATGTGTTTGAGCATAAACTACACATATTTTGGCAGCTGGTTGTGAACACACAAAGTTGCAAGTTTTGTATGGGCGGAACTTGAACCTGGTGGATTTACAATGCCTTTGTCGCATAAACGATTTTGAAAGGCTTTACATTTCAACACAAACTCTATGAACTCACTCAACTTTTGTGTTGACACTTTTAGCATGTTTTATCTCGGTATCTATGGCATTCACTTCATGGCATGCATTTGGACACATCATAGAGTCGCGGTGACGACGCATCTCACTTGAGTTTTCATACTTTAAAACATCGTTTGAATTGTAACAAACTTATTTCCGCACAAGTTGATTTTCTTTTGGGACCTATATTTTGTAAACTCGCTTATTTTATTAAATCAAACGATGTATTTTCCAAACGACACTTTAGGTCGTTCAATATAACTGTGATTGTGATGCTATGACGACAATCCCGTGAATTCCATTCACGCAAAATGTAATTTGGGGTGTGACAGATTGGCATCGAGCTTGATTATAGAGAACTAGGTTGCATCATTGACCCTAGACTATAACTACATCATCATAGCATCTCATCATTTCATCATAAGTGCATGTTCACTTTGCATGCGATCTATACGTACATTTTTCGAGTTATTTACTTTCATTTCAAATCAATTGTCACATGGATGCCCTTAAATACCCACCCCATTATCCTTTCCTCATACTCTAATGTGGTGAACGCTTTGTCATTCCCTATCGCAATTTTAATATCACCGACTCATCACCGATAACGCCGAATGCCGTGATAAACCTTTAAGTAGGCGAAGTCACTCTCACCCTTTGTTTCACCACTAACATGTCGAGTTACACGTTACTCACACATTAAGTCACTAAACCATCGTACATTTGAAGCACTTACGACATCTCATAACCCATTTCTTAGGAAACCGTCGATCATTTTGAAAATAACCTCAAACTTATCATTTCTTATCACATCTCTTTAGGCGCTTATTATTAACATAGGACTTTGTTACGCCTCACCCTTTCCTCTTATTTTTGAAGAAGATATGGCGTAGAAGAAAGCTACACCCGAATTGACACAAGCTGCTATTCAAAAGTTGGTAAGAGATAGCATAGCCGATGCTCTAAGGATTGAAAGGAAGCGATGGTTCTTCCGCTGCTGAGGTCGCGACTCGCCAAGCCGCTAGAATTGCGAGGGAAGTCAAGCCGCTTAGGCTTGCCTGCAGAAATGCAGGAGGATCCGGAGTTAAAAGTCGTTCGTATAAGAATTTCAAAAGTGGAGATCCCACGAAGTTTAGAGGTACCGGGAGCCACCGCCATGGTTAGATGGTTCGAGAAATTGGAGTCCGTGTTTTTGTTATGTAATTGCCGGATGATAGCAAGGTCAAGTTTGCTACGAGTACACTACTTGATGGAGCATTGTCGTGGTGGAACTCTTATGCTCACCGATGGGAATGGAGAATGCTTTCAAGCTCACTGGGAGCAATTCAAAGGTTTGTAACAAAGAAGTTTTGTCCGCTGCACGGAGGTGAAGAAGTTGGAGACCGAATTCTATGAGTTGGTAACTATTGGGTATGACATTGATACTACATTCGAAGGTTTCAAGAATTGGCCGTGTTATGCCCATCTATGGTTTTGGATAATGAGAAGCTCCGGAGGCTTTCATTGAAGGACTTCCCGAGATTATCCAAGGTGATGTGACTTCTTTTGACCCGCAAACGATTGAGGAATCTATTCGAGTGTCTCAAAGGCTCATGGCACAAGTAGTAAAGAGAGGCAACATCACCAACACCAACCGTAACAACAATACCAACAACCGCACCAACTACCACAATAACCAAAACAACAACAACAACGACGATAACCAAATCAACAACAACAAAAGAAAATGGGAAAATGACCAAGGAGGTTACAATAACAACAACCAAAACCGTAACACTAACCATCATCGACAATGTAATAGAAGACAAGAAGTCGCTGTGGTCTATGTTGCTTGCACCAACAAAGGGAAGAGCTTATGCAGAAACTTACCGCGATGCCACCAATGCACGCTACATCATAATGGTCCATGTGGTATATGCTTTAGTCACAGTAGGACACCTTGCTAAGGACTGCAGGGGCAAGGCCATAGTCACGTGCTCGGATGTGGGAGCAAGGACACTATCGAATCAATGTCCTCAAAACAAAGGTCAACAAGTCGAAGGTGCTCATGGGAATGCATACATGTTACAAGGAGGAGAAGCTCGTCATGGTCACAACAACGCAGAAGATCAAGAAATTCGAAACTAACGGTCTTATTTCTCCTTATGTACTAGGTCGTACTAAGTTTATGTTTTCCATCGATCCGAATCTTTATAACTTAAGATGTACTACTTTTGATAAACCACTCGTTGTAAAAAATATTCTCATCTATCGTACTTTATTTTCTTCCGATTCGTTATTACTCACGAAATTTTAATTCCTTTTACTTTAACTATCATGTTAACGACACGTTAAATCGTTGTAAACATCGAGAGTTATAACAACTAAACCGAACGTCACATCATCGCTCCTTAATTATACATAGCCTAGCTAACTATGTCTAATTCGAGGGATCATGTTATGTTGGGAGCAGTTATTTATAAATCTTAGTGTAAACAAAATCTTCACATATTCCAAGTCAAAGTGTTACTTTTGAGAGATTCATTCGATATTTTCCTTACTATGATGTTTTAGACACTCTCAATCATCGATAACCGTAACGACACTTCTCCATGTCTTCTCTCCTCGTTACGGTAAACAAAACGACCATGTTGAAGGCTATTTTTAACGTTGACGTAGAACTTTTTGTAACGAAATGTCTTCTAATAAAATCGAGATCACCAAGCATATTTTTCAAAATGACTAACCGTTTGTATAGCGGAGTTGTAATAAATTATTTACGGTTGCTTAAACTTTGCCGAAACTCACTTTTTAAACTACATTTGGACAAAATCACCATATTTAACCTCTATTATCTTTATGTACGAGACCTCTAGGATAAAAACTTAAATGCCAAAACTTCTAGATTTTGATACAAGCTTTCCAAAACCGTTGAGTTCGTTTCCTAACGTTCGACGTACACCATTGTACGACTAGCTTTTCGAAGCCATTTTTGTCACTTTCATGAAATTTCCAACGACAATATTTTACGACGAAAAGTTAAAATTTCACAATAAATCATTAAGAAACTATTGTAGGATGTCGTTTTGACGTAAATACTTGCAAAGTAATTTAAGAATGGTCAAGACGTCAAAAGAGTATTTTTCGACGAAGAGTATTATTTTCAAAACTCACAAATGGTATAAATAACATACGAAATGCATGCATAACATTACATCATGACTTATTACGTATCATATCATTCATAATAGGTCAAGGTTAAAGTATCACGCTACATTTCAGTGTACTCACTTTTGTCATCGCCTCATTTTACCAAGTGAGTTTTCATAGCCCCACTTTCAATTGTTTTGTATTATTTTGGGGGAGATACATGCTCAATTATTTTCACAAGTACTTTATATTTTTAAGGATAACTTCTATCATGATCACCATTGTTTCAAACCGAATGTTGTACTATATTAGTTGTTTTTGTTTGTTTGGTATAGTTCTCGTCAGATAAAGTTCTATGTCACTGACTCTTGATACATCGTCAGATAAAGTACTATATCGATTGACTCTCGATACATCGAGTCATGTACTATTGATTATGTGCTACGCCTCTCGTCAGATAATGTTCTAAATCGATTGACTCTTGATACATTGAGTCTAGTCCTATTGATTAAGTGCTATTGTTCTACGTCGAGTTAGGTACTATTGTGAATTCATTTGACATCATGTGTTTGAGAATAAACTACACATATTTTGGCGATGGGTTGTGAACACACAGTTGCAAGTTTTGTATGGGCGAACTTGGGCGGGTGGATTACAATGCCTTTCTTTGATAAACGATTTTGAAAGGCTTTACATTTCAACACAAACTCTATGAACTCACTCAACCTTTGTGTTGACACTTTTAGCATGTTTTATCTCGGTATCTATGGCATTCACTTCATGGCATGCATTTGGACACATCATAGAGTCGCGGTGACGACGCATCTCACTTGAGTTTTCATACTTTAAAACATCGTTTGAATTGTAACAAACTTATTTCCGCACAAGTTGATTTTCTTTTGGGACCTATATTTTGTAAACTCGCTTATTTTATTAAATCAAACGATGTATTTTCCAAACGACACTTTAGGTCGTTCAATATAACGTGATTGTGATGCTATGACAATCAATCCCGTGAATTCCATTCAACGCAAAAATGTAATTTGGGGTGTGACATTCTTTAGGAAAAATAGTATGACCCACTAACTATACGAGGCTCTTAATTAGAAGAACAAGATAATTTAAGTATTGTGGATATAGATCAAACAAGAGAAATAGTGAGTCCTATTTAAAAACAAATACTATTAAATAAGTAGTTCTTATTAGGTTATTTGCAAAAATACATCATACTTGTCACTTTTGGTCATTGTATGTTGCGTCTTTTTTTTCCTTAACTTGACACTAACCTTTTGAATTGCGCTTATTGTGTGTCTTGGTGACCGCTTAACCTTGTTGGAGCGGTCAAGTTAACGATCGTTAATTTTATTATTGCACCATTAGTCATTTTCGCCGGTTTTAACGACCGTATATTATATTATTGCACCGTTAGTCCTTTTCGCCGTTTTGTTCGTTTTGCGCTTCGTCCGTTTTACACGTTTCTCTGAGTTTTAGCTCGTTTTGCGTTTTGTTCGCTTTACGTTTCATTAATTTTGCATGATTTAAATCTGTTTTACGTTTTAGTTCGTTTACGCTTTAGTCCATTTTACACGTTCATTTTGCACGCCGCACGGTTTTCATGTTTTCGCGTTTTACGTTTTGTTTATTTTGCGTTTTGGTCCGTGTAAAAATAGATGAAAGTGTGCAAAAACGAACAAAAGCGTGTAAAATCAGATGAAACGTGCAAAAATGAACGAAAACGTGTAAAAACGGACGAAAGTGTGCAAAAATGAACGAAAACGTGTAAAAACGGACGAAAGTGTGCAAAAATGAACGAAAACGTGTAAAAACGGACGAAAGCATGCAAAAACAAACGAAAATGTGTAAATCGTGCAAAAACATGTAAAAACAGACGAAAGCGCGCAAAAACGAATGAACACGTAAAACAAACAAAAGCGTGCAAGAGCGAACGAAAACACAGCAGAAGCGTGTAAAGCGGACGGCGTGTAAAACGAAAGGAAGCGTGTAAAACGGACGAAGACGTCTTGAACGAACGAAACCGTGTAAAACGGACGAAATCGTGCAAAAGCGAATAAAACGTGTAAAAACGGACGAAAACGTGTAAAAACGGACGAAAACGTGCAAAAATGAACGAAAACGTGTAAAACCGGACGAAAGGGTGCTAAAATGAACAAAAACGTGTTAAAACGGATGAAAGCATGGAAAAACAAACGAAAACGTGTAAAACGTGCAAAAACATGTAAAATCGGACGAAAGCGTGCAAAAACGAATGAAAACGTGTAAAAACAAACAAAAACGTGCAAAAACGAACGAAAACCTATAGAAACGTGTAAAAACGGACGAAAGCGTGTAAAAACGAGCGGAAACGTGTAAAAACAGACGAAGACGTGCAAAACGAGCAGCGTGTAAAACGGACGGCGTGCAAAAACGAGCGAAAACATGTAAAAACGAGCGAAAATGTGTAAAACGGACGAAAACGTGCAAAAACGAACGAAAACGTGTAAAAACGGACGAAAGTGTGTAAAAACGGACGAAAGCGTGCAAAAACAAACAAAAACGGGCGAAAAGGACTAACGGTGCAATAATATTATAAACGGTCATTAAAAACTGACGAAAAGGACTAACAATGCAATAATAAAATTAACGGTTGTTAACTTGACCTGCTCAAACAGGTTAAGCAGGTCACCAGTACACACAATAGCATGAATTCAAAAGGTTAGTGTCAAGTTGAGAAAAAAAAATACGCAACATAAAATGACAAAAAGTGACAAGTATGATGTTTTTTTATGCAAATAACCTTTCTTATTATTCCTTCCCCATAACTAAAAAAGAAACACACCCTACGTGTTAAGAGTCACATATCATTCAGAATGTTACAAGGTTACGTAACTACGTTAGTACATACAGTATGATACATACATTCGCACACTTCATATAATTTTTGGAACACAATTAAGAACAGGATTTTGAGTATATAGTCATAAAGTATCAAAAAGTCTATCGTAAACCAAAATATTCTTTGGTTACTTTCAAAAAAAATATGAAAATGGTGTACAAACTATAATAAATCCTGGCATTATCAGCTTTGTTTCTCTCGGGTGAAATAGTCATTGATCGATGGCATGATTTGAGGAGTCCGACCACGGACAAACTTCCTCAAGGCATGTTCTGCGTACTTTTCACCTTCTTTATGGTTTTCCAAGATCCCCGCGGTTCTGTTTTCTTTAGTAACCCTGAAACAAAGAAGTATTTCCATGTGACATAGCGTTAGCTACAAGTCATTTTGTACTTAGATTCGTGGTTAAAAGCGTTTACGCTTACGACATCGGGATTGGTTGATATGTTTCTTATAAGTTGTGTTGCAACTAGTCCAAGAACTCCTACGATTGGTACCATCAAAGGGTAAACCTACACAAGTAGTGTACCACATATATTTTGAACAAATTACACTTGTATGATGTTTGTATATCTTAGAGATATCAAATTGGTTCATTGTCATAACAAATGCAGTTTAACAAAATAAGTACCTCGGGCTTAACCCATCTTCGCCACGACATAGTTAGAGCTACAGCTGAAGATTTGAGAATACTCTTTTGCAGGTCGAGATTATTGTCTTAATCGAAGAAAAACAGCACGAATGAAGGACGCAGCCACTCGGGTTACGAAAGCTTGTTTCCCTCTTATATAATATTCATATGTTCAAAAACACTAAAAGTTTTGGTCTTATGTCAAAGATGTACCAATTCTGGAATATGTTTCTAGATACATGAAATTTAATTTGTACACGAATTGCTATTTTCGTCCTTTGGTTCGTATGGAGAAAATCTAGACACATCTAGAAAAAAATTGTTGAAACTTATGTAGACCTAATCACGGATCTTTTACTTTCCTAATTTATGATTTATCACCTACAAATTATTACGACCGCTAAGTTTTCTCACTAAAGGCTAATCCCATTAACTTTGTTCTTGTTTTGGGCCCTTTTATGGACTATGTAATTCGCATTTTTTGGAGTTTAATTGTTTAGATATAAAATTTTGTGTCGTTAGAGAAGGGGAAAAAAAACTAACACGTGTCATGTGATTTGGTGTAAATCGGTTGATAAAATACACAGCAGTAATTAGTAATCTATGACATGGATAAATTGTACGAGGTTTTCTTTTCTTCAGCCGAAAATGAAAAATTTTTGATTAAGATGTATGCAACTGTTGGCGTATGTATCCGAAGGGAACGAACCATCCGGACAAACATACAACAAATCAACTCAACCAAGTGTAAAGACTCTAGACCAAGTAAAGCATCACATACCAAGGGTTTGGTCACAACCTCCGCAACGGTTACATGACGTCACCACACATAAAAGGAAAGGAATCTTGATCGAACCTCCGACTGATTCAAGCGAAACTAAACATAGCAAACAAAGTCATAGAAGAGTCACTTTCACCATATGTGACCCTCATATAAAGACAAGATTTCTCACCTATATAAAGAGGAAGTTACTGCATTTAGGTCAACTCTCACTAACCCTATTTTACACACAGTAACTCTCCACATCATATTCTTACTCTCACGCCAGAGCTTGGTCTAGGGATAAAACCCTAGGCGAGGCTAACACGTGTTGTTCTTGTGTTCACAGATCCAAAGAGTATCGATCCGAAGGCCTGGACGAAGAGTCAGCCGAAGGATACAAGCTTGTTTGGATGAAGACGTATTTTTACCTCAACAAATTGGCGCCATTCGTGGGACCCACTATTCAATCTACTAAGGCTAGAAAATGGCGAGTCCCTCAACTGAAACACCATCCGGCAATACCAGAGGAAACAACAACTCACCCAACCTTGAAGAACAAATATTAAGCCACATCACCTCATTAAAAGCCCTGATAAAAGAGCACAACACCAAAGGTACCAATCCCCTGAAACCAATACGAATCGGCTTCGGAGACGAAGCGGAGGAACCGCAAAATGAGGTAGAAAAGAAAAGGAGGAACGAAAGGGAAAAGGAGTCAAGAGGAAGATCTGCGAAACCTTACAAAGATGCCCCAGTGCCCGCTCACCAAAAGAATCATAGAATTCAAGGGTCCGAAACATGAATTGCCCAAAACATCAAACTTTACGACGGTTCCACGCACCAGACGATCGCATCACTCGGTTTTCGTGAGCAACTAAGCACGGAGGTGGCAAATGCCGTATGGTGTTGGATGTTTCAGCAGACTTTAGACGGGTCGGCGAGGGGCTGGTTTGACCGCCTGACCAACGGCAACATAGACAGCTGGGAGGCACTTCGAGAGCAGTTCCTCTCAAGATTTGCTCTTCGAAGGAAAATTTTGAAATATCCGATGGAAATTACCAAGATCGTGCGTAAAGCCAATGAAACCTTTCTGGAGTTCAAGGAAAGATGGACGGACGAGGCTAGCTACATCCCGGAGTGCTTGGAGGTCATGCAAATATCCTCCTTCATAAACGGAAGTAAGTGCAGGCGGCGGCGTTTTGGATAGGATCCCCAAAAGTGTAACAAATGATGATAAGAGTGGATGATTTCTTGCGTTAAGAAGCTTACAACACCACGGAACTTCCCGAGGAGAATCATATCGAGGTCATATTCGCCGTTTAGAATTCGGATCGATCACCCGGTTCAAAGCTATTCGAGATAGAGCGAAGAGGAGACCGACGATTAGATCACAAACCCGCAATCAATACACACCCTACTACCCGACAAGGATAGATGGTGCTCATCGGAATGATTACAGGAGAAGCAATTATAGGAATCACACACGCCCCATATACCTAAGTCTCCTCTCAAAACCCCCAAAGGAAATACTGGCAACCGAACTTCAGCTGAAATTACCTCCTCCCCCGCCTTTAAAGGGAACACCAAGACAGGAAAACCTGGACAAGTTTTGTGATTATCATGGCGTGAAAGGTCACCTCACTAATGATTGTTATCAACTTAAAGAGCAGTTGAAGATAGCTTTAGAAACAGGAAAGCTCACCTCTTGAAAGATGTCAGGCAAAGAGGAAGAAACCCCCCGAGGGACAACCAGCCGGGTAGAGGAAGGGTCATCAACATGGTATATGGTGGAGGAAAAGATGAAAAGAAAGGTCATTGATCAAGAGGAAGAGTGGATGAGCATCCCATAGCGTTTCATCCGCGCTACCGGAGACGATCCAAGAACCATTAATAGTCGAGCGGACATCGAAGGGTATCGCTAAGGATTTATGTCAATCGTGGGTGGCGATAGAAGTAATGTCACGAAACTTTGTTTGTAACTTGTGTGCCTCGATCAAGGCAAAGCTGAGGGAAACAAACACACCACTGGTAGGCTTCTCGGGAGAAGCTATCAAACCCCTGGGAAAGATTGAACTTAACGTTTGTTTTGGGAACGATGGTTTGTTTCGACGGACGACAATGACGTTCATGGTAATCAGATCTCCTTCTCCTTACAACATCATACTAGGACGGTCAGGCAACAGATAGCTAAGAGCCATTCCTTCCACCATACATTCTATGATGAAGTTCCTTACGCCAAGGGATATCGCGACCCTCGTCACCAGGTCAGTCATTGTATTGGAGTGCAGAAGATTGGAAAAGAAATTTTTGAAAGAAGGAGCAAAAGGCAAGGAGCCGAAGCAGGCCGTGGAAATAGAGGAACTCCCCGAAAAGACAGAGGAAGTTATGATCAATCCAGAATTTCCACAACAGCTAGTCACCATTGGATGCAATTTTTTCACGGGATACAAAAGACAGTTGATCGAATTGTTAAAAAACAACAAGGACGTGTTCGCATGGCAGCCGGCAGACGTGACTGGGGTCCCCAGGCGAGTCATCGAACATAAGCTAAATGTCAATGTGCAAGACAGACCAATCGCCCAGAAGAAGAGAACTTTCTCAGCAAAAAAAACCAAGCAATCAACACCGAAGTAGAGGAATGGTTGAAGGTAGGCATAGTTCAGTCGGTAAAGTATCCAACGTGGATTTCTAATCCGGTTTTAGTAAAAAAAAAAACAGATGGGACGTGGAGGATGTGCATGGACTTTAAAAGCATCAATGCATCTTGCCGAAGGACTACTACCCTCCCGGAAATTAATTGGAAAATTGAGTCATTATGGGATACAAATACAAGTGTTTTCTCGATGCATACAAGGGAAATCATCAAGTGCAGATGGCTAAGGAAGACGAAGAGAAAACAGCTTTCTACACCGAACACGGCACATACTGTTAAACAAAGATGTCGTTCGGGCTAAGAAATGCCGGGGCAACATATCAAAGGCTGGTAGACTCTACATTCAAAGGAAAATTCGGCAGGAACCTGGAAGTGTATGTAGATGACATGGTAATAAAGAGCAGGAGTGAGATGGAGTTGTTAGCAGATATGGCCGAAACATTCGACAACCTCCGCATAATCAATATGAAACTCAACCCCGAAAAGTGTTTATTCTGAGTAGAAGAAGGAAAATTCCTCGGGTATATGGTGACATCCGAAGGGATAAGGGTGAGTCCCAAGAAAACAAAGGCAATAGCTGACATGCAGTCGCCAAAAACCCTAAAGGAGATGCAAAGCTTAAGTGAAAACCTGGCTGCCATGAACAGATTTTTTTCTCGGTCGGCAGAAAAAGCTTTACCGTTCTTCAATACGTTAAAGAACATAACCAAGTAAAAACAAAGTGAATACCGATGGACCGGGCAGGCCGAAGAGGCTTTTCAAGAAATGAAACGATAATCACGAATTACCCCGACTTATAGCCCCTAAGCGGGAGAGGATTTGTTCAGATATACGGCGGCGGTGAGGCGGCTATAAGCTTCATCCTGATGGTAGAATGGAAGGGAAAACAAATTCCGGTACACTATGTCGGCCGAACGTTACATGAGGCCGAGCGAAACTACGCTCCACTGGAAAAATTGGCCTTGGCTCTTTTACATTGTTCAAAAAGACTCAGAAGGTACTTCGAGGCCCACCCAATTAAGGCAATAACGGATCAAACCATCAAAGAGGTGTTGAACAAACCAGAGACTTTAGGAAAATTGTTGAAGTATGCAGTGGAGTTAGGGGCATACAAAATCACATACATTCTGAGGCACTCAGTCAAGTATTGGTGGATTTCTTAAATGAGATATATGTCGGCAAAGAAGACATCAACCAAGGGTAGGTAAGGAAATATGTGACATCTCCACTCGTGAAGAGGAATGAGCGTTGTTTACCGATGAGGCATCAAACAAAAGGGTGCCGCTGGTTTAGTGTTAATCGGCCCGGATCGAATGTAATATACTTATGCTCTCCTACCAATTTCCTAGCACCAACAACGAGGCGAATATAAGTGTTGCTAGCAAGGTTAAGAATTGCTAAACATATGAAAATACAAGTGTTGAGCGCGAAAGTAGACTAGAATCTAGTGGCAAGCCAAATTAACGGTGATTTCACAACATACAAGGAAAGTATGGCAAAGTATCTGGCTAAAGCGAAGGAGTACATTGAGTGTTTCAAGCAATTGTAATCTGTAACATCCCGAGCAACGCAGAACCGTAAGGCCGACGTGCTAAGCAAGCTAGCATCGGTAGCATTCACCACTAAACCACGGAAATAGTTGTCGAGGTTTTAGAAGCACCATTAACCGAGGAGGAAGTCATTGGGGCAATAGTCGAGGAGGAGAAGAAAACCGGATGACCCCAATCATCCGATGCATCACGGAAGGAATATAGCCTAAGACAAAAATGAAGCAAGAGCTCTCCTGATGAAGATCGGTCACTATACAATGGAAGACGGAGTTTTGTTCAAAAATCTTACCTAGGACCTATGTTAAGATCGTGGGCCCATTGCAAGCCAACTACGTGGTGAGATAGGTACATGAGAGGGCTTTGATAAGGTTTTAAATGTACCTTTTGAGGATCGTTTAAGCCCTTATTTGATTACTTTTGTATCCATTATTACTTAATATCGTTCCTTTTCACTTTTAGGTATCTTGAAGGCAAATCTTGAATGACACTTATTCGAACGAAAAGGCGCGAATATCTGAAGAAATGGCCAAAGTCAAGAATCGAGACACTCAGTCATTGGGCCAAGGTGACGGCGTCAGCACAAAACAGTGAAGCCATCGGACCACTTTTGTGACGGCTCGAGAGTAAATTGCTCATTTACATGCGACGGCTTCGTGTTTTAAAAGAGTAGGGGCGTCAACTCGAGACGGCCTAGATTTGATCCGCACGACGCCGAGACCGAAGGGACGGCGTTACAAGCATAAGGTGACGCCTTCGTCGCAAGAATAACATGGCCAAGACGAAACCCTAATATCGGCGACCGACCAAGTCACAAATCATAAGGTGACGCCGTCAGATGTGTAATCTTATATATAGAATCCGAATTTTATAGTTTTCGTATGTAGTCTTTTGGAGTAAAACCTAAACCGAACCAAGGTCAGTCTTGTACAAGATTTTAGGTTCCATACCCTATCTTACATCAAGATAAGTGTTTTACTTCATTAATTCAATTATGTCTTCAATTAATTGTGTGTATGCTTGCATGTTTCCCATGTCCCATAATTTACTTGTGTGTTTGCTTAGGAATATGAAACTTAATTATTGAATATTGATAGGTTGTCTCTTATCTTAATTGTTAATGATCTAGTATTGCGATAGATCATCCGTTGTGTAGTTAATGCTTGATTAATCTTTGTTGAACCTTAGCTTATAGTACCTAGAGTCATTGTAGGCTAAACCATCCAAGAGTACCTTAGTGTTAAGTTTATAAATCCTAGAGATTTTGTAGGCGATAACCTTTGGTAGTTTCAAAGAGTTAGGGATAAACGCGCCCCTACGACCTTAGACACACAACGCGATTAAGAATAAGGACGTGACAATTCAACCATCAATAGGAGATAATTAAGGAGTAATAAAACCTAAGTAAACACATCTTTAAATCATCATACGAGCACACAATAATTAGACATAGACTACATACACCTTAGATTAGATAATTAGACAAATAGAGTAATCGGTAGAAATACCAACCCCCAAATCCAATACCCCGAGATTCGTACCTTTCCATTTCCTAAAAACATAAAAAAATAATCTTCCTCAACCCCAACCTTAGCGTAGTAACTTCTCACTAGCATTACTATTCCCTAGAGAACGATATCAATACCCGTGGCTTACCCTAATACTACACTACAACGATTAGGTTCATCGCCTGGGGTGTTGAAAAACTTGCTCGACGAAAAGGAAGTTCCTTTGACCCCGAGCGGCGAGTGTGGCGTTATCAAGTTTTTAGCGCCACCGGGAATAGAATAGCTAGTTAGAGTCCACCTGCTTAGGTTTCCTTGCTTGATTCCTATCAAGTAAACTTTTTCCAATTTTTAGCTTCTCGTAGTCTATCCCCTTCTTCGTGACCTTTGTTAGTAACCCCATCACTTTTCATCATGGAAGGTGATAACCAACCACCATTCATCAACCTACCACCAAATGACCCGCCAAGAGGCCGTACTCTTGGTGAATACTAGAGACCAAGCCACCTAGGCTATAGGAACACCATTGAGCTTCGACCAAGCCCAAACTACGGCCCCGCCTTCCGACACCATCCGGTTGGTGCAAAGCGGATGTGCATTCCATGGACTTCGTTCAAGATCCTAATCGAAGATCTTAAGGATTTCCTTAAAATTGTCGATTCCATTAACCTCGATGCTAGTACTCGGAGACCACGCGTCTGCGTCTCTTCCAATTCTCTCTTTGGACTAAGCTAGTAATTGGCTTGAGCGACTTCCATGGCTCCATCTCAAGTTGGGATGATCTCACCTCTCGCTTCCTTGCTCAATTTTTCCCACCGAAAGAACCACTAAACTAAGGCGAGACATCTTGACGCTTCAAAACTTCAAGGCGAATCTTTCTACAAAGCATGGACTCGATTCAAGAACTTACTCCATAAATTTCCTCATCATGGTATTGATCTTTGGCTTCAAATCCAAATCTTCTATGACCATACTGATTTCATCACAAAGCGATCCATTGATCAAGCCGCGGTGGAAGGCTTAGCGACCTTAACACGGAGGAATCTTGGGACATCATAGAAGAGCTTGTCGATCAAAGCTACTAAGATTGGAATGAATCCCTGAAACCCCTAAAGTGGTTAATGCCATAACTCCTTTTGAGCCTTCCAACGTCACCAAGAGCAAATGAGTGCTCTTGAGAGAATGATTGATTATCTGATAGAAAGGCATAAGAGAGCCCCCGTACAAATCTCTCGGGAAATAGCCAATTCCACCAACCACCTAACACCTTTCTCTGAATCCCCAAGTCATGAGCATAATCTTAATTCCGAACAGCGCTTCCGTTCTACTTCCCCAATACCACTCTCACCAAGCTTTAAGGAACAAATGAGGGAGTACATGGCAGCTCATACGAAGAGATTAGCGAAATTTGAAAAGGAGGTTTATAGGCAAAGAGAGGAAATGCAGGCAAATATGACGGAAATGATGAACCTAGTAAAAGAATATACCAAGACAAAAGTTCCGAAAAAGTACTAGTAAGAAGCAATGATTATCCTCCCACTTCTTTTGTTAACGCCATTTCCATTATGCTTGAGGATGGAAAGGTTGAGGAGAAAAAACGAGGAAAGGAAGAGGAGGGGGCCGAACCTAATAATGAGCCCGGACCATCGAGCACTACCTTAAGCACGAAATTAACAAAAAACCATTGTTAACCAAGTGAACAACTTTAGGTACAATGAGGTTCTTAGGGAAGCCTTGAAGGAAAAATAACGAAGATGAGTATAACAACATGCCCATGGGACCTCTATATGAGTTGGTTCTAAAAACCAAGAACGAAAAACAAGACACCACGGGAACTTCGTGATACCATGTAGCATAGGTGATATTGATAATATAAATGCCTTAGATGATCGGGGTCCGATGTAAACATAATGCCATTATCAATCTATAATAAGTTAACTAGGAAAAGCCGGCCAAGACCGATCTTAGACTTTCCTTAGCAAATCACACCTATGTCTACCCATAGGAATCGCGAGGATGTTTTAATAGAGGTGACTAATATCGCTCTATCCGGTAGATTTTGTGATCATAGACATTGAGGAAGATAGAAACATGCCACTCATTCTTGGGACACCTTTTCCGCCACCGCCAAAGCAATCATCAAGTGCGGGAAGGCATCATGATACTTAAAAGCGGAAAAGGGTAAGCTAGGATACCCATTGTTTCAAGGTATCCTCTTAAGATCATGGAAAAGATTACGGATGAGAATCCACAAGTCCCTAACAATGTGGTTAAGAAGAAAATGAACGATTGGGAAAAAGGGCTTAGAGATTTCATGGTTCAAGGATTACATGCAACGTTGTGGAAGCGCGATAAAAAGTTAGGAAATAATCCCACTTCAATAGCACAAACACAAAAGAACCCTAAGGAATTTTTAAAGGGAGAGAAAGTACTCTTATACAAATCACGAATAAGAGCATTACAAGGTAGAAACAAACCAATATGGTTTGGACCTTATCTGATGAAGGAAACTAATCTAAAGGATAAAACCGTTACCATAATAGACAACGTGGGCAAGGAATCCACATGAGCATACAACGATTCGCACTTTGATGAAGGACGAGCAAAGGAAGAAAGTGGCGGTAACGGGAAAACGTAGGGGCACGACTTCGAGTCTAGCTACAAGACTCATAAATAAAGAAAAGCGCTTTCAGAGAGGCAACCCATGCTTAATTGTTTGCTTGTTTGTGTCGTGTATCCTTTAGTGATTGTCTATTCTCATGTTTAAATTTATAAAAATGTTTTATTTTGTCTTTAACCTCGTCTTAATTACATATAAAGATATTTTACATAAGGGATAAGTGTATGGAGGATTACACACGCCAAAAGAAACGTAAACATGAGAATTACAATTAATTAAAAGATATACATGTGTGTTTGTTCGGTCAAATGCTTGTATCGATTCATAATGGATGTTTTGCGTGAAATTTTCCGATTCTAAAGATGTAAATTTTCCGTAATTTTTTCCAAAATCGCAGACCGCTTTTTGTCGGGATAACTGACGGCGTCGGGAAGGAGCAAAACAGTTGATCACTTTTTCTCGTTTTACGAGCTACTTATAAATTTTTGGAATTTCTGTGTCTTAATTTTCCGTAAATTTTAAACATCCATTCCACAAGCATTATATCCTAGTTTAGTAGAGTCCTATATATATTATTACCACCGATTATGCCAAGGTTTCGCTTTGTTTTCTTCAAGTGTCTTTGGTTTAATTTACCAAGAAGAAGATACATAAGATGAGAATGAGCTTTTACGCAAAACATTCTTCTCAAGAAAGATGTAACCACCACTTTACACGGATCCTACCGAGCTAATCGTGAGTATTAGTTTCTTTTGTTTTTAATTACCTTCCATTATCATAACTTTGATATTTTCGGGAACATTGGGGACAATGTTCGGTTTAAGTGTGGGGAAAATAAAGCGGGAACTTTGAAACTATGCTTATCCTTGACTATTTGATTTGTCAATTGCATCTATGTAATAAACCATGAGAAAATGTCGGTTAGGGTAATTTTGGCACCAAATTTAAAATTTTTCATGACATATAGGAGTGGGCCATTAGTCTTAATAAAGCGTCTCATGGATAGGAGGTTATATGACTAGCACGAAAACCCTTTACCACTTAAATTCCACCCAAAATGTAAGGATCACTCTTAGATTAGTAGGAATTAAAGCATTCATCTTTAATGCTTAGTGTGTGAACCGGTAGTATAATAGATTCTAGAACTTATTTTGTGATGCATTCTGAGATTGCTAGTAAGACTACACTTGTGTAGTTAGGAATAACTAAATGATAAGAGGCATTAGAATAACCCTTGTTTGATACCTGTAATATAATTACTTCTTGCACATCGGTTGAGTAATTCCCCACACCCTTGCCTTGTACTCATCTTTAGTACACGATACCCCTACTTAACCCCTCGAGCCTATCCTTTTCGCGGTTCTCGTGATGTTTCGGTTTTCCTAATATCATTGAAAACATTGTTTACACCCCACCCCAAATGTACACCCAAATCGTCTTAGCCTACCTTGTATGAACTCACTTTAGTGCATTATTGTCATCACACTAAATCCTTAGTTCAATTATCTAGTTGCTTGCATAAGTTGCTAAGTCGAGTCATATCCTTTGTACACGCTTTGGGACAATTGGGACTCATGGGAAAAGTTAAAGTTTGTGAAATGACGGAAGGGAACGTGATAAGGTTTTAAATGTACCTTTTGAGGGTCGTTTAAGCCCTTATTTGATCACTTTTGTATCCGTTATTGCTTAATATCGCTCCTTTTCACTTTTAGGTCTCTTGAAGGCAAACCTAGTCAGTAATGACACTTATTTGGACGAAAAGGCGCGATATATGAAGAAAATGGCCAAAGTCAAGAATCGAGACACTCAAGTGCTAAATTACAAGGGGACGGCCATCGCTAATCTATGACGCCGTCGGAGGAATTTGTGACGACACACAAGAGAAATTGCTAGTTTTTGGAGGACGGCGTCGGGCTTTAAAAAGAGAGGCCGTCGCCACTCGATCGGCCTAGATTCAATCCAGACGGCGCCGGCTAAAGACGACGGCGTCACAAGCATAAGGTGACGCCGTCGCAAGATTAAGCCAAGATGAAACCCTAATGATGGCGACACGGCAGTCACAAATCGTAAGGTGGCCGCCGCATGTAATCTTATATATAGAATCAATTTTTCGCTTTTAGAGTAGTCTTTTGGGTAAACTTTTGAGTAAAACCTAAACCGAACCAAGGTCGTATTTTAGGGTTCTAAACCCTATCTTACACCAAGATAAGTTGTTTACTTCATTAATTTAATTATGTCTTCAATTATTTGTGTGTATGCTTGCATGTTCTCAATGTCCGCTAATTTACTTGTGTGTTTGCTTAGGAATATGAAACTTAATTATTGAATATTGATTGGTTGTTTCTTATCTTAGTTGATTAATGATCTAGTAATGCGATAGGTCATTCGTTGTACTTAATGCTTGATTAATCTTTGTGAACCTTAGGTTATAGCACTTTGAGTTGTTGTAAGATAAAATATCCAAAGAGGCCTTTGAGTTAGAGTTTATCATCCCTAGTGGGTTTTGTAGATTTAGACCCTTTGGTAACTTCAAAGAGTAGGGAGAAACGCATACCCTACAACTTTAGACACACAACGCAACTAGGAATAAGGACGTGACAATTCAACCACCAATAGGAGATAATTAAGGAGTAGTAAAATCTAAGTAAACACATCTTTAAACTATCATCACGAGCACACAATAATTAGACATAGACTACCACCACCTTAGTTTAGATAATTAGATAATAGTAGAGTAATCGGTGAAATACCAACCCCAAATCCAAACCCCAGATTCGACTTTTCCTTTTCTAAAAACATAAAAGATAAAAATAATCTTCCTCAACCCCAACCTTAGCGTAGTAACTTCTCACTAGCATTCCTATTCCCCAGAGAACGATATCAATTCCGTGGCTTACCCTAATACTACACTACAACGATTAGGTTCACTTGCTGGGTGTTGAAAAACTTGCTCGACGAAAGGAAGTTCCTTTGACCCGAACGCTACTGTAAGCGTATCAAGTTTTGCCACGCTCGGGAATAGAATAGCTAGTTAGTAGTCCACCTCGTTTAGGTTTCTTTGTGATTCCTATCAAGTAAACTTTTTTTCTCATTTTAGCTTCCTTTAGTCTATCCCCTCTTCGTAACCTTTGTTCAGAACCCCATCACTTTTCATCATGGAAGGTGAAACCCCTCAAATCATTGTCCCGCCAAGAGACCGTACTCTTGGTGAATACTCGAGACCTAGCCACCTAGGCTATAGAACACCATTAAGCTTCCCGACCAAGCCTAAATTACGGCCCTGTGATCCGACACTATCCGGTTGGTGCAAAATGAATGTGCATTCCATGGACTTCGTTCAAGATCCAAATCGACATCGAGGATTTCTCAAAATTGTCGATTCCATCGACCTTGATGCTAACACTCGGGAGACCACGCGTCTGCGTCTCTTCCAATTCTCTCACGGGACCAAGCTAGTAATTGGCTTGAGCGACTTCCGGGCTCCATCTCAAGTTGGGATGATCTCACCACTCGTTTCCTTGCTCAATTTTTCCCACCGGGAGAACCACAAAAGTTAGGAATGACATCTTGATGTTCCAACAACGCCAAGGTGAATCTCTCTGAGCATGGACTCGATTCAAGGACTTACTCCATAAAGTCCTCATCACGGCATTGATCTTTGGCTCAAGTCCAAATCTTTTATGATCATATCGCCTTCCCTCCAATGCACCATTGATTATGCCACGGTGGAAGATTAAGTAGTCTCGGTGCTAAAGAGTCTTGGGAGGTTATCAGTGACCTAGCTCAATATGAAGAGGAAGGTTGGGAAATTCGTTGTCCAAGAAAACGGATTAACGGCCCAGGCCCAAGCACAAGTAATTATGAGTATGGCAGCCCAAGTGGATGCATTAATGGAAATAACTACCCGGGCTGATAAGCATGTAAACGCGGTCAAGGAGTTTCTGCTCCCAAGAAAGTCTAGGCAAGATGAATTCGAGGACATAATGTTGACATTTGTCCACAAACAAGAAAAAGAAATACAACGCCTCGAAGCTCAAATGCGAAAGACTCACGACACTTTCTTGGAGCTAGTTGATAGCTTCACGCTAAATATCCGTAATGAAATCGCGAAGAACAATATACCTAAAAGATAGAGAGGTGTATGCAATACCGAACACGTTGAGATAAACCCCAAACTTTCTCCGATTTCATTAAACAAGACACACTCCTCAATTCATATTCTTATTTAAACTCCTCGCCTCGACGGTCACCAAATATCCCCCGAGAATATATTTATTGGAACGGTGCGGCGACGCCCCAACTATCCTAACAATGGGAAGAGTTCTTTCGACTTTAAACACAGTACAGAGAACCCTCGACCTCAATGTTTCGAAATTTCGAATCTCAATTGATGTACAATTTGACGATGCATTACTTGCCACCGTGGAAATTATCGGTGGATTAACCAAATTAATTTTAAAATAAAACCAAGTTTCTTGTCAAAAATATTAACCGATTTTTTATCCCATGATTGGCAAAACTAATTTCTTTTTAAAATTTGGGCGTGGCCGTCACACTTTAACGAGTGACGCTTTAGCTAAGCGGATCGATGTATAAATACATCACCCATCTCTTTCATTCTTTACCCTACACATTTTTATCCGCCCACACCACACCAAAACGAATTCCCACATCGAATCCACCATTTTTCCACGACAATCTCCACGAGGTAAGTAATCTACATTGATATTTGTCTATTCAATTGTTCTAATTCATGTTCAATTTCGTTTTCCCTTTTCTCAATCCAAAACCCCACTAATTTGATCTATTTCGCCTTGAAATCTTGTTAAGGCTTAAGATTAGTAGTAGTAGTGTTATCATATGGGGTTAACTTTGTGAGAAGCCTTGACGGCTTAGGAATCAAAACCACCTAGCCATTATGCCATTGTTGCTTTGCACAAGGGTGTTTGGGTCAAGGGTTATGGTTAGAAACTTGGACTTTACCTCGCAAATGTCGGATTCAAAAATTGGTCGAATGACCGCGTCAGTGTATTCTCATGACGCCAAGACCGCACTTGTGTCGTCCTTTGCATCATAAATGATACTCATTTGCTCTCCACTTATTTGATTTCTTGTTTGAGATGAGCGGAAGAGTAAAAGGACTAGGGGACAATCTTCTAATACCCAAGAAAACATTGCGGACACGGTCATTGGGTGGGGGGTATTTATTGAGGAAGGATGTCAAGCCGATTACAACGATTTACTCCATCGGACTATTGATTCGGGGGCGTGTTGGGTGGGCATTTCGGAGGAGAATGATTTGGCTAGGGAATTTTCGAATAGTTTTAGAAGGATAAGTTCACCGATCCCCAATGGGAAAGATTGTTTAGGATTAGAGAGCCCGTGTATGGCGAGTTGGTGCGTGAGTTTCACGCATCATATTTGCCAAATATCAATGCATGTCGATAATAATATTGATTTCAAGGGATCCGATTTAGGTTAGGAGGGACCGGAGGCAAATGTCGACGCTTGAGTTTGGATGGAGGTTGGATCTGTATACATCCGAGGATGCTTGAGTGATGTTTTAGGACTCGATTTGCGGTGGAATTACCCATAAGGCGAGATGTTGGGTATTCGGTTACGGAACACGATTGGCGATGGGAGTACATCATCGGGGTACCGCTTCACAAATCCGGATCCACGGGTTAGGCTCATACATCGCCGCTCACCTTCTATCATAGGACGACATGCCACGAGCCATCGTGTCACCTTCTGGACCTATTCTATCTCTCGCATATTGGCGAGGGGTGCCTGCAACATCCCGCTCGGTTGGCCGATTACCAGAGAACCGCAAGTGAGATTAGGTTGGAGGATAGGGTGTATAGGGGCATGCTTATCACCCGATTAGCTCGATCCTTAGGTGTATTGGCGGGGAGGTACTGCGTACACCGAGTACGATGGCAGCACCCAAGGTCGTCAAGGCTAAGTCTCAAAGCTATGAATGTCCCGATGGATTATGGTAGAGGTTATACTTGGTTCCATTCTCACCGCCATTCAAGGTGGTGATGACGACAATGATGAGGAGCCACAGTACCAAAGACACCAAATAGGGTGAAGCAGAAGCTCCACCGACGCCTACGAGCACATGTCTAGTGGAGATTGACAGCCTACCGGGGAGCATGGATGGGGCGCATGGATACATGGATGGCGCAACAGACCGAGGGCTAGGCGGACCTACGACCATCTTGTCAGACGGATGCATCATCCGTCCATGCGTGATCGGCTTGACCCACATCTCCAGTTGATCCTTTCCTGTATGAGGAGGACTATCCACCCTATGGGTATTTGGGCCATCTTCCCCACAGTTATGACTATCGTTATGGACCCTCCCGGTGATTGATGTATTAGTTTATGGAGTGAGTATGGTTGGTTATTGAAACAATTTTATTTTGGCATGTAATAATCTTAGACATCTAAATTAGTAGTGACCTTTGAACTATGTGATGATTATTTACATGTGGTATAATTTATCTTGCTTATATGTTTTATCTTTGTTCGTGATTTATCTTTCTACTTTTTATTGATTGTTTATTCTCATGTTTAAATTTGTAAAATGCTTTATTTGTTTTAACCTCGTCTTAATTGCATATAAAGGTATTTTACATAAAGGATAAGTGTAGGAGGATTACACACGTTTTCATAAGAAACGTGAACATGAGAATAACAATTAATTAAAAGATATATTTGTGTGTTTGTTCGAGTCAAATGCTTGTATCGAGTCACAATGGATGTTTTGCGAAATTTTTCCATATTCTAAAGATGTAAATTTTCCGAAATTTTCGTAAAATCGAGACCGGTTTTGTCGGGATAACCGACGGCGTCAGATTGCAACTGACGGCGTCGGGAAGGAGTAAAACATCGATTACTTTTTCTCGTTTTCGAGCTTCTTATAAATTTTGGAATTTTCCGGTCTTAATTTTCTTAGAAATTTTGTAAACATCCATTCCACAAGCATTATATCCTAGTTTAAATCGAGTCTTATATATTATTACCGATTTTACGCGAAGGTTTCGTTTGTTTTCTTCAAGTGTGCGGTTTTGTTTATCAAGAAGAAGATACATAAAGTTGGAAGGAGCTTTTCACGCATACATTCTTCTTGGAAAGGATTTAACCACTACTTCACACATGGATCCCACCGAGCTAATCAGGGAGTATTAGTTTCTTCGTTTTGATTACCTTCTTTTATCATAACTTTGATACTTTCGGGAACATTGGGGACAATGTTCGGTTTAAGTGTAGGAGGAAAATAAAGCGGGAACTTTGAAACTATGCTTATCCTTGATTATTTGCTTTGTCTAATTGCATTTACGTAATAAACCATGAGAAAATGTCGGTTAGGGTAATTTTGGCACCAAATTTAAAATTTTCATGACATATAGGAGTGGGCCATTAGTCTTAACAAAAGTGTCTCACGGATAGGAAGTTATATGACTAGCACAAAACCCTTTACCACTTAAATTCCACCAAAATGTGAGGATCGCCTTAGATTAGTAGGAATTGAAGCATTCATCTTCAATGCTTAGAGTGTGAACCGGTAGTATATTAGATTCTAGAACTTGTTTTGTGATGCATTCCGAGATCGCTAGTGAGACTACACTTGTGTAGTTAGGAATAACTAAATGATAAGAGGCATTAGGATAACCTTGTTTGATACCGTAATATAATTACTTCTTCCACATCGGTTGAGTAATTCCCCACACCTTTGCGTTGTACTCATCTATAGTACACGATACCCTAGTTAACCCCTCGAGCCTATCCTTTTCGCGGTTCTCGTGATGTTTCGGTTTTCCGGAATATCAATGAAGAGCATTGTTTACACCCCACCCCAAATGTACACCCAAATCGCCTTAGCCTACCTTGTATGCACTCACTTTTAGTGCATTATTGTTATCACCCTAAACCCTTAGTTCAATTATCTAATTATTTGTATGAGTTGCTAAGTTGAGTCATATCTTTTGTACAGTTTTGGGACGATTGGGACTCGTGGGAAAAGTTAAAGTTTTAAATGACTAAAGGGAACGCCAATTCTCTTATCTCGCATAATAACGTACTCAATTGTTTTGATCTTTTCAATTGGTCATATTAGTGTTAGAGTAAAAAACTCAAGTGTAGGGATGTGCTATAAATCCCTATTATTTTGATGTTATCGTAGAGGATGGTAGAGTAAAAGTGTATGAAAAAAAAAAAAAAAAAATACGGGCTACCATCCTACATCTATCTTTAAATTTATGTTTGTTTATTTCATTATCTAGAGTTTAGAGTGTCGAGTCTTGGCTTAGCAACGCCATTCTTCGTATGCATTTAACATAGAGATTTTGACTTGCCACCACTAAATAGCCTATGTCACCAAACCCTTTGTTTCCTACCGTAAGCCTAACGTTACAACCCTTTAAAGACCTCTTTGATAGTCTTTCCTAGGTGCTTCGCCAAAGCGATTGAGGTTTGATCTATTCTCAAGCCTATGGTAATCTATGTACTAGGACCGGTTAATGAGTGTTTATCTTCCATTTCAATTTGCTATATTTCATATACACCGAGAGATGTGAGTATCCAAACACCCGTGTGAGGTGCTAGTATGTAATTCCGTGCTTGTTATGACTTTTGCGGGGCTTATATGTGTTGTGGACTATTTTAAACCAATGCTTCATGACCCCTAACTTATAAATTAATTGGCTAAAAGCACATTTGCTTGAGGACAAGCAAATACCAAGTGTAGGGATATTTGATAAGGTTTTAAAATGTACCTTTTTGAGGGGTCGTTTAAGCCCTTATTTGATCACTTTTGTATCCGTTATTGCTTAATATCGTTCCTTTTCACTTTTTAGGTCTCTTGAAGGTAATGACACTTATTTGGACGAAAAGGCGCGGATATATAAAGAAAATGGCCAAAGTTAAGAATCGAGACACTCAAGTTGCTAAATTACAAGGGGACGGCGCATCGCTTGTCTGCGACGCCGTCGGAGGAATTTGTGACGACACGTAAGAGAAATTGCTAGTTTTTGGAGGACGGCGTCGGGCTTTAAAAGAGTAGGCCGTCGCTACTCGACGGCCTAGATTCAATCCGCACGACGTCGATAGCTAAAGAGGACGACGTCACAAGCATAAGGTGGCGCGTCGCAAGATTAACAGCCAAGACGAAACCCTAATGGCGGCGACACGGCGGCGTCACAAATCATAAGGTGACGCCGTCATGCACATGTAATCTTATATATAGAATCCGAATTTTTCGGTTTTAGAGAGTAGTCTTTTGGGTAAACTTTTGAGTAAAACCTAAACCAACCAAGGTCGTATTTTAGGGTTCTAAACCCTATCTTACACCAAGATAAGTTGTTTACTTCATTAATTTAATTATGTCTTCAATTATTTGTGTGTATGCTTGCATGTTCTCCATGTCCGGCTAATTTACTTGTGTCTTTGCTTAGGGAATATGAAACTTAATTATTGAATATTGATTGGTTATTTCTTATCTTAGTTGATTAATGATCTAGTAATGCGATAGGTCATTCGTTGTGTACTTAATGCTTGATTAATCTTTGTGAACCTTAGGTTATAGCACTTTGAGTTGTTGTAAGCTAAAATATCCAAAGAGGCCTTAGAGTTAGAGTTTATCATACCTAGTGGGTTTTGTAGACGAGACCCTTTGGTAACTTCAAAGAGTAGGGAGAAACGCATACCCTACAACTTTAGACACACAACGCAACTAGGAATAAGGACGTGACAATTCAACCACCAATAGGAGATAATTAAGGAGTAGTAAAATCTAAGTAAACACATCTTTAAACTATCATACGAGCACACAATAATTAGACATAGACTACCACCACCTTAGTTTAGATAATTAGATAATAGTAGAGTAATCGGTAGAAATACCAACCCCAATCCAAACCCCGAGATTCAGTACTTTTCCTTTTCTAAAAAACATAAAAAGATAAAAATAATCTTCCTCAACCCCAACCTTAGCGTAGTAACTTCTCACTAGCATTCCTATTCCCCAGAGAACGATATCAATTCCCGTGGCTTACCCTAATACTACACTACAACGATTAGGTTCACTGCCTAGGGTGTTGAAAAACTTGCTCGACGAAAAGGAAGTTTCTTTGACCCCAAACGCGTTGTGTAAGCGTATCAGAACGTTAAATTCAAATTCCATTTATTTGCATATAATGTACTCCAAGTGTTATGATCTTTTCAATTCGGGTCATATTAGTGTTAGAGTAATAAAAACTCAAGTGTAGGGATGTGCCTATAAATCCCTATCATTTTGATGTTATCGTAGAGGATGGTAGAGTAAAAGTGTATGAAAAAAAAAAACGGGCTACTATTCTACATCTATCTTTAAATTTATGTTTGTTTGTTTCAGCTTATCTAGAGTCTAGAGTGTCGAGTCTTGGCTTAGCAACGCCATTCTTCGCATGCTTGTAACATAAAGATTTTTGACTTGCCACCACTAAATAGCCTATCCCACCAAACCCTTTGTTTCCCAAACCAGTAAACCTAACATTACAACCCTTTAAAGACCTCTTTAATAGTCTTTCCTAGGTGCTTACGCCAAAGCGATGGAGGTTTGATCTACTCTCGAGCCTATGGTAATCTATGTACTAGGACCGGTTAATGAGTGTTTATCTTCCATTTCCAACTTGTTATATTTCATATACACCCGAGAGATGTGAGTATCCAAACACCCCATGTGAGGTGCTAGTATGTAATTCCGTGCTTGTTATGACTCTTCTTGGGCTTATATGTGTTATGGATTGTTCTAAACCAATGATTCATGATCCCTAACTTATAAATTAATTGGCTAAAAGCACATTTGCTTGAGGACAAGCAAATACCAAGTGTAGGGATATTTGATATGGTTTTAAAATGTACCTTTTGAGGGTCGTTTAAGCCCTTATTTGATTACTTTTGTATCCATTATTACTTAATATCGTTCCTTTTCACTTTTAGGCATCTTGAAGGCAAAATCTGGAATGACACTTATTCGGACGAAAAGGCGCGAATATCTGAAGAAAATGGCCAAAGTCAAGAATCGAGACACTCAGTCATTGAACCGAAGGTGACGGCGTTAGGCACAAAACAAGGACGCCGTCGGACCACTTTTGTGACCACCTCGATGTAAATTGCTCATTTACAAGTGACGACTTGGGTTTTAAAAGAGTAGGCGTCGCAACTCGGACGACCTAGATTTGATCCGCACGACGTCGAGACCGAAGGGACGGCATCACAAGCATAAAGCGGCCGTAGCAAGACTAAAGTGGCCAAGACGAAACCCTAATGACGGCGACCCAACGGCGTCACAAATCATAAGGTGGCGCGTCGCATGTGTAATCTTATATATAGAATCCGAAATTTATAGTTTTCGATGTGTAGTTTTTGGGTAAAACCTAAACCGAACCAAAGTCGTCTTGTACAAGATTTTAGGGTTCCATACCTATCTTACATCAAGATAAGTGTTTTACTTCATTAATTCAATTATGTCTTCAATTAATTGTGTGTATGCTTGCATGTTTCCCATGTCAAGCTAATTTACTTGTGTGTTTGCTTAGGAATATGAAACTTAATTATTGAATATTGATTGGTTGTCTCTTATCTTAATTTTTAATGTTCTAGTATTGCGATAGATCATCCGTTGTGTAGTTAATGCTTGATTAATCTTTGTTGAACCTTAGCTTATAGTACCTAGAGTCATTGTAGGCTAAACCATCCGAAGAGTACCTTAGTGTTAAGTTTATAAATCCTAGAGATTTTGTAGGCGATAACCTTTGGCGCTTCAAAGAGTTAGGATAAACGCATACCCTACGACCTTAGACACACAACGCGATTAAGAATAAGGACGTGACAATTCAACCATCAATAGGAGATAATTAAGGAGTAATAAAACCTAAGTAAACACATCTTTAAATCATCATACGAGCACACAATAATTAGACATAGACTACATACACCTTAAATTAGATAATTAGACAAATAGAGTAATCGGTGAAATACCAACCCCAAATCCAATACCCGAGATTCGTACCTTTCCATTTCCTAAAAACATAAAAAGATAAAAATAATCTTCCTCAACCCCAACCTTAGCGTAGTAACTTTTCACTAGCATTCCTATTCCCCATAGAGCGATATCAATACCCGTGGCTTACCCTAATACTACACTACAACGATTAGGTTCCTTTGCTAGGGTGTTGAAAAACTTGCTCGGCGAAAAGGAAGTTCCTTTGACCCCGAACGACGCGTGTAACGTTATCAAGCGTGCGGAATGCATTCCGGGCCAAGGTCTGTAGTAGCAAAATCGATAAGACAAGGGTTAAAAAACCCTAAAAATCGTAAACGTATAAATGACCATAATGCCCCTCATTCTAATAATTATGGAATTCGTAAAATAAATCAAGCTCGTTAAGTACGTTAAATATTTAATTTATAAATGATTTATATAAGACATTGATAATAATAAAAACTTACACTTATGCTACAAAATAATTATAACACAATATATGTTACATGGACTATTATATGTACAATATACTAGACATTTAAAATTAATGTAACAAGGAAATATGGTACTTATACAAATTGATTTTATCTCACCCAAACCCCCCCCCCAATACTCGGCCAAGGAAAAAGCCTAAACACACCCATATATCCTCCTCAATTATCTCATTCCTATCTCATTTATATCTCCATATTTCTCTCAAAATAAACACAAAGAAACCCTAGCTCACAAATCAAAAGTGACGGCTCACTTTTGCTCCCATATCTCTCGACAACAAAGAAGGTTCAAGGAAGGATTCGTAGGCTTCGTGAGGTTGTTGTAATCTTGGGTTTAGTTGAAAGGTTAATTGGGTTGTCGTGGTTTCTGGCTTGCTGCTTGTCGTGGGCTTCTAGGACAAAGAGGGTGTTGGTTTGTTCTCGTTTTAACCTTGTTTTCCTTCCTCTCACTCACGCTACAAAGGTAACCCATATGACCATCTTCTCGTCTTCTCTATTCCTTTGTTGCATAAATCTGGTCGTGGGTTTTGGTCCTCTATGCGCATTAAATTTCACAAGAATTAAACACCACATAAAATGATAAAATAAGGCTACTTAAAATCATCTATAATATGGCTACATGAAATCATTGAATGGTAAAACATATGTCGACCCATAACATGTCTCTTTTAATATGTTTAGATCTCTATATAATACAAGTATATGCATGTTATCAGATTAAATGGGTTAAAACATATGGGGTTATTTGTGTCGATTAGAACATGGAATTAGGGTTTCGTTTGATTGTTTATTGTGGTAAACGAAATTGTTTTTTGTTGGGGGTGTCTCGACATTAAAAGGAAATCACATAAAGGTCGCATAACCTTGTTCTAATCAAGCTTAAATGGAATAAGTCACACGTGTATATGTCTTAGTATGGGTTGTATCGACTAGAAATATGAGAAAGGGTCACGTTTGGTTGTTAGGATGTCGTATGGTTTGTTTGGGGTGGTTAGGTCTCGACACAAAAAGGGAATTCATAAGGGTCATAAAATCTCGTACTAATCAAGTTTAAATGGTTAATAACGTAAATAGAAACCCTAAACTAAAACTAGGGCTTGAATTAATGTATATGCGATTTATTTAAAGTTAATAAAGGGTGTCTTGTAATTATTGGAACTTGAAGGTTTGATTGTTAATATGATAACTAAAAAGGGTGAATGAATAAAATGAGTAAACTTGATACATTTACACTTAGGACCCTATACTTTGTATTATTGACACTTTAAACCCTAAACTTGTGAAACTTGTCATAATTGACCCTTAAACTATGATAACACTTATTTTCACCATGTTTACCTAAATTAACAATTATTCTATTATGAATGACTAAATTTGCTAAATACGAAACCTACTATTTTGGAAAGTTACTTAATATGGAAAAGTGCTAATTATGGAAACTGTCTAAAATAGAAAGTTGCCTAAAATGGAAAGTTACTTAAAATAGATAAACTAATTAAAGTGAAAACTTCTTGAATAAGGAAAGTTACTATATTTGGAAACTTACTAAAAATAGAAAGACTCTTATAAGGCCTAAAGGACTTAATCAAATAAAATACTTAAACCTCATCTAATAAACGTATGTCCTCTCACTTCTGTAGATCCCTCGAGGAAGGAGTGATCTTTCATTGTCGCTTGTTCCATCTGTTTGTGTTTGCTTTGCCGTGTAATAAGGTACATATATTCTGACCTTGTCTTTTAAGGTTTCTCATGATTTGTATACATCATTTGATATTAGCTTTGTATTCTTATGCTTTTACTTTGAGCCTTCTTATTAGGGCTTCCCTATGACTCTGCTATGCACCCCTTTTGTTTGAACCTTTGATATGGACCTTTGATTATGAACCTTTGCTATTGAACTTGATATTGAACCATTGTTATGAACCTCTGAATTGTGAACCATTGATATTGAACCTTTGATTATGATGACTCATATATTGCTACACTTTGGACCTTTTGCTTTGACCTGTCAGTTTGATACCCGTGCCATTAACTAGGCATGGGGGTTCCATGCCCGTGTCATTGATGCACCAATGGCATGACTCTAGTGTGGTTGAGTGATGTTCCACACCGTCCCTTTTTGTTATATGATTATGAGCTCAAGATATATGTTTGGCCACTATTGATTATGCAGGGGCGTATGGATGCATCCTAGATTTGTTATGTATCTGATATGTTATGCTATGATATGATTTATCAAGTGAATGATGTCGTGCGCAATACGCGTCTTCACATTCTGGGAGATGATCACTCCATGGTTACTATTGGTAACTATTGGCTACTATTGTTACTATTGATATTATTGTATTGTTGGCTTGTGGTGGATTACTGACCTTTCCTTGTACCCTACTCTATACCTTTGATACACCTTATATATTGTCGATGCTCCGTATTTTGTCCTCGCCGTTCGGCTACCTCGTTATTGTATTTGTTTTATATCATTCACTGGGCTTTTTAAGCTTAGCCGCATTTTCTTTTCTGCTGATGGATATCTAAGCTAGAGGCGAGGATTGTTTGGGTTGATAGATGAGCTTATATGGAGACCATGCCTAGTCATCTTAGATTCAATTGATTATGTTTTGACATTTATTAGACTTGGTTATCATTATTTCTATTTTGGAGTTTTCCTTTCATTAACATATGTATTGTTAAGTCGTGTTGACTTGATTTTCCTTTGTTTATTTATTTAAGACTTCCGATGTTGATTTATGTTCATTATGTATGCTTTGATATGACACCATACTGTGATACTTCTACCTTTATTGGGTTGGGGTGTTACAAGGGTAGTATTGGCCAACAATGTACCGTGACACCAAGGAAGTTATTCAGAAGTGTGAATCCTGCCAGATACATGCCCCGGTCCCTAAATTGCCAAAAACCCTCATGACCTCCATCATGTCACCATGGTCGTTCTTTCAATGGGGAATGGATGTGCTTGGCCCTCTCCTCGAAGCTCCTGAAAAGGTCATATATGTTATCGTGGCCATCGATTATTTCACCAAATGGATGGAAGCACAACCCTTGGCAAGGACTACAGTCAAATAGGTCAAAAAATTTGTGTGGGAGAATATAGTGTGTCGCTCGCCGTTTACCCCACATAATTGTAACGGACAATGGCAACAACTTCATCCATGATCCCTTTAAGAGTCAAATGCGAGAGGTTGAACATAAAGCATATAAATACCGCCAGAGCTCACCCCAAGCCAACGGCTTGGTATAAAGCGAACAAAATTCGATACATGGCTTTAAGGCAAGGTTGGGGAAAAGTAGGGTCGGATGGGAGGATGAGCTACCAAACGTGTTGTGGGCTCACGGACATATCTCAAGACCATCAATGGTGAAACTCCGTTTAGCCTAACATATGGGAATGAGGTTGTAATCCCGTGGAGATAGGCATGCCAACCTTCCGGACGATGATGATCAAAGAAGAGGAAGTGAAGAGAGATTCGCTTTAATATGGACCTACTACGGTAAGAAGGGAATCGTGATGAGGAGAAGCGGATACAAGTAAAAAGTTGAACAATTACAACAGAAGGGTCCGTGTCGAAAGTTCGAAGTCGGAGACTTTGTATACCGAAAAACGAAGCAACAGGGTTGAAAACCGGAAAAGTGAGGACCAAACTGGGAGGGTCCATATCGTGTCACGTACATATGAAAATGGCTCGTACAAGTTACAAACGCAAGAAGAAGAAGTATCCGTGCACTGAATGCGTGAATCTTAGAAAGTGTTTCTTGTAATTTTCATAGCCAAAGGAGCATTATCATTATAAGATCAATATCACTATGAATAACAAGTATAGCCCCCCTGGACATCGGAGAGCAATTTTCCCCACTATCGTTTCTGAACATAATTATCAAGTGACCCCCATATGCTCGCGACCTCGGAGGACGGATGGTCAATGTTCAAAGATGGTTCATACCCAAAAGGGTTGCCATAGATAATACAAGACTAAGCGGTTCATACCAAAAGGGTTGTCGTGGCAACAACCAGCTAAATGGTTCATACCCAAAAGGGTTACCATGGCAAAAATGGGCGAACGGTCCACGCCCTAAAAGGGACACCAAGCGGTTCATACCCCAAAAGGGTTGCCGTGGCAAAAACCATCTAAACAGTTCATACCCAACAAGGGTTACCGTGGCAAAACCCGACGAGCGGTTCAAATCCAAAAAGGGTTGCCCTAGCAAAAAGCATGCTGAATGGCTCACAAAAAGTTACCACGACAAGAGCATACCGAATAAACAAGGTAAAGAAAGAGATTACTTCATAAAATTAAAACAGATTAATATACAGAAGTTCCCCCACTAATCAAAGTACATGTTCCAAATGTTAAGTTACATACCATCTTTATGATACTAAACAAAACAAAGAGAAAAATCGATTTCGGTCTAGGAGGATTGTTTCCCCCGCCGCGCACCATCATCTTTTCCTCTTCAACCGCCAAACGCCTTCAACATTCCCACCGGTGACCACCCTTGAAGACTGGACGGGAGCAGGATCTGGCATGAGCTCCATCACCTCGTTAACAGGACGGAAGCAAGCATTTCGAATCTTATCCAAGTAAGGATATTTCTTCACAAAAAGTCTATCATATTTGGCTTTATACTTGCTCGGAGCATCCAAATCCATATCCTTTGTATCTTCAAGGATTTTCTTTACCTCTTCGTCCGAGAGATCTATGCTCATCCGGTCCAACCAACCGGCCATCCCACACCGACTAAATGGGACGACCAAAGAAGCTTTGTATTCGTGACTCCCAAGAAGACGGTCCACAAAAATAGAGACAAATTCCTTCAAAATTATGAAACGCTCCATTTCAAGTTCTCCTGCAGTCACCTCCAATTTCGTCTGCACTTTCTGAAGAGCTTCGTTCTCTTCCTGCTCATTCTTCAAAGCCCCCTTTATCCCCATCAGTTCATTCTCCAGTGCAACAATCTTCTCACTCTGAGCCGCAAATAGCTTCAGCCCTTCAGTCTTCTCAGCCTCCAAGGTTCGGACTTGTCTCTTCAAACCCTCATCTTTAACGGAGCACTGAGCATGCTCGTCTTTAACCTCCTTCAACTCCCCCATCACCTTGCCTAAGAAATCAAAGTTATCCTGGGCACTTTTTTCACATCTATGGTGCACAGCGGACAACTCCTGATGCTCCTTGCTGAGATTCTCAAAACGAACAAGAACATCCGTCAAGGAAAGACTCCCCCGGGCCAAAATACACCACGACCGTTGGGTCGCATCAGCATGAGACAAGTTTTGAAGAAATGTCTCTTAAGCAGGGGGAGGCAGATGAAGCAACAAATCCATGTACGACTTATAGCCCTTCACTCGTTTATCCTTCAAGATAAACCACGCCGACACATAAACCTCTTCGGCTGTAGCTTTCTCCCCCGATCTACAACTTTCCCATCCCACTGTTGAGGAGGCGGAGAAGAAATCCCTGCGGAAAAATAAATAATCAGGCAAATGAACAAGAGACCAACAATTACACTAAAAGCGGACACTTACTAGTTTCCTTCTGAGGAGGCTGCTCAACGACACGGGAAAGATGATCCTGATCCTCATCGTTGCCAACCGGCGGGTCCACAAAAGCATTCTCTTCAGCATTGGCATTGTCAAGATTGTTGCTGGAATGACCCTCCAAGTTCTCCCTAGAGTGAGCAGCATCATTTGGGTCATTCGGCAAGGGCCCACCAGTTTGAATAACGTTCAGAGGGGAGACATAAGTTGTAGACTCAACATTGATGACCGACGGGGTAGGACTCTTCACCTTTTTCTATT
>CM040242.1:207844482-208046802 GCA_022545495.1 Chrysanthemum lavandulifolium
TTCCACATTTTCGACTTCTTGGCAATCACTTGGTTGATACCTCCTTAGTCTTCTTATCATCCTCGACTTGTTTCAATTTTCTTTCTTCTTTGGCAAGGTGTTTGGTTAGTTGTTGAGGAGTGAAGAGGTATTCATGTCACCGATTTTGTAGGGATCCTCTCGGGCTCAATAGTTGTCGTATGCCTTTGCCCTTGTCATGTCCCGAGGAGGATGATGCAATGATGGGTGGTGGTGTTGTCATGATAGGTGTTGAGACCATCGGTGTTGTTGTTGTTCTGCTTGAGGTGGAAGTGATGAGATTGGTACCGCAGACCGGTGCGATGATGATGATGTTTGAAATGCTTGAGGCTGGTGGTGTTTGCTCCTACCGATGTGAAGAGGAGTTAGTGGTCGAGGACCGTCTGGCATTTAATCGCTCTTGTTTGGACCGTGGCGATGATTATGCCCGGTTTCGTCCCATCGCGATCCTCCACTACAAGTTTAGGGACCAACGGTGTATTTTAGTCTTAATTTAATCTACATTGATAATCATATTTATGAATAACAACATGTATTTTTTATAAAATATAAAATATAGGGGTTATAAATTCTAAAAGGTGTTAAATAAATTTAAAATATTAAAAACATGAAAGCTGGTAAGTTTTTTTTAAGTCCATATAGTTTTTTTAAAACTTACTCTCTCCGTCTTAATTTACAAGTGGGTGCAGACTGCTAAGCAGCAGACAATCCGAGACTATATTTTTCAGAGAGCAAATGCTATTGGTTTAATGTTTTTCTAACAAACATATAAAGAATCTCGGGAAAAAAAGTACCTGTAAGAGTTGAGGAGTAAAAGTGAGGGTATATTGAGAGTATTTTGTGTGTAATAGATATGAAATGGTTTGTGTAAATTTATATGGTGGATATGGTTACATATTTTTAATAATCATTATTGATAGTAATGATTTTTGGCGGTTACACGTATTTCATAATTATTAAAGGCTGTTACAATGAAGATTAAATGGGCTGTTACAATCTTATAATGATATTGATGACTATCAAAAGATAACATTTCCATAACAAGCAAGTTTAAAAGTCTGAATTTTAAGCCTTATTAATAATTGAATACTCCAAATTGCACGTAGTTTAATAACTTGTCACTAATAACACTTTTTACAAATCATCTTTAGTCACCAAAAGTCTCGGTTGATTGGTTAAATGTTAGAGGTGGAAATGAGCCGAGTCGTTCGTGAAAAGCTCGGGATCAGATCAGTAAAAAGATATAACGAGCCGAGCCTAAACGAGCTCGATCCGAGTTAGAGCCTAAGTTTGGGCTTTCTTAATAATCGAGCTCGAACATGAGTTTTATATATAAAATTTATTAGTGCCATGAAATTAAACGAATCACTAAAATATATTCAGTATATTTATATTCTATACATTTAACCATGTATAAACGAGCTTAAAAATAAGCAGTACTAGCCTCAGTGTGATTAATGTTTCGAGCTTTATTTCATTCAATATGTTATATAAATTAGTCGAGTCAAGTAGAGCTCGAGCTTTTGAATTTTTTACAGGAGTCAATTGATCTAAAATATGAGGCTCGAAATGAGCTCGAACTTTATATATATAAAAGAGAGGCTCGAGGCTCTCATGATTTCCTGCTCGGTTCGCTTGTTTCCACCCCCTAGACTTCTCAAAAAATTGATTGTCCATTTTGTATGTTCTGATCTCGAGAATGAAAATCTGTCGAGTGATTTGATTTCGATCTGTAGCTTCAAATGCTAGAATTCGAAGTAAATTAGTTTAAGAGAGTCGAATGTGGATTCAGTTTAAAGCGATTATATAACCAAGAAAAGTGACGCAATCATCTACAAAAGTAGATGCATCTCCCTTTAAATTTCTTTTTTTTATTTAAAATGTGTGGCTAAAAATATTTCTCACTTTTCTCATTTTATTTTCTCTTTTCACCGGATCTCTTTTACATACATAAATTGTTCGTCTACATTAGTAAAATTACTCAAACAGCAGAACCAATGCGACTTTGGCGTGGGTTCGGACGCTTAACGGGCTCATCCGCAGCTATACCTTGTGCACCAAAACAGAACACTTGGTTCATCAACACCTTGCTCAACGAAGACTGTCGTCTATGAAACTTCGGTTTTTCGTTAACCCACGGGTTTGTACTAGACCTCATAAAATTCTTGGTTCCAACATTCGAGGGCCTAACTTCCTCTTCGTCATAATCATCCCCCGAGCCTGAAGACCAAGATGAAACTGAACACTGGCTCGATGTCGAGTCCACTTGTAAAACTCCTTGAGCCAGCCCAGCAGAGAAATTCTTCTTTGCTAATGTGCTAGGCCCATGTACGCGCTTATTGTTCGCTAGAGAGCCTTTTAAATACCTTTCTCGAATCGAAACGGGCCCGTTTTCAATAGTACCTTTCCTCAAATGGTAAGAATCTAAAGAATCCCGATCATCAAACTCTTCTTTTTTTCGAGCCCACCCGAACAGAAGTTTTAACCGTCTACTGGCACTACTTCTTGATTCCTTTTGAGTAGACCGGGCAGGTGAGCTAAACTGACTCAGCTCACCCGAATACATCAGCTCTTTATCTTTATTGTTATCCGTACAAATATAAAAAATAATCTCGGCATCTGGAACTCGGAACGAAGTTCCAGGACTACCCCCGATCCCGTGTGTTTTCAAATGTGACACGAGGGCAGTTCGCGTCATATAATCATTATAATTAGATATCCCACCCGCAGATATCAGCCTCTTGATTAAAATCTCTGAATTCATTGATTTCGGCCGTTGTCTAAGTAGATCAAGGGGAGTCATACCATCAACGTCTCGAATATTCAAATCAATATATCTAACGGTCATAAGAAGCTCCACGAGATCGGAATGAATGTTCTCGATTACCGCAATGTGAAGAGGAGTCCGACCGTCATTATTTTTAGTATTCACGATATCTTCAATATTTACGATTTTGCCACTCGTGAGGTGTTTCATGAGGTCGATTTGGTGGTCTACTCGGCGGAAACCTGGTGTTTTGAAGCCTGCAACGGTTGTGTGAAGAAAAGTGTCGCCGTAATTGTTTGTTGATGTGATTAGTGATGGAGACGCAGAGAGTAATAGTTTGACTATGTGTAAGTGACCGCTGTATGCTGCGATGTGCAATGATGTGTTGCCTTGATTGTCTGTTGAGTTGATTATATCATAAGATTGAGTAAATACTTCACAACCTGCATAAAGATTTGTTTATTTTAGGATTAACGCTAACATAAAAACTTTAAACATAAAATTAAGAACCATTGCATTTAGGGAAAACAGACTTTGACAATTTAATGATTCATCACAAACTGTAGGTCTATTATTGTTTGTGTCTGATTGCGAGAAATAAACAATTTTTTCTCAGTCACGCTCTATATTTGGTCACAGAGTTCAATATTTAGGCATAATTTGGAGTTTTGATATATAGTAGACTCTGTCACAGATAACTTCCTATGTTTGGGATCTTTTGACAGAATCTGTCAAAAGTAACGACTTCCTAAGTATCTACGGAAACTTGAATGTATGAAATTATTTCTCTATTGATTGCTAGAACACGCCTAGCATGCTCCTACAGGCTACAACATAACTCCTATAATTGAATGATCACACTTTACGTTTCTAACGTAGATGAGTGTCTTGATGGATTCATAAACACCCTCAAAACTAATATGAAAGTGCCTTGTCAGTGATTGCATACTAAAATTGCTTGTATGCTTAGGTCAGTCACAAATTATTAGATAAGCAATCCCAAACATAACTATTATACTGTTTATCTACTCAATCAAAATACAATAAGCAGATAACCACTTTTAATAAGCAATCTCAAACACTCCCTAATTCACACATCTTCAACTTGTAAGTTGCAAGTCCAAGTCTTTCTCTAAGGAAACACGATACAAACGAGATTTAATTGTTATTAAAACAAAGTGATTGGTAAGTGAAGTACCTCAGTTTGACCTCTTCCGCAAGCAGAATGCAATAAAGTAGAACCCTGCAAATCCCTATACATCAAAACATCGTCACAATCTTCTAAAAACTGCTTCAAGATTTCAACACTTCCACCTCTAGCACCAGCATGAACAACTCTATTCATCATTTCCATTTTAAAAACCGACCCAATTTCCTCGCCCTTTGACCACAATGAAAAGTCAACCAATACCTCAAAAACCTCCAAGTTCCCACTTCTTGCAGCTGCATATAATATATCAGTAACACCATATTCGCCTTCACCGAAAACCAAAAGCGGGTCCCTTTTTAACAATTCCTTAACAAACTCTAAATCACCAGCTGATGCAGCTGTATATAACAACCAACCACCATAACCAGCTCTTATTAATGAGTTACAACCATTGTTATTTCTTGGTTCACCTGCAAGAAGTAGCTTTTTAGCCACTTTTGACCGGTTTTTTGCCACAAAATTGAACTTTTCGTCGTCGTCCCAGACGGTTTCTAGGCGCCTTATACGACGAAGGGAAGTTAGTTTTATCAAAAGGTTTGTGTCAAAATGAAGTAGCTCCCTGACTAAATCATAGTGACCATTTGCAGCTGCTAAATCAATTGGTGATGCATACCACCATTGATCACCTGTGCTTTCCCATCTTAATGGAAAATATGATGCACTCATTGCAAAAATTAAACTAGACCCAAATTTTAAAACACCAAATTTTTGAAAACCCAAGAAGAAAATTTTGATCAAAGCGAAAAGTGGTCTTAGCTCTTAAAACTTCAAGAAACTTGATCAAACAAGACTCAATATGTCAAACACAAAAATTATGAAACCCAAAACTATTTTTGGAAAGTTAGTACTAGCAAAGATGATAACTTTCTTGAAAAACAAGAAAAACCCAAAAATAGAAAGTTGGTTTTAAAGAGACCCAAATGATGAGTTATGAAAGTTTTTGAGATCTTTATGCTTCAAGAAACTTGATCAAACAAGATCCAATATATGCAAACTTTTTTTTTATAAAAAACAAGATTATGTGGTATGATCAGAGTCACAGAAATGGAGGGAAAGTGGACAAATAAGTCGTAACAAGAAGAAGTGTATGTGTGTGTTGATTATTTGTTACAGATGGATATACTATACAAAATAAATAAGTCCACATAATTTTCTTTGGTTAACAATAAATTTCATGACAAAAATGTGTGAAGGCAAAAAGATGGCTTTTGCATAGTTGAAAGGAAGATTCTTTGTACCCGTGATTACATACATCACATATTCTCTGTGATGTTATATTCCCTCCATCGATAGAATTTTTTTTAACAACTTAAGATAAGACTAGCATGGTACCCTCGTAAAGTAGTGAGATATCAAATATGCAGTTTTGTCGTATTTTATCTTTTAGCGGTATGTAATGATAGTCGGTATATTTGATTTCTGGGTTTGATAGTTAAAAAACAAATGTGTCTAAATTTTCATAAAATAAATTAATACAAATATAGATTTTCATAATTTTATTCATTTGAACTTAGTAAAAATTGAATGTATATGTTAATTTTAGACTTTTAAATTTGTATTCTTGTATGTTTGTAACATCTATTTTAATACTAAAAGTTAATGTGTCATTAATATACATTACAATGTAATTAGTGTAGTTTAGTATTTAATTGTATGAATTACGAAATATAATAACATGTGTAAGCTTAAAAAATTAAGACTTCTATTTATAAATGTCCTAAATGCATTATAGATAGATTATAGATATACTCCATTTTTACTACCAAACGGCTTTTATCTCGTGATGTGTAAGAAGTTCCTCAATTAAAAGGTTGTGAGTTCAAGTTCTACTTAAAATATGTGAGATGGATTTGTGATATAAATATTGTGACGATAGTTAAAATTGTCATTCTAAAAAAAATATATACGGTAACTTTACTTATTATTGAAATACTACAAAATATAAACAATCTTTTGCGATGATTTAGTGGTAAGACGACTCAGAATTCTAAAGAAAGACCCGGTTTTAAACTTCGATGAGTGGAAACGGCAATAATACTAGTTAGATCGCGTACATCAGTAGTAAAATGCTTGACTTTTATCTAAAACATCGATCCATTTTAATTCTCTGGTTTCTATAAGCTTATGATAAAAGAAAAAACCAAAAAAATATGATAAAAAAATATATACATATTTTTGCACAACAAAAACTTACAAGGTTTATTTATTTTTATTTTTTTTAATCTAATGTTTAACTAGCTTGATAAAAACCAATATCTAAACAATTTAAAGATATTTAAATAATTGCTAATGATATTTTATAGATGCATAACGTTTTTTGGAAGAAAAAAAAAAGATGTTGCAATTGTTTTTCTTCTAGATAACTTAATTGAATCTAAAATTTCAGCCATGTTTTGACCAAGTAGGACATAGGACAAGATGGCGGTGTGCTTATTTAGAAAATTAAAAATCGTGTATGATAGAATATTATAAAATTTTGAGACCGATTCTAAATACTTTATGTCTCAAATTGCATATTTTAATGGTCAATTCGAGATGACCGTCAGACAAAATTTGTTTTAGTGTCAGCGTCTTGTACGTCTTCGAAATTTCTCCTCGCCATTCCTATAGATGGTCTCGGTCAACATATATCGCCAATTGAGTGTCGTATTATCCTTAAATATCGCCTCGTGATCCCAATTTTCCGGTTGATGAAAGTTGTCAGTTTGTCACAAAGCTTGTTTGGACTCATTCGAGAGCATGCGATTCATTGTAAAGAGCTTAGGGGTTCAAATCTGAACACGATTTGGTTAGGGATGTTATTTTGACATATTCGGTGGTTTGGGATTTCGATTAAGAAAGAAGCCGGTGAATTCTTGGTGACCGATGGAAGGAAGATCGACACTTAGACTAGGTGACATTTTGGTCTGGATGGATAGGAGAACACGTCTTGTGTAGATCTAACGGGTTTCTCCACTGTGGATTGGGAATCGTCTTTCTGGTCAGGCCGTACCGCTTGTGCCGCCGTGAAAAGAACTAAACGTGAAAGCGTGTCTTGATAACCAACACGCGCTTATACCTTTCGATTTGATACGTTTGGCTCGCTTGCGCACGAGGCGTGGAGTTGCTCAAAAGAGTCCAACAGGTTATCGTGCGATGTTCTGACCCAAAGTCTCGAATGTAGCTTTTTAAAGGTAAGTTTCTTTATTCAAAAAAGTGTAATATTCCAAAAGGCAATCAGATATTTTTATATGGTCAATGGATTAATTATAATCTTATGAATATTGAAAGAACGTAGAAGTGCGGTGGATAAAATAATTTATGTGCAATGATAGAGACAGAGAGATAATTTGTTAAAATGTCCAAGTATATTCTCAATAATACTTCTAACATGAAATAGTATATTAGTACTTTGATTTATTTTAACTCTTTTTGGTTACTGTCTTAAAATTCTAATTCAAATATAGACATGTACTTCAAATTTGAGTAGGAGAAAGTAACTAAATGTGAAAATGTTTATCATTTATATATAAGTTTGTCTGTCTTGTACGTTGACAAAGATGACTTATAATGAAAATTATAAGAATTATTAGGTACTAAAACAAAACTTAGTGAGAGGAAAAAAAGCATATTTGTATTTATATATTTCAACATGTCGATTGATGATGACTTTAGACCAAGAACTGAAGAAAGGTTGAAAGGATCATGTCATTTAAATAGTGGTTGTTGGCCAATATTAAAAAGTCACAAAATCGAAAATAACTTTACACTAAATTGTCTTTTAGTCTATGTTTTATACTTTACTTTTAAAACTTAAATTTAGGGCCCGTTTGGTTTATAGATGGGTTTAGATTAGAATTTAGATTTGAATGTAAAGTTGTAAATTAGGATTTGGATTTGAATTTAATGCAGGAGAGAGAAAAAATATTTAAAATTATATTATATTTAAAAAAAAATGATTTATAAATGATTTATATAAAATGTAAGAGGAGAGAGATAGAGAGAAAATGAAATGGGTCATATTTTTTATCTTAAAACCTATCACTCCCTCCTACTTTAACACACTCCTTATTATTTAGAATTAAATCCAAACCCAAAAGCTACCAAACACTTAAAAATGAGGTGGGGTCCACTTTTCTAACCCCAAACCCAATCTAAACCCACAAACCAAACGGGCCCTTATACCGCAAATTATTATCATTGTCAATGGTTTACAAAAGAGACTATTGATTTGATCATATCATTAATCACATTTCAAGTACAATCCAATAATATCGAAAATGTACAAAAAGTATAACCATACAAGTTAAAATAGACTAAGCATAAAACTATGATGATGTAAAAGTAACTTTCTAATTACAACACTAGGAAAAATGTCAAATCATATGTTTTATGCATTGTGCAAAAGATTAGATGGGTCTCTTATTGGGAACCTCCCTATGATTTGACATCATGGGAATATTCCTTTGTCCTCTTTTTTTAGTCAACAGTTTTTGTCGGTTCATTAGTATTTTCGGCAGTTTTAAGCGTTTGAACTTTATTAAACTTTATATTCTGATTCGCGTTTTCGGTTTATAGGCTTTTGATATAAACAAAATTATAAAAAAATAATAATAATAATAATAATAAAAATATAAAATAAAAATAAAAAAAAAAAAGCAGAGGTCACAATAAAAAGCATAGGTCCTAATAACTCAACCCGATTAGATAGTTGATATTGTGCAAGACAGACAGAAACTAACAAAAAAGTTACATAGAAATAATTAAAGTTAACCCAAAGGGAGAACCTACTTACATTCAATAATGCAAACACCTTTCCAGAATTAGAGGCAACATAATGCCACAATTATTGAAATTAAGTATAAGCAAAGAACTTTTCCTGATCTATAAATCCTAATGCTGAATTCTAGACCAAACTTAACCTTAACAAAACTAGTTTGATACAATTCTCCATTCTAGATCTTTTTAGATCTCGATTATGTTTGGCACCAAAATTACAAATGAACCGGTTTCTTTTCAATTAAACGATAAAACATTTCATAAAACCAATGGACTTAAAAACTCTTCTGTAATGACTATATTCGAGAAAATAGGAAAATCTAACCATCAACATTCCATAATGACTACATTCAAGAACATGACATTCTATCTTGAAAACTTTCTTAAAATAGAAATATTCTAATTTTCATTGACCATACAAGATTTATTGATGCAGCATCATAAGAGCTGTAATGGTTTAGATGCATCGGATCACGAGAATAAATTCTATTGTTTATACAATCCTACATGATAAAACACATGGTATTTGTCTTCAATGACTCTTGCCTAATTAATGATCAAAATAAAAGTTACAACATACCGATAAGATCTACGCTTCATCCAAGGCATAACCTAAACTGTATCGCATCTGGATCATGGTGCCTGCAATGCAACATTTAATCGTGATTTAATGAACCAGGAACTAAAGACGCGAAAAGACACAGTTACTATTATAAAGTTACCATTTCCAGGTCAAGATGATTTCATTTGCTTCATATAGCTTTCAATATGATCAGCAGCCGCATAATTATTCTTCTGCTTGATTTCATCAAGAAGCAACGAACAAGTATAATATCTCGGAGTAATATCTTTTGCAATCATTTCTTGAAATAACCGGTATGCCCAATCACATTTATTCGCTCTACATAACCCATGGATCAAAAGAGTATAGGTAGCCAAATCAAGGCTAATGTGATACTTATTAATCATTTCATCCAACAAATATCCCAATAAAACATCTGTTTTACCTGTCTTGAAACAGAGTTTGAGTAATGGACTAAAAGTCTGAATATCAGGTCTACAAAGATTTGAACTTTCCATTATCCGAGTATCCTTATGGCTTCTTGATCCATACCATGATGACAAAACATTGCAATCATTGAATTATACGTCGATGTTTGCGGTTTAACACCAACATTCACCATTTCAACCTCAAATACATCACATGCCTCTTGAACTCGACCTGCCCGTGCTAATGTATGAATCAAGGCGTTGTAGAAAAGTGTATCGGGTTTACATCCGCTCGTTTTCATTCTTTCACGTAGTTGTAAAGCTTCATTATATTCTTTGTTCTTTGTTAAATAGCTCATGATGGTTGTGAAGGTTACAACATTAGCAGGGCAATTTTGTGATTCCATTTCATCGAGTAATTCATAAACTTTACCGAAGTTGGAGTGTCGACAATATGATTCGATAATGGTGGAATAGCTTATAACAGACGGGTTAAATCCATATCCTTTCATTTCTTGCAGAGTCCACTGTGCTTCATCGACCGATTAACTTTACACCAACCGTGTATAAATATGTTAAAAGTATGAGCAGAAGGCGAAATGTGTGACTTTAGCTCCAAGAATATGTTGCGGGCCCGCTCAACTTTATTTTCTTTGCAAAGTGTGTCGAGTAGAATATTCATGGATTCTGTATTCTTTTCCAACCCGAAATTCTGCAAATCATCAAATATCATCACAGCTTCTTCCCATTTTCCGGCCCCACAAAGGCGTCTCATAACCTTTGCTATACTATTAAGCGTAACAAGGTGATGATGCTTCATTTGCTCGAGTAGTGTCTTCATTTTAACCATTTGTTTCATTTTTCCTAATATGTCAAGCATGGTGTCGTATAACTGAGATGATGGTTGGTAATTTGGTTGTGATTCTGCCCATTTGAATCCGCCTAATGCTGACTTCCAGTCATCTTTGAATATATATAGTAAGCTGGAAACTAGACTGTGAGATATGGGTATGGTGTTACAAGCTTGATCACGGATGAGGGCTTGAAATATTTCATCCTCAGTTCTTCCAGACTGAACTTTTCTGATAATGATGTCAACGTTTTCAGGTGAATGGGTAGGGTAGAGTTCTTGATTGGTAAGTGCATTGGTGGTAAAGCGTAACGATTTGAACCCGAAAGGTGCATAATTTGCAGAGGCACGGATCAAATAAGATTCAAGTACCAAGCTTTTATTCAGTGCGAGTCTTGCCATTGAAGAACATGAAGCAGCCCAGACAGCAGTTTTGCTATAGTAGTAATTCTCTGCAATTCCAATTTCAAAACACGAGTTACGTAAACAAATTAATCAGAACATAACACACATATTTGTATATAATTAAATTCGACGCAAATCATACCCTCAACAAAACTGCTTATGCGCGAGTTATCATTTGCATATAACGTGTGGCCTTAAACTTACACTTAAACAAACGAATGAAGATCACCTATGCATTCTAATAAAGGGATTCCTTATTTTACCTTCTAGTACTATATAAAATAAAAAGAAGCCATTTTAAGGACATTCAAGATTGCTAATTATACCTACTAGTCGCAATTTTATAAAAGAAATATAAGCCGTTTTAAGGGCGTTAAAGATTGCTTATCCAAACTGCTAATCTGATTATCATCAATAGCGTAAGCACTTTAATAAGCTATGCCAAACTCCCACTAAGTTAAGCACCCAACTACGTAAATACTACGACAGTCGACAGTTGACAGTCAGTGTTTACACTACTAGACATTTTATCAAACACCTTATGTGCAACTGCTACATACATCATTTTCAATGGTTTTTAACTGTAACAAAAACAGCCATGTTTAAATAGTGAATGTATATGATAGATTTACTGAGCAGCTTACTGATTCAATAGCAGACTCTTGACCATCAAAGTGTTTAATGCATTAACTCAAAGGGTGTGTGTTTAGTTGTTTACAGTGTTTTCTCAGAAGATATGGGCTTTTGGGCTTCTTAGAGTCCATTGTTCTGTTTATATTTGGGTCCATTAGAGTAGTGAAACGTGTTTTGGTGGTGAACAAATTTCAGGTTTTTCCGTTCCAAAAACTGTTATGAATAATATTATGTGGATGTCATATAAGCTCATAAAGCGTACCATTCATTTATTGGTTTTACCCAATGTTTATCTTATATATATCCTTTTGTATCTCATACATTATGATTAATTGAAGAATATTTTCGTTTCGCCGATTCTTTTACAACAGCGTTATCGCAGTTTCAAAGATTTTGATTATTATTATTTTTTCCTGTTCCTGAAGAGAAACGTGAAAGTCTTCGTTGAAGTTACATACAGTATTGCCTTTTGACTCAAAAAGGTACATTTGTTTTATCTCTTTGTCATTCTTGAACAAAGTTTCATAATATTTTAGTCGTTCGTTATCTAAGATTGATGTACGTAAATATTTTACACCCGTAGAATATGTTGGTTAGATTTAGTTAATTACATTTAAATATTAATAAATAAAAAAAAAATTAAAAAAAAAAAAAAAACCAATAAAAGTAACTATTTGATCTACAAACTTAATATTGTTTACCTTATCACTTTTGCTTTTATTATAATCACAATTGTATTTAAACTGATTTTTACGAATAGATGTATTATAGATTGTTAGTGTTTTAGAATGGTGATTCTTATAATAGAAAACAAGCAAAAGAAAAACGGATGATGCATAACTTGTAAATATCTCTATATTGTGTGAATGTGAATAAGAATGTGTTACTTCGTATCTAGTTTTCTTTTATTTATCTAGAGCACTAATTGGTGTTAAATCTTATTTGATGATTAATGATTTACCATAAGCGTTTTGAATGAAAGGTAAATAAAGTTTTACATGATTTTTGTTGCACTTCTCGTTATTATAATGTCATATAAACTAGTATTACATCTTATAATATGCAATAGTTCTTGATAGCCCATGTACCTTGGCATGTTATTGATTGAATTTGTTATACACTGACAATCTTTGTTTAGAAAACTCAAACGTAACTTTAAAAATTTTCCGTTAATATGTGATTATATTCCACAACTTTCAGTGACACATGCATAATTTATTATATATATTGTTATAGTAGCTTTACCCATGTAGTTATTGTCGAATAAAAATTAATCTAATAAATTATTTGATATTAGACCAAGGGTCTTTTGGCACAGAAGTAAGTAAGTGACTCATTAATTTATAGGTTGTGGCTCAAGTCTCGTTCGGGCATTTGAGATATAATTTGTGAGATAGTTGATTTATGTTATAAAGATTTCTTTGTTTAAAAAATATATATATAAAATAAAATAAAATAAAAATTATTTGATATTGGTTTATAGTTTTATACATTGCTGGTTAGATGTTTAAACTTAATATATATGCATGTGCTGTATATATGTTGCATAGAAAATTTAAATATGATTTGTGCCACTAATTTGTGATCTTGAATTTTAGTGGGATAATATATATCCTCTATTTACTATTTTCATCCCTAGAGAGGTTTGTCTTATGTTATTAAGATGGTAAACTACAATATTATATGTTGCATAATATGAATTGGTGACATACACTACTTCTTTTAGATATTATATGGTGCAAAATATATATAAATGTTAACTATTTTGATGTGAAGTTTATGTTTGAACTTGATTGATATTCTTGTGATATATGTTTGATTTAATTGTTCATTTTGTTCGATTAAGAGGTTGAATACTAGTGATATATGTTAAAATTTATACATTATTTTGGTCCTCACTCCAAATTTGCCTTATGCATTTAATTTAAAAGTTTGAAAATTATAAAAAAAATAATATTAGATGTTGCCTTCCATTTGTTTGTGAGTTTAGATATGTGCGGATATTTTTGCTTGCTAATTTGATCATTATGTTTGGGATATATACAATTTGCATGATTTGACTTCGTGGTCCATAATGTACAAATGTATTTTCTTTTGGATGCGAAATAAAATCATGAATTCATGTACTTTGAATAATTTAATGAATGGATACAAGACATCAAATATCATGATACTCCTCATGCTCGTAACATATAAATTCACTTATAATTGTACGACTTTAAATTGGTGAATTCAGTTATTTCCCACTTGTTTTATGTGAATAGATGGTTGTTTATGAGAAAACTTGACAATGATGATAATGATATGAAAGTATTGAACATGTACTTGGCCATCTGACCGATTTGAAACTATATAACATTGCTGATCATAAAAATTTAGTTATGCCTACTCTATATTAAAGGCACTAGCAGTGTATGTATATGAATCCTCATAGCTAATAAATTTATAATTGAACTTATGTTGAAATATCATTAAACCCGTTCGCTTTAATGTGCTCCATTATTTGAAATTAATATGTAAATATTTTGGTCATTGTAAAGATTTAGATGCGGACGTATTTGAACTAAATGCAATTGAGTTTGTTATATGTCTTTAGTTGTTATGTGATTTTATTTGTTCGCATAAAAGACACTTGATTAATTGATTAATGACATAAATTGTGCTTTATTATTTCATAACGCTATAAGCTAATGTGAATATTATATTAAACTATGTGTGAAAGACATAAAAGAGCTAATCGAATGTGAGCTCTCTATATTATTCGAATTTTATATAATACAAAGCACGTGGTCATAAACTAGAGTTTATGAGCCGGGATTATTATTAGCGTAATGGTTGAACCATAGGATCAATAATGATCGAACCATACTCAAGAACCTTGAGTTCTTCAAAGGTTACTTGATTAGTTTTATTGTTCTCAATGGAAGTGCATTGTTCACTTATTATCACCAAATTATAGTAAGGACTTTGTCCTATGAAGTTTTAAAAGAATATAAAGGGGTGTATGTGAAGGCTTATACATCGTATGGATCATTTTGAGTTTTAAAATCGATGCATCGTCAAATGATCATCAAATACGCAACTTAAAGTTAGCGTAATTAGTGGCTCGACTTATAAAATGTGAGCACGGTTTTCCACATTGTATTATTGAGAATGGTGGTGAAAAATTCTAAATCTTGGGCGATTATTGGAATAAGTGTTGAACTTTATGTAGCCCAAGTTCATACGAATTGCTTTTGTTGAAACGTTCATAAACGTCTTGATTGATTGCAAAGCCAATAATTATGAGAACAAAAATCTTAGATTATGGGCATGTTATAAAATATGAATTCGCATCATGCCAACAAGATTAATGAATACTCCCCAATAAAATGGTTTATGGTCACGAACCATATGTTTCTCATTAAAGTTTATGTAAATGTGCAAAACACGTATTGAAAATCCACCACAACGCACAAAAATGAGATGTTGTGGCGATATTCATTCAAGGGAAGAATGAGCGGCGAGAGATATGGAATGAATTATAATATAAATGTTGATCCTCGGACCAATGAATATAAACTTGAAGGGACAATTTACATTCTAGATCTAGTAATTGCCGGACTTGTTTAGTGACATAAAGTGACTAGATCATATATCGCCGCTAGTGCTCCAATTATAATATATGTCCCAAAAATGAAAACCAGTGATTGGTAGTAAGTCTATGGCACGTCTGCAACGTGATAGACTAATCGATTCCAAATAAAAGTCCTCGGATGAATAGATAAAATGGAGCAAGAAAATTCAGATGGTCTAATCGAGGTAATAAAGACCCCATAATAATTCTTCTATAGAGACACTAGACATGACGGTAATTGAAAAACCCCGGGTACTTGAAAAACTTTGAGATATCAATAAATGATATATTGCAATGTCTAGTAAAGTGTGGAATCGAAAATATAAATGAATCGGCGTCGATGGTGATATTGTATACAATAATACATATGGTAATGATTATGTAAATAAATAAGATAGCGCTATAATCATGGTGAGGATCATGGAAGCATACTGCAGGAAGTGCGAGATGTATAAATGAATGGCCAAAAAAGTAAAGACGCATAAAGAACTAATGAAAGATTAAAATCTCTTGTGACGAGACATGGTTACTAGGACTTGAAGTCCATACATATGAATATGTAAAATTATTGGATATGCATTGGTCATTATGAGAGAGCGAAATTAAAGTATTGAAACTATTATATTTAAGGTATAATTGATGGCACACAAATATTTTCGCAAAGACTTTGCATATAGAGACATGATCTCATGTGGTGGATCCAATAATCGATTTAATATTTGTAAGTCCGCGATATGATAACTAATCGATATCGTCTAAAAGAAAATGAATAGAGCTCATTTGAAGTTGAGATTCCATGATGGATATAAAATGCATGAAGCATGTCTCAGATTTAAAATGTGAAGCATATAAGATAGTTTTCAAGAATAACACACGATCAAGTTGAATAAATCACTATATAAGTGAAAGGCAATATGGTATTGGTTTAAAATGAGCCATTGAAATAACAAAATTTACCCATGTTAGTTTAAAGAGATTTGTATATGATATAAGTTACATATGTTTTGATGAGGTAAATGTGAATGGAACTCATGAGGAGATTTTCAAGACGGTTGAATACCTTGAAATGAAATACAAAGTTTTGTATTGTTTTATGAAATAAACATCTTAAAGATAAAATCATTTTTCATAATGAAAACTAAAGAAAGATGCTATATATCCTTATATGGATAAACGACGCTCATGTTTATGAGGTCAACTGATGAAGAAAGACCCCTTTACTTATAAAGATGATGATCACAATACCGATTTATGGGTACCTATATAACTTGTGAAGTACGGGGATGTACTCGTATAATGATAAGTATGACATATGTTTAATCCTTCTTGATATGTGAAGGTTAAGTGGAGAACACTTGTTTATATAAGAATCAAACATATATTTTATTAAGACACTTACTATATTGACATTAAAGAAGTTGGTTTATTATATTGGATTGCACCAACTAAGAGATTTAAGTGATGTGATCATCAGGGGGAGAGAAGATACGTGTTGCACTCTTTTTCCTTGACCGTGGTTTTGTCCCCGAGTTTTCCGCAAGGTTTTTAATGAGGCAACATCCCAAGCGTATAAAGGAATTATGTATTTTTTTTTCCTTCACTAGATTTTTGTCCCACTGGGTTTTATCTAGTAAGGTTTTAACGAGCATAATCCTCAAATGGACATCCAAGGGAGTGTTATGGATAATTATAATATGGATGTCCATATCTTATAAGATCTTGATTAGAGGTATTTGAGTTATATTAGAAGATTACATATCTTCCAAAATGTCTGACCCTCACAATGGTCGATCACAAACTGGATATGTATTTACAAGTGGAGGAACCGCAATTTCATGATGTTCAGTTAAGCAGAAGATCTCAACGATATCATCCAACCATGCAGAAATTCTAGAGATACATGAAGCAAGTCGAGAATGTGTTTGGCTAAGAAGTGTGATACAACACATACGTAGATCATGTGGAAATTCTTCAGAAAGTAGGCACCAACAGTTTTGCATGAAGATAATGCAACATGTATTGCCCAACTTAAAGAAGGTTATATCAAGGGCGATAGGACGAAACATATTTTTACCAAAATTCTTCTTCACTCATGACTTACAGAAGAATGGTGATATTAACAAGTTCGTTCAAGCGAAAATTTGGCGGATCTATTTACCAAGTCACTTCCTACATCAACATTTAGGAAACTAAGTTACAACATTGGAATGCGACGACTCAAAGAGCTCAAGTGATATAGTCATCAGAGGGAGACAATACGCGCTGCACTCTTTTTGTCCTTAGTCATGGTTTTGTCCCACTGGGTTTTCCCACTGGGTTTTCCTGACAAGGTTTTTAATGAGGCAGCATTATTAAAGCGTATTAATAATATGGACATCCAAGAGGGAGTGTTATGAATAATATTATGTGGATGCCCATATAACCCATAAGAAGCCCATGACCCAATTAGCTATTAGGGTTTTACCCTAATGTTTATCTTATATATACCCTTTTGTATCTCATACATTATGATTAATTGAAGAATATTTTCATTCCCTCAATTCTTGTTTACAACATAAACCGTTTAAATGAAATTATATTATTTATTTCTAAAAATTGAAAAGATGTTTAGATGATGTTCAAGCATTTTTCATTTTATAACAATCTTTTTTTCCACATTTGATCTCTGTGCGTTTTCATATGTTTTATCCGTTTTTGACCGCTTTTATACGTTTTCATCTGTTTTCGTCTGTTTTATCTATTTTTATACGTTTTCATCCGGTTTTATACGTTTTTACACGTTTTTATATTTTTTCATCCGTTCTCGTCAGGTTTCATCCGTTTTTATCTGTTTTGTACGTTTTGTACGCTTTTGTACATTTTTATACTTTTCATCCGTTTTTTACCGTTTATATACGTTTTTGACAGTTTTTATCCGTTTTCGTCCCTTTTTTACGCTTTTAGATGTTTTTATACTTTTTCATTCGTTTTCATCTGTTTTCGTATGTTTTATGCGTTTTCGTCCATTTTCATTCGTTTTAATCCATTTTTATATGTTTTCAACCGTTTTTATACGTTTTCACATGTTTTTATATTTTTTCATCTGTTCTCGTCCAATTTCATCCTTTTTTATTTGTTTTGTACGTTTCCGTACGCTTTTATACGTTTTCATTCTTTTTTGACGGTTTTTATACGTTTGTGTACATTTTTGTATGTCTTATACGATTTTTTACGTTTTCATCCGTTTTTGTAGGTGTGTGTACGCTTTTGTATGTTTCTATACGTTTTCATATATTTTTGTCATTTTTTGTATTTTTGTGTACGTTTTTGTACATTATTGTATGTTTTATACATTTTGTATGTTTTTGGATGGATTAAAATGTATGAACACATACACAACCGTACAAAAACGTCAAAAAACGTATAAGAATGTACAAAAATGGATAAAAACGGATAAAACGTATGAAAACATACAAAATGTATGAAACGTAAAAAAACGCAAAAAATCGGATGAAACGGATGTAAATGGATGAAAATGGACAAAAACATACAAAAACGCATAAAAAGACGAAATCGACGAAAATCTATGGAAACGGACGAAAATGAATGAAAACGGACGAAAACAGATGAAGATGTACAAAATGGATGAAAACATATGTTAACGGTTAAAAACGGATCAATACGTACAAAAGCGTATAAAACGGATGAAAATGTATAAAAATGATAAATATGTATAAAAGCGGACGAAACGTATAATAGAAGAAAAGTTATAAGCGATAAAAATAGACGAGAACGTATAAAACGGACGAAAATGGACCAAACGTATAAAAATAGACGAAAACATAAAAAATGTATAAAATAAATGAAACGTATCAAAGCGTATAAAAGGAACAAAATGTAAAAAGGCGAAATGTATAAAATGTACAAAACTTATAAACGTATAAAACGAAGAAAACGGGTGGCGTATAAAATCGTATAAATACAGACGAAAACAAATAAAAATAGACGAAAACGGATGAAAACGTAAATCAACAGATGAAAACGGTCGAAAACGGATGAAAACGTATAAAGCGTATAAAACCGGACAAAAACGTATAAAAACGGACGAAAAGTGATGAAAACAAATAAAACGGACGAAAACTTATAAAACGTATAAAAAGGGACTAAAACGGATGATAACGTACGAAATGTATAACAACAGATGAAAACGTATAAAAATAGACGAAAACATATAAAAACGGATGAAAACGCACGGAAATGGATGACAACCTATAAAAATGGACGAAAACGTCTAAAAACGGATGAAAATGTATAAAAACTTATAAAACATATGAAAACGAATGAAGACGTATAAAAACGTACGAAAACGTATAAAAACGGACGAAAACGGTCAAAAAAGGATAAAAACATATAAAAGCGTATACAAACAGACGAAACATATAAAACGGAGGTATAAAAAGCGTATAAAAACGTACGAAAATGTATAAAAACGGACGAAAACGGTCAAAAAGGATAAAAACATATAAAAGCGTATACAAACAGACAAAACATATAAAACGAAGGTATAAAAAGCATATAAAACGGACGAAAATGGATGAAAATATATAAAACGGGCGAAATCGTATAAAAACGGATGAAAACATATAAAAACGTACATAAACGAACGAAAACGTATAAAAACGGACGACAACGTATAAAAATGGACGAAAACGGATGAAAACGTATAAAATGGATGAAAATAGATAGAAACGTATATAAAGGGATGAAAACGTATAAAAACGGATGAAAGCGGTTAAAAATGTATAATAATGGATGAAAATTATAAAAATGGACGAAAACAGACGTATAAAAGAATGATAATGAAAAAAGTGAAAAGAGTAGAATGGGTTTTTCATATTTATAATTAAAATTTAGAAAATGAGAATTTCACTTTCTTTTTTTTTAAAATTATTGGAAGAAAGTGTAACTAAACGGATTTTCAATTCTTCCCTTTTCATATGAAAACTTTCCTCGTAAAATGGTAAATTTTCACCAACTAAACGACCCCTTATGGTTTTTAAAAGTTTGTTCTTGTTTTGAATCACCCAGGAATACTAGGAAAGTTTAGGGTCCATTTGGTTTGCTCTCATTAACCACAATCGATATGAGTTTCGGTATAAGGTGGAATGAAAATAGATATGAGTCAAGTAATTAAATCCAATATCATTGTTTAGTTTGATTAGAGTGGAAGGTGTCATAACAAGGTTTAAGTTCGTCGTCGCGCCACATCAGCATCCCATTTTTCCACAACTAACCACAACAAACCCCCTCACTCATAACAAACCTCAACCTCTTCATTTGGGACCCACCACTACCACTTTATTTTTTTTATTCAATTTTCATATAAACTAAATTTATTTCATTAATAATTAAAATACATTAACAACATAATAATAATAAGAAAAAAAAATATGATACGTAAAAAAAATGATATGAGAAAAAAAAAATACAACACATACTAATAATTGAAACCTAAACATTTTACTAGTCATTTTTTATAAAAATTATAAATAACATTTTTTATAATTTTTTTTTAAAAAAAAAATAACAATTAAAACTTATACAACAATATATGAAAACATACCACATTACCACCCCAATATTAGTCCAACCCAGCCCAAAAGAAAGAGAAAAAAATTAAAAAAAAATAAATAAAATAAAAAAATAAAAAAAAAAAGGTTGTCTTCTTCATGTTTTCTGCACACACACATTTTAACACACACATACGCATCACACACACACACATTAATACACAACCCACCATTTCTTCTTCTTCACTTCCATAACTCACACACACAAACACACGCTGCACACACACACTTACACACACTTGAAAATCAAAAAGGAAAAAGAAGAAAAATGAAACCGTGTCCCACTTTTGTCAATAGATAAGCTCGTCGTCCTCACGATTTGCTAGTTCACGCGAGCCACAACGAAGGTGGTCGGTTAATGGCGAGTGACGGCGGTCGCTCACGTAGCCACCGTGAGCCACAAAATTTCCCACAATCGTCACTCTTAAGATATTTGGTAATTGGTATATCTTGTTAATAATGAAAAGGAATAATGCGCCCGTGAATGAAACAATTATATCATAACCATTTGATGTCTATTAAGTGTGAAAAATATTTGTATGTCATTTCATAGTTTTAAAGTCAAAAGTTTAAATAAACATCATTATTAGAATGAAAATTCATTCGTTGATTGCAATTTCTGCTTACCAAACGCACCCTAAAGGTTTTGCTAAGCAATACCCAAGATAGTTTAAGGGTGCGTTTGATATGCGCCTATTGGAATGGATTTATGTATTTCATTCCGATTAATGGTGTTTGTTTAGTGGGTCCGAGAATGAAATGGGTATATCATAGTCATAGATTCATAACACACCAGTTTTGTGTCTATGAAATCCATTCCTGCGGGCCCCTCTCTTTTCCACTAGAAAATTCAAATATTTATACACCTTTTCATTTCATATTTTATCAACCAAACATAAACAATAGAAATAATACATTTTTGTATATCCATTGTCATTCTACCACATACCAAATTCGATACCTATTGTGATTCCTAGCAACAACCCAAACGGGCCCTAACACTCTGTTCCCTAGTATAAAACGGAAAGAAGAGAGATGGAGAGAGAAAAATGAGAGGAGTATAGATGAGAGGAATAAAAAATTATTTTTTATCTTGTACTCTCGAGTTGGAAAGAAAAGAGGAGTATGTAAGAAAAAAAGGCTTTAAAATTAACTTCACTCCATTTCATCCCAATTTGGGAAGAAGATTAGGAAAGTAATTTTGGTGTAATTTACTATCCTTTATTTTCTTCTCATCTCCTAAAATTTTGGGAACACAATTTTTTTTATTACCATCCCAAACCTTTCTATTTCTCTCTTAAAAATAAACTCGGAAACAAAGTGTAAATATTTTAAAACAATAACCATATGTAACTAATTTTGTTAGTTACATGCCAATGACTGTCTATATGCTTTTATAGAGATTGCCATCATCAGACTTACACTTTTCCAATTAGCTCAACAAATTTACTTGTATCATATATTTTAATATGTAAAAGTTCAAATATATATATTTGTGTAGATAAATGATTGAGTGTATTCACTTTGTATAAGATATCTAGTCCAGTTATTCACCGGAGGTCTGAAGTTAAACTTAATCTAAGTTAAATTTTATTTATTAGGTTATTACATGCCTGTGTGCTTATGTAAAGATAATCATTATTGTAAGAAAAATGATAGTCAGCGGATGATTGGTTTAATAAGAGAAAATGAGAAAGAAACAGCTAAAAAATGCATCAATCATCCGTTGACACGTCAGCGAGTGGATTTTCTATATAAATTTTATGAGTGTGTCTAGCATTGCTCTTATTGTAAAGACATTTAGTTTTAAGTTACAAAATGAACAACTCGTATTGAAGAGGTAAAGAAAATCTTTAAGCAAAAAAATTTCATTTATAGGCTTATCATTTTATTTATTACAGTAATATAGAGTTAGGATCAAATAAGAAGATTACTTAAAATAAGAAAGAATAAGAAGAACTATAACCGCAAATCCGAGATGCACCGACCTAAATTGGATGCATTCCTATAATCTTAGATGTATTATAACGCATCATAGTGTGTTTTCTAGCTTTTAATCAGATGCATATACGTATATTAGATGCATTTCATGATTTCTCTTGTTTTTTGTTCCTCTTTTGCACCATATATATCAAATTAACTTTCGAAACTCAAGATGTTGCATCTATATGAATAGAAATGCATCTAATGCAAGTCGTTGCATTTCAAATGCGTGGTTTTGGTCACTTCTTATTTTAATTTACTTCTCACTGGATCCCTACTCAATTAATATAAACACAGTTTAATTCAAAAAATATCAATAATATAGTTTTACTAGTGATGATAGGAACTAACCTCCTACCCATTCTACTTACGCGCAGTATCTATATTGACAAACTTTACCACAATCATCATACTCAAAGGTTGTCAAAATTGCGTGTAAACTCGTAGAATTATACGACTTTACGTGCTTACTAGCTAAAATCATGTAAGATCGTAATAGGATCTCATCTGAGGTAGGATCGTAAGTAAGATCGTAGAATCGCGTGTAAGATCGTAATATCACGTGTCGACCCGATTTTACCTAGGCCTAAATCCATCTTATTTTTTCTAATCTTTTGGGCTTTTAGCCTATCTTTTTGCTTAAGCCCAAAGAAAATAGACAAGTATCAATAAGTCAATATCTGGTGACGTCTCATTTACCCCAAATCAAATTTCAAGAGATAACTATTAAAGTCTTCTTTTCATCTCGTCACTTGATTGAAGTTCTTGATTTTTGTATTTTAATAGCCAACAGGTAATTTCGTAATTATTTTTTTTCTTGATTTTATGTATACCTTTTATTAATTGGAATTTACACTTGTCATTTAATAGTTAATTTAAATTAAATGTAAGTAATCCTTCTTATTGATTTTGATATGTGCAATATGAGGTGCACAACATGTCATATCGGATGTCTAATGCTCATTCACATCATTTTATAAAGATATTATACGAATTTATCTTTGGCGTTGAGTAGATTTATAAAAGCAGTTTGACTCGTTTATCCTTTGTTTTAAAAATATAACAAATTGGTAGGATCGTAAGATCTCGACCGATCTTCACGATCTCGATCTTACGAACAAAAACGATCTCGATGAGATCGCTATCTTGAAAGCCTTGATGATACATGCATAGTACCATGTACCTTTGGTGCATACACACTCTACCACCATGTCAATGACCAACCCATTCATGGCATGATGCCACTTCCTATTCTTCATTTGAATTAAAATATTATTTTCTAAGTTCTAAGTTCTAACACAATGGCAAAATATATGTATGAACCACCACAAATTTAATGGTGGCATGAAAAGAACAAGAAAAGCTTCAAGTAGTAACAAGAAAAAGAAGAAAGAGATGCCTAACCAATGCACCACACAAAACTAAACCACAATTAAAACTAACTAAAACAAGAATGATGGTAATCCACGAGGACCAATTGCTACACAGAAAACATCAATTTATTATAGTCAAGGTATTAAAGATCAAATCATTTTCTTCTGCAAACTTTCATCTTCAAAAGACATTGAAGTAGAAAGTATACTTCTACAAATAACCAAAATCCATCATGCTTCATGTTTTTTCAGTTTCAATTAAATTCAGCATGCTTCATGTTTTTTCAGTTTAAGTTGTTCAAGAGCATAGTAAACCATGATATAATGTCATTCACTCTTAACAACAAACTTTACATTTCTTTTAAGTTATAACTGAAAGCGAGTATACATCCTCGAAATAAAGTACAGTTTAAACTATACGAAATTACGGAGACTTTAAAGCTGTTACTGTGGGACTTCAAAAAGATGTATGTTTAGTAGCAGTCTTTCTATGTAAACATGATATATAACAAAATAGATTGCAAAAAAGAAAGTAATGTTAATCTTGTTCTTTAATTTGTTCTTTCCGAAATCACCGTTTTGTTAGCCTGAGTATGCACCCATGAATCATATATTCTCTCGGTTTTCTTTACCTACAAAATAATGGACAACATGTTCATTGCAAAAGCCTACTAAAATATGTGGTAAACAACATACTTAAGTTACATTATCCAACGCAACAACAAATTGAGAAGAATTAATATACTGTGTTATCCTCGAAATCGAGTAGTTTATTGCCTCGAAATGTATAAAACCAAATTTATATATTCATCAGGTCGAAAAATGAAGAAAAAAAAAATCAGTGGTGAAAATTCATATCCAAAGCAAGATATTTTAACCGAACTACCGAAGATAAAAGATCAAAACAACCAAGTTAAGTCAGTACCATGTTAACTCATCTCATGTTGACATTGCCATGAAAATCGTGGACGGATGTCAAGTGGTGCAAGCTGTTGATGGCCTATCATGATAATTGATTACGGGTGAGGAAATACGATTAATGAAAGTATGGGTTATATATATTTCGTCATTTTCTATTGGAAATCTAGTTTTAAATGGGTATGGAGTATGGACTATGGAGGAGTGGTGCCGGTCTTATAAATTGGAGCTCATTATTCATGAAGTGATCATACATTCAAATACACTACTCCTCTTTCTTTACCATAATAATGCCATCTTCTCTCTTCCTTTCCACCACTTTCACCACCTCTTCATGCAAACCAAAATCATCTACGTTCATCACCCAACCATCCTTCAAGACTTTAACCAAGCAAACGCATGGGTTCAGAGTCTCATGCAACGCTTCACCGCCAGAAGAAAATGAGAACCAACTCATACTACCCGAAACACAAAAGCTTATACTACCCAATAATAATGTAGACCGAAGGAACCTTCTCGTGGGGCTTGGTGGACTCTATACCGCTGCTAATATCGCTTCGTTGCCATCAGCATTGGCTAGTCCTATAACGGCTCCTGATATCACGTCCATATGCCAGGAAGCAAAACAAGGTTTTAAATCGGAGGGTGCTGTAAGGACAGGGAGATGCTGCCCTCCTAGCCTAGGGAAGACGATTCAACCGTTTGTATTTCCAAGTAACGAAAAGACAAGGGTGCGATGGCCGGCACATAAAGGGTCGGAAAAGCAAGTGAGGAGCTACAAGAAAGCCATAAAAGCCATACGGGAACTCCCAGATAACCACCCTCACAGTTTCGTAAGCCAAGCTAAAATTCATTGTGCTTATTGTAACGGTGGTTACACTCAAGTCGATAGCGGTTTCCCTAATATTGATATTCAGATTCATAACTCGTGGCTCTTCTTTCCATTTCATCGTTGGTACCTTTATTTCTATGAAAGAATTCTCCGAAAGTACAGTGGGGATGATGATTTCGTTACCTTACTGGAACTGGGACAATCCAGAAGGAATGACAATTCCTCAAATGTTTGTAGAAGAAAAGACGATGACCCTTTCTTTGAAAACAAAACCCTCTCTTTGACGTATACCGGGACGCGCCATCTCCGCCAAAAGTAGTAGATCTGTTCTTCAGTGGAGCCAAGTTAGCAAATAATTTTGCGGATGAACTAGAAAGTGAAAGACAAAAAGCCTGCAATCTTAGTATGGTGTACAAAGATTTGATCAGAAACGCAACAGATTGGAAAGGCTTCTTCGGAGGAGAATACACGGCTGGGAACATGACTGTAAAGCCGTCAGTCGGGTCTGTTGAAAGCAATTCTCACACTGCTGTACACGTATGGGTAGGTGACTCATCAAACCCTAATAGAGAGGACATGGGCAACTTCTACTCTGCAGGGTATGACCCTTTGTTTTACGTTCACCATGCAAACGTCGACCGTATGTGGAAACTATGGAAGGATTTGGGCATTCCTGGACATTCAGAACCGACCTCGGAAGACTGGTTAAAAGCATCATATGTGTTCTATGACGAGAATGAGAATCTTGTACGTGTCTATAACGAAGACTCTGTCAACATAAATGATCTCAAATATGATTTTGCAGTCTCAAAGACCCCTTGGAAGAACAGTCGACCAGCCCAACGTAAGGAGAAGTCCAAAGATTTATCGAGCGCCCTAATTGGAGAGGTGAAAACGGTGGAGGAAGCCTTTAAGACCCCAGACGTGTGGAGCCACTTCTTAAGGTTCGTGTGAAGAGGCCAGCTAAGAACAGAAGTCTCGAGGAGAAGGCCCAGGCGAATGAGATTTTGTGTATAAACGGGATACAATTCAACAGCAACAAGTTTGTGAAATTCGACGTCTTTGTGAATGACAAAGTCGACATAAACGGGAGGCTGCCAACAGCATGTGATCCTGAGTTTGCTGGATCTTTTGCACAGGTTCCACACAGTGGCAACCAACAAGGTGGAATGTTGATGCCAAGTGCAGCGAGGTTTGGGTTAAATGAGCTTTTGGAAGACACAAAAACTGAAGACGAAGAGTATGCTTTGGTGGCATTGGTGGCAAGGGCAGGTTGCGAAGATCTAACTGTCTCAGGAATCGAGATCAAGTTGGTTCCTGTTGGTTCCACTTAGACCTTAATTGATTCAATCACATATCCTTGGTTTGTATTGTACTTTGATTTAATAAATGTTGCATTGGATGGTTTCCACTTTAATTTATGTATTTAATAAAATTGGCGTACCAAGCCAGTGTTTGATTTTAGTAATTGTTATTACTTCTAAGAGCATGAATGCTTCAAATTACAAATAAGTTTTTATATTTAATATATTACTTATTGCATTTAATTTCTTTTTACAAAAGGTTTTCTCCAAAGCTAAAAAGTCTCTCAATAGCTTTTGGTTGGGTCATTTAATGCTTGGTTAATGTAAATAGCTTAGGCAATTTTATGTCAAACGCTTAGTAGATTTTAAGTTATTGTTACTAATGTCTTAAAAGCTAATATTACTTTACAACTTTTTAGAATATTTTAACAATATTGTTCTCTAATCGTATCTTTTAACAATAATGTTGCATTAAAAAAATTAAGATAGAATTAACTTTAGTGGAAAATGATATGAAAAGTAACTATAGTAGTGAATAGGGATGACTATTTACTAATTACTCGTATTTAATTTGACATTTTTTGAGTGTTGTGTAGTTAACTTTTTTATTGTATTTAAATATTTGAATTTCGACTTTTATATATATTTTGTTCATATACAACGATCATTTTACCCTTCATTATTAATATGTTGGTTAAAAAATGTACGAGTAAAATGGTTACAAAATAACACAAAAGTCAAAATTCAAAAGTTTGACAATACAATAGAAAAGAAAAGAAAAGAAAGTTGGCTACAAAACACTTAAAAATTTTCAAGTTAGATACATTATCTCTTATCCCTATGTAAAAAGGTAGACAAGACAACACTCACAGCTCTAGGTGTAATAACACCCATAATACAAAAAAGGGTTGCCACCTTAGCGCCACATCACCATCCCCATTTTTAATGCCAATGCACAAAAATACCCCCAACTCATAACACACACCACCCTTTTGAAAGCCACCATTTTATTTTATGTTTCATTTTTCAAACAAACCAAATTTAATTGATTTAAATAAAAATACAATACGAAACTTAAAAAAACATACAAAAAATAAAAAAAACATGCGTAAAAAATTAAAAATAATACGAAACTTATTAAATACAATAACTAATTTATTGATTTTGTTTTCGATATTTGTTCATGATTATTGTTTTTGCATTTCAATGATGGAGGCTTTCTCTTTCGGCAAACCGTCGGTAACAGTCATGAGAAACTTCAATTTTTTCATTTTTTGTATTGACCAGCCTTTCTCCCTCGCCGCCTCATACGGTGATTGAGCGGCTTCCCCTTTGAGTTGTAACTCATTTTACGGGTTACTTCTCACGGTGCTCGACGAGGTTTCAGATTTATTTTTAGTTGGAAGGACGTGGTTTGCCGGGCGGACATCGTCTCGGATCATCTCAGAATCCGGAGAGATCAATCGAATCAATGGCCTCGACCCCATTTGGCATGTTTTTTCAAGATTTGTTACGCGTCTTCTTGAGAAAACAATCTTCCTCCTTTTACCTCTTCACGATATGCATTCCTAGCATGGCTCATAAAATCAAGCTCGTTTTCCCCAATACGACCATCCATACGTTTGAAACGTTTAACGATTGCGTTGAACTTTTGGCAATTATGGTTTAACATATGCCACTTACCCGTCAACATGTCCTTCATACGTTTTTGGAAATTAGATTTGTTGAACTCGTGGAGAACCTTGTACCAAAACGAGTCATTGTTTTGGTTGGCTCTGACTTTGTTATCCTCAGAAACGGCAACGTAACACGAGGCTAATAACGTTTCCTCCGAAGATAAGCAACGATGAGAACAAGTTAAGGTTTCAGTTTGGGATTCATTTTCGGTTGTGGGTTTAGGGTCTTTTGCTCGTATTGCCATGCACTTTCCCTTTCTTTTGGCCTTTTGGATTTCGGTTAGTTGTTGCGGACTTGTGGTTGTGCCATGTATGGTGCTGGTGGATTTTGTTGTAGATTTTGGTATTGTCGGTTAAGCATTTGTTGTTTTTGAAAATATTGTTGTTGATGACAAAGTTTTTCGGGTGTGTGGGACGGCGTAGAGTATTGGCTACCGACCCAGAAAGTCGGAATGTGATGATTGATTGTGCGGATGAAGGTGTCGAAGGGTTTGACGAAGATGACGAGTTTGGTTGCGACATGTGATGAGTTTGTTGAAAAACGGATCATTAGGATATTGTGACATTTCTGGTTAAGTAGTTTGTGTGTGAAAATATAAAAATGAGAATGGAAGTAAAGTGTTTCTATGTAAAAAAATGAGTGTGTAAAAGGGTTTACATAAGTATATAAAAGTGGTATTGTTTAGTTTAAAAATATTGAAAATTAGCCTTTTTATAGCCGTTGGTGTTGAAAAAAAAAATATTTTTTAAATATGCAACCAACGCGCGTTGGTGGGTTAACACCCAACCCAACGTCGTTGGATTTGTGGTTATACCGGTATGATAATGCCGCAAAGGCGGTGCCGCTAGGCTCAACGCCGAGCTCGGCGTTACCATACCTAGGGCTCTAAGGAATACGAATCTTATTTCTAAATTTTCCTTCCACTAAATTGTACGTGATTTTTGTAATACAATATTACTGTAAACATTTAGTTATTTTTTTTAATATAATAGTTATCACAATTTTAGGATAAAAGTTTGGAAAAAAAAATTAAAATTGTCCCTTTAATTGTTTTCATCTCTTTTGTTAAAAAGATCTCTCAAAAAATGAATTTTGCATCTTAATTTTTCTTCCACTATCTTACACTTCATTTCTTTCCAGCCTAGAATAAAACCGAAAGCGCAACATTAAGCATAACTATAATGTTATACGATCACACCTCAATTAATCTTGTAGCTCTTATTCTATATATATAAAAGGAGAAATGCAAATGATATTGCATTTCCAGAACAATGAATTATCAAGAAAGTATTTTTTTTCCAGTTCATATCTATTCAAATAACCTTACACATGCTATACATCTTACATGTCTGTTTTACCAAAACATAAGTCCAAACTTTTTGATATGAAATATTACCGAAACGTTAACAATACAATTACAAAAAAGGGAGCCCTTAAACCAGTTTGACAAAAGAGAAAGTCTTATGCTCTAACTGTGAGTAAGATGGAATGAATTGCTCCCGAGGAAAATCGAGATCATCTAGTTTAAATTCGCTAATGAACAAATTCCAACTTGAGTTAACCTAGATAACAGAAGGATAGCATGTCACTCCACGATATGTCCTATTTGTGTCAATAAGAAAAGAATAAAAATTCCTAGAGTGGTATGTTGCCAAAGACTTATTAAATGTGTATAGTTAAATGGCAGAATATAAGAAATCCAAATCGCAACAACATCAACATGCATACCATCACTATAGAAAATTCTTGGCAAGAAAATATCACCACAAAAAAGTGATTGGGTGTTATTTTGCAAACCATCCTTTGGACCTTATGGTACGTTATGGTACGGAGCACCGTAACTTTCAACATGAATAGGCAGAGTGACAGAGAGAATAGAAGACGACGTCAAGGTCTTCAAGTTTTAAGGCAAAACAAACAGTTTTAAAAAATTCAAATCAAATTGGCTAGAATGGTCTTGCAATACACACACTACTTGCTCCAAGAAAATTCAATTAAACCGTTTTCTTTTGTCAACCAACTGGCCAACTCGGGCCACAAAGAAAGTTTCCTTAAGGTGCCTCGAGAAGGGATGTTTGGCTAGGGGAGGTCTCAAGTTCGAGTCTCACCCGGGACTTTTACCCTTCAAGCGATAAAGGAGGAGAAGGCGGGTCTTAAGGTCAACATACTGCCCTATTGAATGTTACTGTTGGACCTGACCCACTAACAAGCCATTAAAAAAATCATTTTCTTTTGTCGCTAGGGTGTTCATCGGTTCGGTTAAAATTGTTTTCTGTAAACCGAAAATGGAACCAAACCAAATTCAAACCGATCAAAAATAAACCGAATAACCCGAACTACATAAATTTAAGAGTAAATTAACCGCTCCTTGTGGTTTGCGTTGAACTGACCAAAAAGTTGCACCGTTAGTCCTTAAGTGTGAAACGTTATGCACCGCTCGTCCCTCCATCCAATCGCCCACCAAATCCCACTAACGCCGCTAAGTCACTTAACCATGAGGTAAAATAGTAATTTAAGTATTTTCTTTTGGCATATAAAAGATTTTTTAGGGTTTCTCACAATATCACACACACTCACCGAATTTCTAATTTACGCGCCGCACCGCTTTTCCGCCAAAATTCCGGCGATGTAGTTTTGATATCGACGCGTAGATCAAGAGAACGAGTATTTCGGAGTACTTGGACAAAAAGGAGCACATTTGGTCGTTTCTAAGACATACCACAAATCCCCACCACTGCTTTTTTAACCGATTGTATATACAAAGAAGTTTAACAAGGGTTTCGTGGTTTAAAAGATTTTGAGCGTTTTTTATACAACTCGTGTGGATAGACCTTTGATTCGTTGGCTATGTCAACTCACCGAGTCGACTCGGTGAGTCAACTCTGAGTGGGTAAGTTATGTGGGTCATTTCGCTAGTTACCTTGTGGTTATGCTTCGTTAGCTCACCATCCTCGGCACCACTCGGTGAGCTTGGTTTAATCGCTGCAACCCACCACGTAAACTCATAGGGTGTTGATTTGGTTTAGTCCAACACCTAAGGGGTGTTTGTTTATGTGTAATAGCAGCCCGCTGTGGGTGCGCCTCGTTTGTTTATACGGACCCACACCACAACCCGATTAGGGCGCGCTTGGTGTTTGGTTTGTGCATCGGTCCAAACCAACCCAAGAGGGTTGTGTTTATTTGTGTCGGTGAACCAAAACAACCTACAAAGGTGTTTGTTTAATCTCGGTCCTCATCGAAAGATACCACCAGGGTGTTTGTTTTGTTTCGTCGGTCACAATTTCAAGAGGGTGTTCGTTTCGAGCTTATGTCTCGACTTATTTTATTTTTCTATTCCTTCTTTTTGCTTATTTGAAAAAGCTCATAATTTATTTGAAGTTAAGATTTCTTATTTGAGCTTTTGTTTATGGGTTTGTGTAGATTATGATATTGGTTTTGAAATGGTATTTAATTTGATGATTATGTAGATATATTTTTGAATGTGAAAATGATTGTGGTGCTAAAAATGATGATTGGTTTTGGAAACAAGGTGGTTATATTTGGAAGAAAATGACTATGAAGATGAAGTTTTAATGTGGGTAAAATGCAATGTTTGAATAAAATACCCTTTTAAAATATTTATGTGAATTTGATTGGATGGAGGGACGAACGGTGCATAACGGTTCACACTTATGACTAACGGTGCAACTTTTTGGTCAAAGGACGAAACCATTTGTCAAAACCAACGGTGTAATTTACTCTAAATTTAATTATTTATTTATATAAATACGACAAAAATTATTCAATGTTATATTTCTATGAAAGAGTTTTAATGGAATAAAAATATATTTTTGAATGTGAAATTCGGTTTGGTTTCATTTTGTCAAAACCATAACCGAATCGAAGATCAAATATTTATTCATTTCGTTAGGTTTTAGCAAATTCGGTTCTGTTACAAATTCCGTTGGGTTCAGTTTCGATTTTCGGTTTGTGTTGGCGAAACCCGAATTCTGTGCAACCCTATTTGTCATAGCTACTTGCTACGTCGCTAGTGTGAAATTCCTTGATGAATGAACACCCATTGAAAACAGTTATAAGATTTATAACTACAGGTAAAAAAGGGGAAATCGCATAAAAAGGTACCCATCTTATGTCCAATTTCAATTAAAGGTACTACTTTTTTTTTTTTTTTTTTTTTTCTCAATTTAAGGCACCAAACTTTTTTTTTTGTGCCGATTTAGGTTTTTTTCTAACTTCCGTTAACCATTTCGTTAGTAAATTACAAGTTTGGTCCTTAAGTTTGTATAGGCATTTCATGTTTGGTCTATTTTCGTCCGTTTTTGTCTGTTTTTATACGTTTTTGTCTGTTTTCACATGTTTTTGTCCGTTTTACATATTTTCGTCCGTTTTTGCACGCCGTCCGCTTACACGCCGTCCGCTTTACACGCTTTCCTCCGCTTTTGCACGCCGTCTGCTTTGCCTGTTTTACATCGCCGTCCGTTTTACACGCTTCCGTCCATTTTACACGCCGCGTCCGCTTTTCATGTTTTGTCCGCCACACGTTATCGTCTAGTTTTACACGTTGTGTCGCGTTTGCACGCCGTCCGTTTTACATGATTCCGTATGTTTTGCACGTTGTTTGTTTTACACGTTTTGTCCGCTTTACACGCCGCTCGCTTTAACACATTTTCATCCGTTTTGCACGTTTTGCTCGTTTTACACGCCGTCCATTTTGCACGCCGCCCGCTTTTTGCTGTCAGATGTTTTACACGCATATGTTTTTGCACGTTTCATCCGCCACACGTTTTGTCGGTTTACACGTTTTGTCCGCCGCGACGCCGTCCGCTTACATGATTCCAGATGTTTTGCACGTTTCGTTTGTTTTAACACGTTTTCGTTTGTTTTACACGTTTCGCTCGCTTTAACACATTTGTTTTAATCCGTTTTGCACGATTTTGCTCGCAACGCCGTCTATTTTTACGTTTTCGTCCGTTTTGCCCGACAGCCGTCCGTGCACGCTCGCTCGTCCGTTACACGTTTCGTCTATTTTACACGCCGATATTTTTTCACGCCGTCGTTTTACACGCCGCTCATCGTTACACGCTTAAAACGTTTAAGACGAAAACGTAAAACGGATGAAAACATGAAAACAAACAAAACGTAAAATGGACTAAACGTAAAACGGACGAGAACGTAAAACGGACCAAAAGTGTAAAATAGACGAAACGTAAAACGGACGAAAACGCAAAACAGTATTAAAACGCAAAACGGATTTAAAACGTAAAACGGACTAAAACGCGCAAAACGGACGCAAACGTAAAACGGCATAAAACGTAAAACGACGAAAACGCAAAATGGATCAAACATGCAAAACGGACGCAAACTTGTAAAATGTATGTAAACGTAAACGCCAAAACGTAAAATAGATAAAACGTGTAAACCGACGAAAACGCAAAACGAACGAAACGTAAAATAGACGAATACGTAAAACAGATGAAAATGTGCAAAACGGACAAAACGTAAAATGGAGGAAACGTAAAGCGGGGCGAAAACGCAAAAGCGGACCGAACTGCAAAACGGACGACAACGCCAAAACGGACGAAAACGTAAAACATACTATAACAGTAAAAATGTATTTAAAACGTGCAAAACGGAGGAAAACGTAAAACGGACGAAATGTGTAAAACGGACTAAACGTAAAGCGGACAAAACGCAAAACGGACGAAAACGTAAAACGGACGAGTGTAAAACGGACGCAAACGATAAAACGGACAAGAACGACGAAAACGCTTAAAAATGTATTTAAAATAGACCAAACATGAAATGCCTATACAAACTTAAGGACCAAACTTGTAATTTGCTAACGAAATGGTTAACGGAAGTTAGAAAAAAACCTAAATCGGCAAAAAAAAAAAGTTGGGTACCTTAAATTGAGAAAAAAAAAGAGTAGTACCTTTAATTGAAATTGGACATAAGATGAGTACTTTTTTATGCGATTTGCCCGGTAAAAAAATAAAATCTCCCTGTAAATATTTCATTTTAGCTGTATTGTTATGTTTATTCATAATGGGAGCAATTTGATTCTTCGAGTGTTTAGTATACAAACAAAAAGTATGATGATAATGATGATGATATTCGTCATTTATATTATTTCTCTACATATCTTAATTTTTCATAACACAATGTGTCATTAAGAGGATTAAGAGTGTTGGTCATTAGGTATTATATGACATCATAAATAATATTGTGCTTGGAAAGATTGAAATAATGAACCATTATAGAATGAAGTGAGGGTAAGGATTGATTATACTCATTTTTGCATTCCTTCTCTTTCCTTTTCCTTTCCCTTTCTTTGAACCAGCGGCCCTAAGAGTATAGGTCATTATTTATATGAATATAATCACTTAAAGGAAATTCTTAGAAATGACTATATATCATTTTGTCACCACAACACCAAGGTAACTATTTCATATTAGTCACTTTAGCTCTAAAGATCCATCACTCTTGTGATTAGAGCATTAGGTGTCATAACAAACCTCAACTTCGCTGTCGTGCCATCTCATCGCCACATCAAGATCCCATTTTTCCACAACTAACCACAACAAACCTCCTCCTCACTCATAACAAACCTCAACCTCTTCATTTGGGGTCCACCACTACCACTTTATTTTTTTTATTCAATTTTCATTTTCAAATAAACTAAATAAATTCATTTCATTCAATTTAAACATACAACACATAATATAATAAAAAACGTACTAAACATAAAAAAAGATACGAAAAAAAAACATACGCAAGAAATACATGAAATTATAACGAAACTAATTGTCCGGATTATGTTGTTGAAATTGTGCCCATTGAAGTTGTTGCCAAACATGCTCGATGAGACATCGTTGAAGCTTTGCGCCTTTGCGATTATCACGTAGTTCTTTGGCTTTTTTCCTTGCACTGGCAACGCTCAATCCATGTCCTGTCAGAATTTGGTGTTGGAGAAATATACGTTCAAAGAATATCCGACATCGCAAAGTTTTCATCATTCAAAATCATGTTATGCATTATGATGCACCCGCACATGATTCTCCGTAATTTGTCAACAATCCATGCACGCGCCGGTTGGGCAATGATATTCCAACGTCCTTGGAGGACACCAAAAGCTCTTTCGATGTCTTTTCGAGCACTTTCTTGTTTCGCTTTGAATGCGGCATTTTTGGATTAGTTGCAATCAGTAAATGACTTGACGAAGATGCCCACTCCGGTAGATTCCGTCGACTAGATAATACCCTTACTTAAATTTACACCCATAAACTTCAAACTCAACCTCGGGCGATGTCATCAATCAAGTAGTCGAATAACGGAGAATTATTTAAAACCGTTAGATCGTTATTCGCACCCGCTACCCCAAAAAGCATGCCAACCATTAAATCGTATGAAGCAACAACTTCAAGCATTATAGTGGGATATTTTTATCACCTCTATGAAATTGGCCTTGCCATTCTTTCTGACGCTTTTTCCATTCCCAAGGCATACAATCGATGCTCCCCAACATTCCTAAGCCCATGAACAATGTTATGTGCATGGTATATGTGACGAATGTTATCCTCATCTGGTTTTCTTAAATACTCCTTAAAAATAGTTGGATTATGCACACAAGAAAAAAATCTAGGCAATCGCGTGCACAATGTTCACCTATTTGTAAATACTCATCTAATGCATCAGCTGATATCCCGTAAGCCAATTGGCGTAGGGCACATGTGCATTTCATAATCACACTAAAACTCATTACACCCCTAGCATCGGGTCGCACTCTAAAGAAATCAAAATGCTTAGGAAGAGGATGATGAGTTTCAATATATGTTTCAATACCTTGTACTATTTGTAGAAATAGACGACGGCTCATACGAAATCGACGTCTAAAATTAAAGTCATATATTTTGGGTTGTCGCCAAAATAGTCGCAGAAGACGTGCTTGACAATTTCACGCTCACGAGGGACATATTGACGACGCTTTGAAGGACCGGTGCTTGTTCTCGCAACGCTTGTCTACCGAACTCTTTAATAAACATTTCTAATTTCGTTAACTCTTCAAGATCACTATCGCCGAATAAGATGATTTACTATCGTAACTCATGTTTTCAAAGAAGTTTGAATGGTTTTGTTTTGCTTGAATATGAAAAAATTGTATGAAATGTTATGTTAATTTATAGATGGAGTGGTGGGTTTAAAAAAAAAAAAAAAAAAAAAAACGCTTTTAATCCGTTGTGTAACTGATACAAATTAAAAACAAAACTTGTGTTTGCCTTTTGTCAGAAACTCGCTTCGTCGTCCCCACGATTTCAAAGCTCACGACGGCCGACGACGAGCCACCCCGGTGTGGCGGCGGGCCACGGCGGGGCTCCACGTCAGCGACGGCGAGGCACAAATTCTCCCACACCGGATGCTCTTAATGACCATACACAAAATGTAGTCACTATTTAAGTATTAACAAAAGTATAGTGGTTATTATGCTTATAATGATAATGTTATAGTATAACAGAAATTTTTGGTGGGCTAAATTGTAATTAGTGTATGAATAGGGATTTATAGAAAAAGTCTCTAATACCAATTATTGGATAAATCCTCCAAAAAACATAAAGCTTTGGGCGAAATTGATCAAAGAACTCACATGAAAAGTATGCACCTTCAAGATCACAAGACAATCGACAAAAGATAAATCTGTACTCACACACCTATTATACCCTTGAATCTCCTTTAATAATAACCAATAAAGGCTTATATCGAGACAAGAAGAATTAATGAACTAACATCCTCCCTGACCTATATTTATAATGATGAGAGGTACAATATTTATGGAATTAGGATTTCATAGTATCCTGGCATGGCTTACACACCAAGCAATCTTACTTTAAGTCTAACCGTAACTCTAATTAACTAAGTACAACTGTTGGGTGTGCAAACCCAATCCCTGTGCAAACCTAATCCCACATCGATGAAAAAGAATCTCAAAGTTAACATATAAGCTTGGTGGGCTACTCCTTCGATCACCAATTGGTTCTAGAATGGAACGTCAATTGGGCTTATATGTTGTACTTCGTTAGATGTTGGGCCGTATGAATCCCAACAAGTGGTATCAGAGCAACAATTCGGGCCAGTGGTGATGTGGACGGTGTTCCCTCGGTTCGACCTCGGTTCGACGATATCAGTAGATCCTGGCAAACCTTTTACTGAAAAGAAGTCGGTAAAAGGCGGTGTGTTCCGGTGGTAAATGTCGGCGATATGAAAAAGGTGTGATCATGACTATAGGTGAAGCGGAGGGCCATGGTGGTCGGATTTGATGGGAGGATTGTTGGGTGTACAAACCCAAATCCGCATCGATAGAGAGACAATCTCAAAGTTAACATATAAGCATGATAAGCTACTCCTATCACAAGTTGGTTTCAAAATGGAACTTTAATTGAGCTTATATGTTGAACTTGGTGAGATGTTGGGACGTATAAATCCCAAGATACCTTTCACCACTAAATATTTTTGATTTTGTAAGGAATGCTTTAAGGTGACTAAGGTGTTGTCGCCCACAATCATAAGGGGCGATGAACTTTTTTGTCGGTAAGTTATCATACACGGGTAGAACGGTGGGAACTACTTTTAAAATGCATCCAATGTTATTGATTTAGCAGTCACAATCTATTTTTGGTGTTCAAAGAACAATTAGATTTGTCATATAAATATAGGAAAATTTGCAAAACTGACATCCAAGATGACATTTATTTTTAACTTAACTCACTTTTGTCACATATTGTTAAAAGGGATAATAACAAAAATATGTATCTAACTAGTCAAATTTTATTGTTCTTTGTAGCCTTTTTTTCTTTGCAATTAAAATACAAACCTTTTGAATTTTGACTTTTATGTGTACTGTAACCTTTTAGCGGGTGTGATCGTAATTATTTTATTTTGTTATATTTTTATTATGCCATGTCATTGTTTTCATCAGTCTCGCCCTTGCTAAATCTATTTCCAAACATCATTTTTTTTTTCACTATGAAACCAACTACTTGCTTTCATCTCCACCATATACAAATGCCAATTCAATAAGCTGCTCTTGGGATAGAGTCCCACTACTTTCAAATGATATAAACAAAACCGAACCGACCTGATGTTTATTATTTTAAGGGCTTATATGTTTTATGTATATTTATATATTAGTTTATCGAGATTTTCGAATGTAGCTCGAGTTGTATTGAATTCCTTATCTTATATTTGAATAATAGTTGGTTTTCAAAAAACACATTATTACGTACAAATTGAGCTTTTCGAGTCTTATTCAAACTTTTTCGAACTGTGCTCGAGCTTTTCTTATGAAGGCTCGTCCAACTATCAAACCGAGCTCGAGCCGAACACAATATTGTCGAGTCAAGTCATCAAGCCCTTCCAAAATTCGAATTGATTTGACTCATTTGCACCCTAGTTTTGATCATTAACCGAAGTATCGATGAAGTTTCTAACAAATACCGAAGTTTGGGTTAAATAGAAGAAAGTAGGAAATATTACCAAATAGTAATGCTAGAACAATTTTTGCTTAGATTTTGAATATATAAATTTTGTGTTTTGTGGCCTCGATTAGATTTGTGATGTGAAGATGATGGTTTAGTTGCTAATCTCTCGTCGGGTGCCCAAGAATGATTCTTACAACACCAAGATATTGTAGTTTTAACACTCGAAGAATTACCAAGAATAACATAATTATAAAATGTTATTATTAGCATAAAATATACTTGAATGAAGACCTTGATTTTTCCTTTAACATTGATTAACAAAAATCTAATCATTGATGTTGATGAACAGTTGATCTGTAAGTCAAGTAATTATACTACAAAAATAAGTTCTTATACATGTGTCTTAATAGACATGTTACCTCATATTCTATAATTTGTTTCTACCTTTTCTTATTTTAAATAAGTAAAGACGATAAACTATACACAAGTATCTCATACAACTTGAAATCGATAAAAAAAAATTGATTTCACTTAAAGAAATGAGTTTTAAATATCGCCCCAACGCGGGGATTTTACTACCCTCGATTGTTTACATGAGTGGTGTCATGGAATGTTTGAGGGATCGAGCTTAATGCTAAATTGTGATTCATATTTCTCAATCATGTTTTTTTCTTTTTGTGTTATTATTTTTTTTTACATCAGTGGTGTCATGGAACGTTTGAGGGATCGAGCTTATTGCTAAATTGTGTTTCAAATTTTCTAGTCATGATTTTTTCTTTTTGTGCGTGTGTTTTCTACTTAGATGCGCTAAACCGTCAAGTTTTCTCACACAAGCCACCACTCAGGAATGGCCGATCGAAGAAACTTAAAACGGTTCGCATACCTAATGCAATGAAGATCTGGGGAGTATAGTGTTTCCCCGGTCGTTATGTCCCAAATGAGCTATGCTAAGAATCACCAAACATATAGTGATCGAGAGATTTGAACTAAAAGGAGATTGTGAATGATTATAACTACGTAAAAGCCAACAAATTATAGGGGCTTAAATGCAAATTAAAGAAAATTAAAAGATAAAATATTAAATAAACGCTATCACTATATTTAAAATGATGTTTTTGATTTTATGTTTTTATAAAACTGAATTAAAAAACTACGCGACGTACAAATGAAAATGTGAAACTAAATCAATATTAACCCTAAAAATATGAAAATTATATTTTTACAAACCTAATGATAAAAGAAAATTTATAGAGAAATAAAATTATTTTTACAACTATTTAATTAATTATTATTAATTAAAAACTAATTTTAACTATTAAATATTAACCTAAAATACAAGAAAATAGGAAATAAAGCTAGAAAAATAAAATTATGACTTGGAAAAATCTAAAATAACAAAATAGAATTTTCAAAACTATTTTTATATTTTTCTGAATATTTTTGGATTTTCTATGAATTAAAAACTATTTAAAACTACTTAAATTGCTTAAAAATACAAATTAACTAAGAAAAATCTAGAAAAATATTCTTTTGACTTTTTATATTTATCTTAACTTAAGAAAAATGAAAAATTATTTTTTTGAAACTTTTCTTAATTAATTGTATTTAAAGCTAATTAAAAATGCTTAAAAACCAATTAAAATCAAGAAAAATAGCAAATTGACTTGGAAAAATCTGAAAAATTCAGGAAAACTCTAAAATTATATTTGGAATCTAGGAAAATGGAAAACAGGTGCTTATGTGTAGGAATTTGAAGCGCTATGTCAAGTGCTTAGAAATAAGACTAAATAAGCAAATGAAACCAAAGACCACCCATCGATCACGTAAGCTCTAATATGCTATAAGTACTAAGATGCAACAAATCTTAACTGCTTTGAACCTCTAAATCACCATGAACACAGATTTGACTTATTTGAGCTTTATAGCTAAAAACAGTTTTGGGTGGCCTACTTTAAGCTCAAGTAAAAGGCGCAAAATAAGATGAAAATGAAACCACAAATTGGAACTCAATCTAGACCTGGTGAGACCTTATAAACCAAATTCCGGACCTAGACAAGTGACTTGAGCTCGTGCAAGGCGCAAGCTACACAAAACCTGTGCGATTCAAGTCCCCTGCACAAGGCATGTAGAACCATTTTGACAAGCATGTTTGAGACCTATAAAAATTCACAAAATATAAAAATTGCTAATAAGAAAATGGACCATTTGAGCTTTTAAAACCAAAATTTCACTTGATGTGGCTCAAAATGAGCTCATGAAAATTCCTTGCAGTTTGGCTCAAAAGCAGTTTTACACTTTGACTTTTGAAGTAAAATTGAAGTGTTGACTTAGGTGAGATTTGAGCTTAATTTTTGGACTGATATAGATGTTATATGATGAAACAAACTCAATGCAAGCAATGTCTAGGAATTCTAAACACAAAACAACCTTTTGATTTTCCAAAACGACAACAGATAAACAGTTGAGATGGATTTTTTGTAATGTTGACTTTGACAGGTTACATGCACAAAATTAAGACAGATATGAGTCAATGACAGCTAAACAAACATAAACCAAGAGACTTTATCCACTGCACAAATCTAAAAGACAGCTTAAACAGTAGATCCAAACACACCTTTAACTACTATTTTGCAAATAAAACTAAGATAACAACTGATTCAGTTTATATAATTGATCAAACCAAGTCTATATATCCTAAATACTACTTAATGAACGATTTAAACCGCTTATAACTACAAATTAAGATTATGCAAAGAAACCTTAAAATCACTTACAAGCAGGTCCTTAGCCACTATGGCTTGAAACAACACCCAATGAACACTAGCCTAATTATATCAACCCATTGGACTATAAATCAACCCAATTCCAGCTCGCTATACCCATGTCCAATTCATAACCATTTTTGCTTCCAATTTGACTTTCTTTGACCAATATCCAAAGTTGCTTAAAACTTAACCTTTAGCTTACAAAAGCTATCATCACACATAAGCTTATAGAAACTAAGAAACAAGCTATTTGAAGCTTGGGTGTGAGTGTTTGAAATGGAAAATTTCATGAGCTACTTTGAAACATGAAATCTTAACACAACTTGAATTGATGCTTAAAATGAGTTTCAATACACTTAAACACTTTAAGTTGATACAAATTAACAAAAGATTATGTGTTTTATACTAAATTAAAAACTTTAAGATAAAACGACATTAGAGAAAATTAAAACTACTAGACTCTCTCTACTCTTCCTTCTTGCTTCTTTTATAAACCAAGCTTCTTTTCTCTCTTCCGAATAGATCCCATCACTTTTCTTGACCATTGGATTGCTTCAAAAGATCTTGGCCATTAAATGGATTTTTGGCGCCAAAAAGAGATTTTAACAGTTGGGGTTGAGTGAGGGGGGGAAGGTGCATTTAATGCATCTTGGATGTTAGTTGAGGTGGGGGGAACAAGGTTGAGTGGAGGAGAGGAAGGGGGATGGGAGTTAGCTTGTTGCAGGCAAAGCAGTTGAAGGGAAAGACTTTTGGCGCCAACTGGGGTGTTTGACCATGGGATTTGACCGGGTGTTAATAATACAAGGGGTCCAAAATGCATAATGACAGGGGGTCAATTGGATAGTGACAAGGTCCAAATGGGTATAAAGGTTATTAACTAACAAGGACCTAATGTGCAATTTTTGAAAATTAAAGGACCAGATCTGCCAAATTTGCAAAGTTGTTCCAAGGGTTAAAAGTGACAAGTTTTAATAATATAAGGACTAAACTTGAAATTTTCAAAATTCCAGGGACTAATTTTGCCAATTTTTAAACTTGAAGGACCAAACTTGTAATTTTCTCAAACTTTTTATATTTTTCACCAAAGGACTAATTTTGACAAGTTATGATTTTAAAAGGACCTTTGGTGATTTTTCTTTGAAATTATGGCTCGTGGACTAGTTTTGACAAATTTTGAAAGTTGAGGGACCGAAATCGCCAATTATGCAAACTTTGCTCATTTTCATCCGATTTTGAACATTTTGCATCTAAAACATATAAAATGTAATTTTGGAATATTTTTAGTATTTTGATGCATTTCGAGCATTTTTAAAAGTTTTGTAGTTCAGATTTAACCAAAATGATGAGTATTTACACACTCATCAATCCCCACACTAAACTATTACTAGTCCCTAGCAATCTTTTGAGAAAAACTTAATGGATTTGAATCTCTTTACCAAAAGCCATTACTTCGGAGTAGCCAAATGTTTCGATTCAAGTAAGAACCATGGTACATCGATAACCATGTGATTTTGAGCAAACCACCGACTTCCAACGGATTTGATTTGTCTTTACCGAGCCGTTTGCTCGGACTAGCCAACTCTTAGATAAATTATCAATATTATCTTTGGTGAGTGATTACCAATTATGGTTTTTCCATCGCCTTTACCACAAGCCATAAACTTGCGGGCTAGCCAACTCTTCACTAATTAAAGATATTTTGAAATGAATACCATACAATTTTGGGCAAATTGCAAGTCAACGGATTTGAGATATCTTTACCAAGAGCCGTTTGCTCGTGATTAGCCAATCCTTTTGTTTTTAGACAAGCGGATCGATAACCAAATGAGTAAGTGCAGAACACTTACTCCAAAAAAAATTTTGGCCAAAACGGGAATTAGGCGGTATAATTACATGATAAAATTCGTGAGAATTCCCCCACTTAGAAATGAATAATGCCCTCAATATTCAAAGTACCGCGGTTATGCCGAAACCGAGAACGTAAAAGGAAATACTACGCCATTATTTAGAAAGGATTTTTTTTTTTGAAATACTTATATACACAACATGTGGGCAAACCCCCACACTAGGGTGGTAGAAAGATAGAAAGAAGTCGAAATATGGGTGAGAACCCATATGGCATGCTCATGTTTTTGATTCCCGAGTCGCTAGCTTGACTCGACCCGTATTCATTTGTTCACGGGAAAGTAACGTGGAAAACCAATCTCGATCGGACTTTCGCTCACAATGTTAATAAACATATGAACATCGAAAGTTCCACCCGACGAGATATAACCGCGGTATTGTTAATAGTAGAAACTATAAGGGATGATGCCGAGGTCAAAGATGGTGTCCTCATTCCCGAAAGAGAAAAGGAAAAGAGCAACCACACCATCCGTGAAGAATGGAATAAAGACGTACATGAGAATGCAAGTCCATTCCTCAACAGAGAGAAGCAAATCACCGCTTTTGACATCTTTAAGCTTAAACTTGAAGCTTAGATGGTGATTGTCAAGAAGATGTCCGGGAGGAGGGTGGGAAACGGTTCTTCAATCAACGTGTTTTCCGGAAAAGGATGTCTCCTCCTGATCAAAGTAGTGTTATCAATTCTGTTGGAATTGACTCATCACTAAGAAATGCATCGACTTCATTCCAAAAGTTGTCATCTTCCTCATTAGGAGTGAGAGAAGGGATGGAAGAGTCGGGAATAAGACTAGAAGATGATGGATTATTTTGAGCAATTCATCAATGGGAAGAATGTCTCCCATTGGATCACAATCATCATCCAATTCGGATGAAACAGAAGAGAGTTTGGTTTCATCCCGAGTTAACAAACTCGATGCGACAAACCGATTCTCGAGGTGGGACAAGTGGTGTGCTCTTAGAGCTAGCGCTTCCACCACTTCCGATGAAGTCTCCGATTCTAGATCATCATCCTCATCAAGAACACTCTTGACTTCCCCGTACACTTTCAAACCATTTGTTTGAACCGGGGTAATTTTCAAAGCTTTTAGCTCAAGACGTTTTGGTGACTCGTTTAACCGTGAAATTAGAGTGTTGCATTGAATCTTTAGATCTTTGATCAATTGTGGCAACACTGTTTGTACAGAGGTTTGAGTTTCGTTGATATTTAACGTGAGCTCTTCGTTGTCAACCCATATGGTCAACTCTTCAAAGAACACATCAATCGAGCACCACTGCTCAAGAAAGCTCTCCCAAGATGAGGGAACTCTAGGATGTGATCAAGTCTACTACAACAAAGTCGAGGAAAGTGAAACTTTCCCACTTTCATCACGACATCCTTGGCTATCCCAAGTGGACGAGTTATGGTACGGTCCGCTAGCTCGAGTGTCATACAAGTGGATGAAAGTTTAGGAAGAGATGATTTCTTCCATACCGAGAGTGGCATGAGGTTAATGCTAGCGCCAAGATTGGCCAAGGCGGAGCATTGAACCATCCCCAAGAAATCACACGGGATTAGAAATCGCCAGGTCTTCAAGCTTTTGGGAAGCTTCGAGAAGGACCACCGAGCATTGCTCATTGAGAGGAGTTTAGCCATTTCGATAGCTTGTTGGTGAGTAAGCCTTTAAGCGTGGATGCAAATTTAGGCATTAGAACGAGAGCATCAACGAAGCTTATATCAAAATGAAGCTCATTGAATATTTGGAAAATTTTTCCATTTCTCTTTGTTTTGTCTTTGAGCTTCTCATCATTCATTCTTGATGGGTAAGGAAGTCGACTAGACTTTTGAGCCGGATGGAAGTCATTTCGGCTCAGATTTTCTTTGGAACTTCGGGTTCCGGACTTAAAGCTTGGACTACCAGAAGGTGGGACGTGCTTGATGCCGTGGGCTTGAGAATTGCACCGTCCGTTGTATCCTTGGTAACTTGACTCATTGCCACGGGAGGAGGGCATTGGAGTCGAAGGTCCATTGCGCCTTACCACCACGAGTGGTGACGGCTTTCAACTCGGCATTGGGATTAGGAATTGTATTGCTTGGGAGTCCTCCGAAGATGATGAAGCTTTGTTCATATTCATGTTCATGAAACCGCTCATCATATTCTTTAACTCATTTGTCCGCCGAGACATTGTGGTATCAATTTCCTTTTTAGCTCAACTCTCATGTTATTGATCCGAGTTTGCATTGAACGATGCTTGTCTCGATCATTTTATGAAGTCATTTGGCATGGGAGCTTGAGGAGGTTGTTGATAACTTTGATGATTAGGAGCTTGATATGGTTGGTTGAAATTGTTCGGTTTTGATTGAAATTTTGAGAGTTATTGAAATTTTGTCCTTGATTCGAACAAAGCGATTTTGATTGCCATGGTTTTGCAGGAGGAAAACCGGTGGTGTCATACCGCTAGGTGCAGTAGTGAGGATCAACATGTGGTCGGTATTGATTGTGGTTTACGAAGCTACGGAGCTTGGTAAAAGGAAGCATCGGTTGCTTGACAATCATAATACGCGTGTGGACCACTACAAGTTTCACACACCTTGTTTACGGCTTTGACCGGTTCGCTTATGAATTTCGCTTTGATTTCCTTAACATCCTTAATCATTCAACGGATGGCATCCGTTAGAGCGTTATCGGAGCCGGTAACTCGTAAGAGTTCCGGATGAAGAAGCGAGAATGTTAGGAGTATTGACTTTGTTGCAGAAATAGGAACTTTGATTTTTGCTCGCAAATCTCAATCACATCTTTAGGTCTACGATTCAAGATATTGCGCTGCGGTGCATTCAAAGAATCTTGATCGTTACCGCTCAACCCATTGTAAAAGATATTGACTTGTTGAAGCTCGTGAATTCATGATGGGGCATTTCTTGAGGAGATCTTTGAATCTCTCCCATGCCTCTCCAAAGTTTTCATCGAAATTTTGACGAAATCCGTAAATTTCATTTTAAGATTAGTCGTCTTTGATGGAGGAAAGAAGTAATTGACAAACTTTTGAACAAGATCCTCCCAAGTTTCGATAGATCGAGGGGTTCTTTTTCCACCAACCGGCCGTCCCCTCAGTGAGAATGGGAAAAGCATCAACTTGATTACTTTTGTGGCACATCTTTGAAATTGATAGTTGAAGTCAACTTGTTAAACCAACGGATGTGTGCATACGGGTCTTCACGATCAAACCCGTGGAATTGATTTGTAGACACAAGTGTGATCAAATGTGTCTTCAATTCAAGTGATCGAATTGATTATCGGTAAAACGATGGCATCTCCATAACCCTCGGTGGGTGCTTGGAGCATTTCGCCATAGCACGCTCGTTCGCCATATTGTTGCTTGAAATAGTACGAATCTCGGGTTCGACTATTTGGGCAAGACGCTCACGAGAACTTCTTGGAATTTCGCTAGATCACGCAAAGGACTCAATGATCTAGAAGAACGAAAAGATGCACTAGAGTTAACTCTAAGGGATCTCGAGCCAAGGAAGGAATTATGAAAATGAGGAAAGAAGATTATTTTTGAATTTTATGGTTATACATATATAGAGAAACAAAAGAAAAAATACATTTGTGTTTTATAGGTTTTGAGATGTTTTGGGTTTTGAAAATTTTATAAGAAAATAGATAGATATAGATAGATGGATGGTATGAACAAAGAGTGAGTATTCAAATCACTAACTGCTAGACGGAAGATAATCAAGACACCCCGTGGCGCCAAAATTTGATCGTGCAAACCGTCAAGTTTTCTCACACAAGCCGACCACTTGTGAATGGCCGATCGTAAGAAACTTAAAACGGTTCGTAACACGAATGCAATGAATATCCGGGAGTATAGTGTTTCCCGGTCGTTATGTCCCGTATATGCGAAGAATCACCAAACGTATAGTGATCGAGAGATTTGAGCGGAAAAGGAGATTGTGAATGATTATAACTACGTAAAAGCCAACAAATTATAGGGGCTTAAATGCAAATTAAAGAAAATTAAAAGATAAAAATATTAAATAAACGCTATCACTATATTTAAAATGATGTTTTTGATTTTATGTTTTATAAACCGAATTAAAAACTACGCGACGATAAAATGAAAATGTGAAACTAAATCAATATTAACCCTAAAATATGAAAATTATATTTTACAAACCTAATGATAAAAGAAAATTTATAGAAAAAGAAAATTATTTTTACAACTATTTAATTAATTATTATTAATTAAAACTAATTTTAACTATTAAATATTAACCTAAAATACAAGAAAATAGGAAATAAAGCTAGAAAAATAAAATTATGACTTGAAAAATCTAAAATAACAAAATAGAATTTTCAAAACTATTTTATATTTTTCGAATATTTTGGATTTTCTATGAATTAAAAACTATTTAAAACTACTTAAATTGCTTAAAAATACAAATTTAACTAAGAAAAATCTAGAAAAATATTTTTTGACTTTTATATTTATCTTAACTTAAGAAAAATGAAAATTATTTTTGAAACTTTTCTTAATTAATTGTATTTAAAGCTAATTAAAAATGCTTAAAACCAATTAAAATCAAGAAAATAGCAAACTGACTTGGAAAAATCTGAAAATTTCAGGAAAACTCTAAAATTATATTTGGAATCTAGGAAAATGGAAAACAGGTGCTTATGTGTAGGAATTTGAATCATATGTCAAGTGCTTAGAAATAAGCACTTGAAATAAGCAAATGAAAACCAAAGACCACCCACCGATCACGTAAGCTCTAATATGCTATAAGTACTAAGATGCAACAAATCTTAAGCGCTTTGAACCTCTAAATCACCATGAACACAGATTTGACTTATTTGAGCTTTATAGCTAAAAACAGTTTTAAGTGGCCTACTTTAAGCTCAAGTAAAAGCCGCAAAATAAGATGAAAATGATAACCACAAATTGGAACTCAATCTAGACCTGGGTGAGACCTTATAAACCAAATTCCGACCTAGACAAGCCGACTTGAGCTCGTGCAAGGGCTGCAAGAACTACGCACAACACATGCGATTCAAGTCCCTATCATGTGGCATGTAGAACCATCTTGACAAGCATGTTTGAGACCTATAAAAAATTCACAAAAATGTAAAAAATTGCTAATAAGAAAATGGACCATTTGAGCTTTTTAAAACCAAAATTTCACTTGATGTGGCTCAAAAATGAGCTCATGAAAATTCCTTGCAGTTTGGCTCAAAACAGATTTTTACACTTTGACTTTTGAAGTAAAATTGAAGTGTTGACTTAGGTGAGATTTGAGCTTAATTTTTGGACTGATATAGATGTTATATGATGAAACAAACTCAATGCAAGCAATGTCTAGGAATTCTAAACACAAAACAACCTTTTGATTTTCCAAAACCACAACAGATAAACAGTTGAGATGGAATTTTGTAATGTTGACTTTGACAGGTTACATGCACAAAATTAAGACTGATATGAGTCAAAGACAGCTAAACAAACATAAACCAAGAGACTTTATCCATCGCACAAATCTAAAAGACAAATTTTAAACAAGAGATCCAAACACACCTTTAACTATCTTGCTTTGCAAATAAACTGAGATAACAACTCGATTCGGTTTATATAATTGATCAAACCAAGTCTATATATCCTAAATACTACTTAATGAATGATTTAAACCGCTTATAACTACAAATTAAGATTATGCAAAGAAACCTTAAAATCACTTTCAAACAGTCCTTAGCCACTATGGCTTGAAACAACACCCAATGAACACTAGCCTAATTATATCAACCCATTGGACTATAAATCAACCCAATTCCACTCTGCTATACCCATGTCCAATTCATAACCATTTTTGCTTCCAATTTGACTTTCTTTGACCAATATCCAAAGTTGCTTAAAACTTAACCTTTAGCTTATAAAAGCTATCATCACACATAAGCTTATAGAAACTAAGAAACAAGCTATTTGAAGCTTGGGTGTGAGTGTTTGAAATGGAAAATTTCATGAGCTACTTTGAAACATGAAATCTTAACACAACTTGAATTGATGCTTGAAATGAGTTTCAATACACTTAAACACTTTAAGTTGATACAAATTAACAAAAGATTAAGGTGTTTTATACTAAATTAAAAACTTTAAGATAAAACGACATTAGAGAAAATTAAAACTACTAGACTCCTCTCTACTCTTCCTTCTTGCTTCTTTTATAAACCAAGCTTCTTTCTCTCTCTTCCGAATAGATCCCATCACTTTTCTTGACCATTGGATTGCTTCAAAAGATCTTGGCCATTGAATGGATTTTGGCGCCAAAAGAGATTTTAACAATTGGGGTTGAGTGAGAGGGAAGGTGCATTTAATGCATCTTGGATGTTAGTTGAGGTGGGGAACAAGGTTGAGTGGAGGAGAGGAGGGGATGGGAGTTAGCTTGTGTTGCAAAGTTGAAGGGAAGACTTTGGCGCCAATGGGGTGTTTGACCATGGATTTGACCGGTGTTAATAATACAAGGGTCCAAAATGCATAATGACAGGGTCAATTGATAGTGACAAGGTCCAAATGGGTATAAAGGTTATTAACTAACAAGGACCTAATGTGCAATTTCGTACTAATTTTGCCAATTTTAAACTTGGAGGACCAAACTTGTAATTTTCTCAAACTTTTATATTTTTCACCAAAGGACTAATTTTGACAAGTTATGATTTTAAAAGGACCTTTGGTGATTTTTCTTTGAAATTATGGCTCGTGGACTAGTTTTGACAAATTTTGAAAGTTGAGGGACCTGAACCGCCAATTATGCAAACTTTGCTCATTTTTCATCCGATTTTGAACATTTTGCATCCGAAACATATAAAATGTAATTTTGGAATATTTTCAAGATTTTGATGCATTTCGAGCATTGTTAAACGCTTTGCGCTCAGATTTAACCAAAAATGATGAGTATTTACACACTCATCAGGGTCAAAAAGAGAAAAAGTTTAAGAGATATATATTTTCTACTTCAGTGTTCAAATGTCCTATTTTCTTAAATAGGACGCTTTGAGTGATGAAGACGAAGACATAATACTAATCTCAAGACAAACAATTCATATACAATTTGGTATAAAAGTTAGTAAAATTTTCATTCTTTAACTTTGATTGAATGTTAAAATGGTTTTCATAAAAAGTATATTGCTATATCTAATTAAATTGCATGATGACTCGTGTAGATTTTTTTTTTGAACGGTGAATTTATAAGAAACTAGCAAGTTGCTAGAAAAGAATTACAAGCAAAGGGTACAAGGATTTTTCATCCAAGTAACCCAATTTAGTTTAAAATTACAACGATTAGAACACCAATTAAAAGAAGTTTGAACCAAGTCATTAAAAAGAAGCTCCCTACGCGGATTCGTAGCACCAAAAATCAATTGATTCCTGAAGTGCCAAATTAACCACCACTTCACATAACAAACACCTTCCAATATCTCTTTTAGCCTCTTAGAAAGCCGAGAGGAATTAAGCCATATAAGCCAATCATCATAAGAGGCTATATCAATGTATTCGAGCTCCCACCAACGCATAAGTTTCCTCCATAAATGACGAGCCATTGGACAAGAAAAGAAGACATGGGAACCGGATTCGACAAAGGCATGACAAAGAGGGCAAACAATAGTCGAAATATCAATACATTTAAGGGAAAGATTCAATCGAGTAGGCAGTTTATCCAAACGAACTCTCCAAGCAAACACATTTATCTTAATGGGTATGAATTTTACCCACCTTGTGGCGACCTCCTCCTTTGGAAGAAACGAATCATCAATAAGTCGCAATGATTTTACTGAAAACTCACTTGTAGCATCTAACCACTGCACCCAACGGTCGGGATATTTGTCAATATTAGACCATCCATGCGGGATAAAAGAGACTCGAGTTGTTCTTCCTCAGCACCACCTCTAGGAGGACGACGAAAAGTATCAACCATAGAAGTATGATTAATTTTTTCGACAACTGTTATATGTTTGTAGTTATCCAAAGCATAAAGTCTCGGGAATTTAAGCTTTAACGCCAAATCATCTAACCAAGGATCCTCCCAAAACAAGGTGTTTAACCCATTGCCCACCTTTTTGCGAATTAAATCTAAAAGATTAATACCTTTTGTGTGAAGAACAGTAACCTCACGAATAATGTCTAACCAAGGCGAACGTTTGGACAAAGAACTTGGAGAATTAAGAGCACCGTCTTCACCATAAATAGCTTTTATGAATCTCGTCCATAGACAAGAACCATGAGAAAAAAATCGCCAAACCCATTTAAAGAGAAGAGCCCGATTTAGAGCATAGAAACTAGATACTCCGAGACCACCGTATTTCTTGGAAGCTAAGACCTTATTCCAACTAATCCAAGCCATTTTTCTTTCCGACCCGTCAACTCCATTAAAAAAATTTCTTCTAATCGATTCCAAAATCTTTAAAACTCCCGAAGGAACTTTAAAGATAGACATATGACATAAAGGAATGGATGTTAAAACCGATTTAATTAAAGTAAGTCAACCACCTATTGAAAGGGTTTTAAGATTCCATTTGGATAAGCGAGAGGACACTTTAGCAACCACGTCATCCCAAGATTTTATTCTAGACATCGCACCTCCAACCTTAACTGCAAGATGAACAAAAGGAGTGGTAAAAATTGAACAGCCCATAGTTGTGGCTGCTGCTTGGACTTCTTCTGGACGAGTGCCAATTCCCATAAGTTTACTTTTATGAAAGTTTATTTTCAGACCCAAAGCCAAATGAAAACACTTCAAGACATTAACAATGGTGCGTATATTCAAAGATTCCCATTTACCAACGAAGATAGCATCATCCGCAAAGAAAAGGTGAGAAAGTGTCAACGAGCTATCAATAGGAATACCCGAGAACAAACCTGCATTCGTAACTTTAGAAAAGGATAAATGCAAACTTTCCATTATCAAGATAAATAAAAAGGGAGACAAAGGATCCCTTGTTTCAAACCCCGTGAAATTGGAATTCGATGTAGGGCTTCCATTGACAAGAACCGATCCCATAGCGGAGTTGAGACAACCATTTATCCATCCACACCACTTATCACCAAAACCAAACATCTTTAAAATATCTTGTAAGTAATCCCATCGTATTGAGTCGAAAGCCTTTTCAAATCGACTTTAAAGACCACGACTTTAAACTTATGCTTGCACCACTAAAGAAGTTCATTAAGAATAAATGGACCGTCAAGAATTTGGCGGTTGGAAACAAAAGCTGATTGGACGTCACTAATAAGACCCGAGATGACAAAGCTAAGTCATTAGCTAAAATCTTGGCAATAATTTTATAAAGGCTTCCAATCAAACTTATAGGACGAAAATCCTTGACGAATTTTGCATCATGAATATTAGGGATTAAAGCAATGAAAGAAGAATTACATCCTGGGGGGAAAGTACCTGAAGCAAAAAATTCTTTAACGGCTGCCACAATATCATTTTCTAAAAGTTTCCAATATCTACGAAAGAACTCAAAAGTGAAGCCGTCAGGACCAGGGGATTTATTCGTTCCACAATCCCAAACCGCACTCTTTATCTCCTCATTAGAGAAGTTTCGTTCGAGATCAGCTTGTTGCTCCAAAGATAACCTATTAGAGAATTGATCAGCGAAGCAAATACGAGGAGAGACGGGCGAGGAGAATTGAGTAGAAAAGTATTTTAGGAATACACTTTTCACAGCCGATGGATCAACAATCCACTCGCCATCAACAAGGGTCCCACGAATAGCTAACTGAGAACGTTTACTATTAAGAATACCATGAAAGAATTTTGTATTCTCATCACCTTCTATAGCCCAACGAACTTTAGATTTCTGAGCCGCTTCCAATGAGTCAATAGAATTAATGTCATTGAGTTCTTTCAACAACAAAGATCTATCGGATAGAATCTCTTCATTACTACCACCTTGGTCAAGAATTTTATCGATATCAGAAAGTTTGGATTGAATGGAAATCTTTGCCTTATAAGTGCTTTTCTTAGCATTTTTGGTCCATTGTTTGATGACAATTTTGAGAGCTTGAAGTTTCTTCTTTAAGTTAATCATACCATTCGAGTCAACAGTGGCTAAGCTCTTCCATGTATCCTCTACCATTTTGTCAAAGCCGTCCAAGCTAAACCAAGAGTGAAAAAATCTAAATGGAGTAGGACCATAATCAATGCTTAATTCCCGCATGAGAATAGGACGATGATCCGATAGATATCTATCCAAGCAAAGAGTCGAAAGATACGGAACAAGCTAATAATCCTTTAGAAACTAGAAATCTATCCAACTTACTCATCTTATTGGCGCCTTGTGGGCCCAAGTGTAAGCATAACCATCAAGAGGAAGGTCAATCAGACTTGCTAAGGAAATAAAACTATTGAAAGCGTTAGCACCTTGAACATTGAAACCCGAACCATATCTTTCTTGTTCCGTTCTAACTTCATTAAAGTCCCCCATGATCACACAATCTCCATCCCATATGTCTATTAGATGAAGGATGTAATCCCATAACACCCTCTTTTCTGTTAGATCTTGGGGAGCATAAACATAAATGATAAGGAGTTTAGAAGACGAAGGAACCCATGTACCCATAACAGCTAAGAAATTATCAGAAGCTATAACGTTATCTTTGACAAACAAATTAGGCTCCCAAATACATAAAATACCCCCTGAGTTGCCTAAAGAAGAACTAAGAGCATAATCAAAAGAAGAATTACCCCACAACGTCTTAATAGTAACCGACTCAATGCTTTCCATTTTAGTAACCGACTCGTGTAGATTTACTAATCTAATTCTTACCATCTTTCAAAGATACTAAAATAAATGATACTTGTTTGTGTGCATATTAACTGTTTTGCACAAGTTATTAAGTTTCAAGCTTCAACGGTTGGGCTTCTGGGCAGTAGGTTATAAACTCAAGTTGTGGAATCTGATTTACTTTGAAACCATGTCATTGACTATAGATATGTTCTTAAAGCAAGATAGCAATATACTAATCTCAACACCGATAGGCAACTCTAAAAAGACACAAACTGATATTGTATCATTATTAGTGGCCTACGCTCACTAATCACACGCTTGGACATGCCCAAACAACAATAGTTTGTGAGTCAACATTGACAAGAACTACATAAACCCAGGCTGTAGCTCAGCCTGGTATATGTATAGTACATGCACAAGAGAAAACTGTCTCAATTGTCGCTAAAGGTTAAGACGTATGAGTCTGACATAGCACAGTGGAGAACACACGACCAACAAAATAGGAAAGCAGAGCACCCTCTTGTACGAGCTAAAGGATGTCTGACACATGTCCTTCTCTTTTGCTCTCGGATGATCAACACCTGGCTTCCTAGCAACCGTTGATCATCCCTAAAGGGTTATCTCTAAACCCTACAAGCCTATCTATAAGAGGAGAACAACACACAAAACTTCACAAGTTTCACACACTTGGGCAAATACTGCCTCATAAGAGTAAAGTATGGTCTTTGTTTAAGTGTTACCCAAGCTTCTTGATCTTCATCACTATCATCAAGTCCTTACCGTTCTACACGGGAAACCAAACAACAAAACCATTTCCATCCCATCTCTAAACCGATTTACATATCATACGTAAACACAAACACAAATAACATTCTACATGTCAAAATGTCAAATTACAAGATAACAACTCTTTTTTCGAGAGGTCAAACAAAATATGAGGTTAAAAAGTGTTCTTATTTCATGTCTACCCGATAACATAATGTCATCACTCATCAAATGCAAAACGTCTAACGATGTAATGACTTGATGTTTTTTTTTGAGTAAAGGGGATTACCCCGGTAAAATAAAATGACTTGATGTTGGTCTAAAGTTTTAAAAGAGGATCATATGATTTGGCTCCTCGACTACAATGGCATCAATAACCAAATCGCTCCAATACGTCCACTATTATTAAAAAGCAATCACATGTACTGTTGCTTACATACTCCTTAGTTAATAGTAAATGCTATGAATGGACTCAAAAGGAAATGCCACATATTTCACCACTCAAACAATCTCAAAGTGGACTCGAAACGAACACTTGGGAATAGAGTAAACATGGAACTACGTCAAATGATCAACGAGGCCTAATTATGTCGTAAAATTTTATGCAATTAAAAGAGGTTTACTAAAGCAAAGAAGCAAAATAAATGAACAAAATAACAAAAACCAAAAAGGAGCCTACAAAACTAAAATTAGACTTGGTACATTGCAAAATGTACCAACACTATTCCAAAATCGGTAGTACCGCCAAAACTTTGTACCAAAAGATTCACATTATTCAAAAACTCAAAAGATAACCAACATATTTCAAACCTGGTAGAATCGGGTTGAGTTATTACCACGGTGCCTAGTATTTTATTACAACCCTCCCTACTTTACTAGGGTGTACTTTGTGTCTTTTTTTTTCTTCTTTTTTTTATTTTTTTTATTAAGTGTGTAATAATATGTTTTGTGTAATAAGTGTAAGTGTGTAATAATATGTTTTGTGTAGTGTGTAATAATATGTTTTGTGTAATAAGTGTGTATTAATGTTTTGCATGTTAAATATTACCACATTAAATAACTGCAACAACAACAATTATTATTAAATTAAATTAAACGTCAACGTTAACATATTATTTAAATACAACAACATAACACTACATATGAAGATTATTCATCTCGTTTAAAAGATCATGGAGTCTTGCACCCGACTGACAAGCGTGATCCTCAGGATTCCTTGCCAATTCTAACTCCATCTCCAGCGTCTTTATTTTTGTCTTCAACAGCTTGATCTCATTATCTTTAGCAACGCAGTTTGAGCAATTGCGTTGAAGATGAGGCTCGACTTAAGTACCATCCTTCAAATTCATCTTTCCAATCAAGTATCGACATCCATAGTCATCTGCACTGGTCGTTACATGTTAAGAAAATAATAAGAAATGTATTTTTAACAAACAAATTATTTACATAAAACCCTAAGCAAACGTATGATTATTTACCACCGAAAGAGGACATGCATAATACGGTCTACCGGAAAGGATTTCGTGGATTTCGTTCTATAATAAATCCTCTATTACATCGACACCGTAAAGGATTTCCTTGGCTCACCGACAATGTTATTATTAATTTAAATATAAACAATAATCAATCACTATGTTTACAACATAAATCATTAATCAATTATTTACAACATAAATCGGTAATCATCACTATGTTTATAATTATTTACAACATGAATCATTCACTATGTTTATAATTATTTACAACATGAATCATTAATCATTTACAATGTTTTGTATGTATATATTATTTACTAATTTGGTAGTCGATGCCTATATAATGATTCCCACCGGGATGCGAAGATCGGATCCGTGCCTCCTCCATTGTGGGTGGAGTTGCGGAAGTGGAGAATCATCGTCTCAGCGTCGAACAATGTAATGACCTACTTCGTTCCCCACACGGGCTATCACAAGGGGGTCAGTTCTTTGTGAGAAGTCTGGACCACTGATAAGCGGAAAACACGTATTCCAACCCCTGAGAGATATAAGTGCAACGGGTCGTCTAAATACTTCTGCAATAACCAACCCCGTGTTTGGCATGTCCATGTAGCGATCAGGCGGTGCATTTCCATTTTCGAACCAGTCTATTGTACGGCGAAGTTCGTTAAAACCATCTTCCCACCACAAACCCATGTAAACTTGCCAATTTAGGTCCATCTGTTGCAATAACATCTGCCTAACTTGGCGCCACAAATCTTGTTGTTTCCAAACATCATGGGCAACGCACCGAAACCCACAATTTCCGTCACCCACCACATTATATATACTGATTATGTATGGATGCCAAAGGACTCGAAGCATACCCATCAACATTTCGCTTTCTGCATCTTCATCGTACAACCTGTGTCTTATCGACAAAGGACTAGGACCCGTGAAAGAACTATGTCGGCGTGCTCTTTGTTGAAGTTCGGACTTGTCTTGATCTTGTAGCGGTGCTTCTTCGGTGATTTACGGTTGAACTTCATTCAAGTCCGGACTTCATTCAAGTCCGGACTTGTGTAGCCTGCCCATTTTGTCCTTTGCGCTCGGACGTCCACGGGTATTTTTGAATAACAGTTCCCGTGTGTCATCGATGCGTGTTGGTATATCGATCTCAACCGTTAGCATATTATTCTTGACAAACGACGATGCTTTGGTAAAACATTCTGAATTGCGAATGTCATCTCTAAACGAAGTATCATGATGATGATGATGATGATCATCATCATCATCATCATCGGAAGAGCCATCTTCAAAGCGGTGGCCTATTGATATTAGGCCACGGAACATGTAGGGTTCTCCAAAAATATTAACTTCTTCCAAAGAGAATGGGCGCCCGAAATCATTAAAAGTAGTATATTATAATGCCACCGTAAATCATCGATATTAATGGGAAAACAACTTGATAGTTATAAATTTACTTACCATGATATACATAGTATTGCATCTCGTGAAAGCATGGCAGTCCGTAAATTGTACGCAACTTATGGCTACAATTGTCTACGGTGATAGCCAGGTGGAGTTCTTTGTGCATGAGATTGAAAGCATGGTGAGAAACTTTATACCACAAATCTTGAAATAGTAGAAAATTACAATCATTTATTTTCTCGCCGATGCTTCTATTTAAACTCTCTTTTATCGAATTTTCTTGCGCAAATACAATCTTATCGATTGCACTCAACAACCTGTCTAAATTGGACTGTGTGCCGCCCAAATATAATTTCAACAACGCGTGGTGAGCCTCAACTCTACACGTTGTTGTCTGGCCGAAGGAGCGATATTCATCGGTGATGTATGAGACAAACATGTGTCTATAATCTCGCAGCCAGTTATCCAGATACTCAGCGATAGCTGAAAAAAAAACAGTGAATTAATCAAAGGTCATTCGGGTGCTTATTAATTGAATAATAATAAAAAATATAATTAACAATTTAGTACGCGCATGGTTGACCAAGCGTTGTTGTAGACGCTCATATTGTTCCTCGAACAAGCGGCGTGTCGGAGCTTTAACCAACCTATCCCATCTCCTTTTAATGGATTCATACTCATCTATCCCACCGCATTTGTTTCTCATAAACTTCATCAAATTTTGCTCTATATGCCATCGACGAGTAATTTGTGGCGGTAGGAAATTCGCTCTACATGCCCCAACCAACGCTAAATCTCGTCGGTGACAATAACACGTGGGTAGTATCTTTCGCCTATCACCTCTTTTATGCATTGCAATACCCACCGAAAATTATGCCCTTTTCACCGTGTATAAAGTCAGACGCCATTGAAAATGTTTTATTCGTTGGTGTTACTCCTACAATTTCCAACAATGGCAATTTAAACATGGTGGTATTGTACGTGGAGTCCATCGGCATGATTTCGTGAAACGACGCCATAGAGCATTGAGTGGGGTGAACAAAAATAACTCCTCAAGCTCATTATGCTCATTCACCCCGGGTAGTATGCATACCACGAATCCACCGGATGCGAGTAAAGGACTTGAATTTGAGTTCTATCACCTACTCGCTCTCCGAACTTATCAAGTGCGTTATATATAGTTCTAACGCTAGACACGTTATCCGGATTACGTCCCTTTATTGTCGAAAGTATATTACGTGGTGGTACGCTATACTCGACAATTCTTTGACCAAACTCAACTCATCATCTTTTAATCGCATTGCATATGGCACACCATGCAACGACTCTAGCAACTCATGATTATGGCTATCACACTTCACCCTCAAAATCCAATTATATTGTGTTGCTCTATATTTTGCAACTAATCTAAATGGACAATTGCTTATTTTTGTTTTGGTTTTCGTTTTCCACTACCGTGATATTCATAAATCCCGCCTTTGTACACTTATAATTAATTTGAACATCGACCATTTTCGATTTGGTTCTCTTTTAACAATGACAAAACCGAGCCCCGAGGCTATATTTTGCACCCACTCAGTTACTTCCTCGTGAGAACGGAAAGCCTGAAAATACATAACAAATTTTATAAGACACTTTTTTTTAACTAATACTTTTTTAATACTTTCATAACAAATTTTACCTCTTGTCTGATAAATGGGCAATCCTCTGATACTTCCTCGCGATAACGGAAAGCCTGAAAATACAATTTTTTTTTCAACAAATACGTTATATTTACATTTTACAACCTTTTTTTTACTTTTCTTTTACAACTTACATTATGTTTCATTTACAACTTAAATATACAAAATAATCTTTTTTTTTACAAATGACAAATTTTTTTTTTACAAATAATACATTTTACAAAACTTATACATTAATAACTTATCCCTTTTACAAATGATACTTTTTTTCATTACATTTTATTACAAACAACATTACATTACATTTTGTTTACAACTTATATACCTTTTTTAAAAAACAAATACCTTTCAAAAAAAAATAATAAATAAAGAGAAAAACGCGTTTTCTCTGACTGACTAATACACGTCTCTCTCTCTCTCTCTCTATCTCATACCACACACACACACACCAAACGTTTTCTCTCTCTCTATCTCTCTATCTCATCTCTTTTCTATCTAATTTTCTTAGATCCGTGGTAAGATCTTGTTTTGATTACGTTTAGATGATGTTTATATCATGTTTATTGATGTTTATGTTGCGTTAAATTAAAAACGCATTTTCTTTTAGGGTTTGGTTGATTGGGGTCTGTGAGGGTGAGTTTGTGATGTTTGTGTGATTGTTGGGTGTTATTTGTGGTTAATTAACTGGATCTGTTAAAAAATTTAAAAACGCCTTTTTTTTTTAGGGTTTGGTTGATTGGGGTCTGTGAGGGTGAGTTTGTGATGTTTGTGTGATTGTTGGGTGTTATTTGTGGTTAATTAACTGGATCTGTTAAAAAATTTAAAAACGCCTATTTTTTTTTTTTTAGGGTTTGGTTGATTGGGGTCTGTGATGGTGAGTTTGTGATGTTTGTGTGATTGTTGGGTGTTATTTGTGGTTAATTAACTGGATCTGTTAAAAAATTTAAAAACGCCTATTTTTTTTTAGGGTTTGGTTGATTGGGGTCTGTGAGTGTGAGTTTGTGATGTTTGTGTGATTGTTGGGTGTTATTTGTGGTTAATTAACTGGATCATTAAAAATTTAAAACGCCTATTTTTTTTTTTAGGGTTTGGTTGATTGGGGTGCGTGAGTGTGAGTTTGTGATGTTTGTGTGATTGTTGGGTGTTATTTGTGGTTAATTAATGGATCTGTTAAAAATTTAAAACGTCTATTTTTTTTTAGGGTTTGGTTGATTGGGGTCATGAGTGTGAGTTTGTGATGTTTGTGTGATTGTTGGGTGTTATTTGTGGTTAATTAACTGGATCTGTTAAAAAATTTTAAAACGCCTATTTTTTTTTTAGGGTTTGGTTGATTGGGGTCTGTGAGTGTGAGTTTGTGATGTTTGTGTGATTGTTGGGTGTTATTTGTGGTTAATTAACCGGATCGTTAAAAATTTAAAAACGCCTATTTTTTTTAGGGTTTGGTTGATTGGGGTCTGTGATGGTGATTTTGTGATGTTTGTGTGATTCTTGGGTGATATTTGGGGTTAATTTAAAAAACCCTATGGTATAAGCAGTTACAAACTGCTTATGTGAGATGGTGATTATGTGATGTTATTGAAACTGCCAGAGTTGTGGGTGCAAAAGGGTAGGTTAACACCTTGATCTGCCACCATTGAGTGGTATGAATACCTGCTCTGGCCTACCCCAATCCACAGGATCTGTGTGGTTTCTTGTGAAACTGCTTATTGCTTATGATAAAAATGTGCTTATGTGCTTATTGAAACTGCCAGAGTTGTGTGGGTGCAAAGGGTAGGTTAACACCTTGATCCGCCACCATTGAGTGGTATGAATACTGCTCGCCTACCCCATCCACGTGCTCGTGTGGTTTCTTGTCAAACTGCTTATTGCACACAAGCAGATTGCACACAGGCTCAGATTAGAACCATTCTAACAGTACTTTATGGGTTGGGTTATTTCAACGGTGCCTAGTATTTTATATCAACCCTCCCTAGTTTTAGAGGGTTTGGAGATGAAATTGCTTATGAATCTGAAAATAACAAACTGCTTATCAAGTGTGATAAGCAGTTTGTTATTTTAAGCTGATTTGAAAACTGTTTTTTTTTTTAAAAAAACACTGGGATAAGGCAATGATGATATGAAACTTATGATTTAAAATAAAAACATGATTTTGGCTTGGCATTTCGAATGGACGGCAAAAAATAATTCATTTTGCAACCTTCGATGTTGCGACCATAAATGATAATATGAAACTTAACTGAGCCTAATGTTATCTCTATTATTAATGTGTAAAGTTTCATTACCTCTGGTGATTGAGACATATCGGCAGCTTAGGTATTTGTTGTTTTTTTGTGGTTTGTTACTTGCGGCTTGTGTTTCACTTGGCTTGTATTATAACCCAACCCTATGTACTAGAGAGGGTTAATCTAAAAAACCTGGCACCGTCGAAATAACCCAACCCTATCTGTAACTTGCGTAACCTTCACTTGTTGTAACTTGTTGAACCTGCTTGTGGTAACTTGGGGTACTTTGAAAATAATTTAGTTTGTGGTGAGAGTAACTTTGTGGTAATTTGTGAATGTGATCTCGCCTTGTGGTGATGAGGTGAATATAAATTGGGAGGTTTAACTACCTACCACTTTGAGATTGTTCCCTTGTGACTGGGAATCCTGCAGTTTGGAATATTCTTGTTGCTTTTGGTTTTGGGAATATTGGGCAATCTTTTGGTATTTGCTTGTGAACACTTGGGCAATCTAACTTGGTTGCAGTTTGGGAATATTCGTTGCTTTTGGTATTGCTTGTGAACACTTGGTTGCAATCGTATTGTGCAATCGATCCGTGCACTTGTGTGCAATCCGCACTTGGACAAAAAAATTTCAAAAAGGCGATGACGATTGGTTTTATAACCGAACGGCGCGGCAAAGTGATATTTTTGTCACTTTGCAGCCTTCATATCCGAGCCTAATGGTTTTCTAAATTGGTGATGATGTTAATCTGAGCCTTTATGCAATCTGCTTGTGTGGTAATGCAATCTGCTTGTGTGATAATGCATTCTGCTTGTGTGATAATGCAATCTGCTTGTGTGCTTATGCACTTGGACAAAAAAAATGGCGATGACGATTGGTTTTATAACCGACCGGCACGGCAAAGTGATATTTTTATCACTTTGCAGCCGTCATATCTGAGCCTAACACTTTTTATCAATTGCGCAAATGTTTTTCTAAATCGGCGATGATGTTAATCTGAGCCTTTATGCAATCTGCTTGTTTGCTAAATCGCTTGTGTGATAATGCATCCGCTTGTGTGCTAATGCACTTGGACAAAAAATAACTTGGGACTTGGACAAACCTTCTGTGTGCTTATGCACTTGGACAAAAAATGAAAAACAGACTTGTGGACTTGTGTGTGTGCTGCACTTGGACAAAAAATGGAAAAAAAAACAGCAAAAAGACAAAAGTACTATGAACAGTAAAATGAACAGTAAAAGTACAAAAAACAGAAAAAACAGTACCCTAAACTAGGGAGGGTTTGCGGGGGGTTAGAGAGGGTATTAATAGTGTGACCCTATTTAGGTTTAAAATGGATGCAATGCGGCAAATCCAGTCAATGACACGGAAGCTACAATAACATATTATAAAGTAAGTAAAATAAAATAAAAGATATGCATATTCTGATATTCGGTATCAAAATGATAAGTCAGAAAGTGGATTATTGTTGGTGATTGTTTAAGTGAAGAGTCGGGGTTATGGGTTCGATTCATAAGGAATTATGAGTTAGACGGGAGCGATGGAAAATATATTGAATAAGATTCATCAAGTTGTTCCTATTGACATGACACGATGAACGGAAGTCGTGAAATTGCTTGGGGGTTTTACATGAGGCCTGCTAAGGATAGTGTATTTTCCATCTTTATTGTGTGAGCCATATGCCACTGTTATACACAATCATGTGCATTATAATACTAATCCCAAGTGTTGAAAAATTCTTACAATCAAAACATAAAAAAGATGAGAATCATATCAATTTTCAAACCTACATTACACAATCCCTTACTTTTTCAAAGGGGATGACGATTGTGAATTAGTAAACATAATACTAATCCAATCACATTGTCCTTCTACACTATGGTATATAACTTAGTAACATTCTCTGACTTTAACCCATGTGGTTCATAAGAAGTTTACTAAAGTATCTAAATACAATGTTGACTAATGTGAATATACTAATCTAATGTGTTAATACAAATAAACCGTAAAAACGTTTATTTATATTTTACGATCTTATATTGTTTTGTCGATAACAAACGCAAAATCATTTTAACGGAACAAATAAAATACATAAATGGTTTGAGCCAATAGCTTACTAACACACTTACATTTTCATATAAAACACTAAACAAGTAATAGTGTTTACATTTTATAGAAATACATATGTATAACAATTAGTGTTTACATAATATGGAAATGTGCATACTTATAATGTAATGGGTAAAAATCTAAGTACTTGACCCATTGACTAGATACATTGAATGTAGTTGGTTAAACCCAAATTCCATGACCCATACCCATGGAGCTTGATCCATAACCCATGACCCATTGCATGACATCATGCATGAAGTCATGTTGGGTATTATCCATGGTCCATGACCCATGACCCATGATCCAATGTCTAGATACATTGCATCTTGTATAACCCATGGTTCATAACTCATAACTCGGTTTCCAACCCAAAATCCAAACTTAAGCTGGCCCAGACTGGCGGATCCCTTGGATTGCACTAGCCGGATCCCTCTGGGGAGGGATCCGTGGGAACCGGGAAACAATATAGAAAATTGCCTATAAATAGTGAGCCATTTCTCTCTTGCCACTCACCCCTTTAACATATACTCTATGTTAGTATTGTAAACTCTCTAACCTCAGATCCAAAGGATCGTTCTATGTAGTTTTGTGTTTGTGTGATTCTCTAGGTTCATCTTAAAGGCGAGATCACCACCTCATGAAGTCGAGCAAGCTCAAGTCCATGGGTTGCCAAGCTTCGTCATCATCAAGACTACTGAAGTTATCTTGTTGATAGTTCTTTCCTCCCTCCTTAGAAGTGTTGTGGTAAAGGCATTAGTGAAAGGTGCCAAAGGTCCGTATCGAAGGCATTAGTGAAAGGTGCCAAAGGTCCGTGTTAAAGGCATTAGTGAAGGGTGCCGAAGGGTCGTGTCAAAGGCATTAGTGAAAGGTGCCGAAGGGAAAGGGTCGCGTCGAAGGCATTAGTGAAAGGTGCCAAGGGTATACAATCGATATGGTGCATCGATGTACAAGATAGTTAGTTTAGGTTGTAGGATAGTGATATCCTTATGGTGTCGTAATAAGGAGTGTGTCTCCTTTGGGGTTGTTTTGTATTGGTGTAGTGTTGGGTAGTAGTTTCTCCTTTGAAGTGGAACTCGGTATCTAGCCTTGTATCGGATAAAGTGTAGGCGACATTGTGATAGGTTTAGTTCTACCTCGTGGAAGAACCCGGTGTCTAGCCTTGTACCAGATAAAGAGTAGGTGACGTTGTGAAGGCTTCTCCGCCACATTAAGGAGCTTGTATTGTGTAGTGCTTACGAACTCTCGAGTGGGGAACTCGGGGAGTGGAATAGGGCAAGGAAGGTGTCCTTGTAGCCGAACCACTATAAATACTCGCGTCGTGGTTTTGTGTTTCTTACTCTTTATCTTTGCATTACTTATTTATATGCTTATCTATCAACATATAACACACACATTAAATAGATTGACATAAGTCGATCAAAATATTTTAAAATGAAGTTTTAGTCAGTAAAACTATTCAACCCCCCCCCCCTTCTAGTTTTCCATAATTGGTACCAGACTTCGTTACCAAGTTTCTTAGAGTATATTGTATTTTAAAAACTTTATACGATCCGTGTATATTTGAAAACTACAAAGAAGGAAATTTCTTAAAACAAAAAGTCAGGTTTTTAGAAATCATGTTATTTTAAATGTTGGATAGTGATAGATTATTCTAACTATTTCTCATTAAGAAATCTTCTTGCTAGGACTCTTCCAAAAGACTTCATTTCTATCCAAAGAAAAATGAAACCAACACCCAAGAAAGAACTCAAAAGTAATCTCAACTTACTGTGACTAAGTACAAAGAATTACTTTAAAAGCTCATGAAGTATTTCGGGTCTATGGTCTCTAAAACCATAAAAAGAACTTAGAGTTATGTTCACTTACCCACAAACTAGTTGATCTTTACTTAGAATAATCTTATATGGATATGTTAACGATATGTGCCTTTCTTCTATGATAAAAACCATGCATATAAGTATTGTCTTATAAAACTATTAGGACTCTAACTTCAAAAGTCGTAAGTCTCGAAAAAGTCTCTCTTTACTACTTTCCTTACTTACTCATCATCGGGAATAGTATTCCTTTTTTATTCTCTTAAAGATACTAAAGATTATCAAAACCTAAGCCGTCATCGTAAAATAGACCTTTAATGGTTAACTTACCAATTAATCAATTAACCGTCAAAATACCTTGGCCAAACATCTATTCAATTAGAAACCTCATTCTACAAGCTCTTTTTCAAAATAAGTTATTGTATAACTTATCACAAGTAAAAAGAATAAATCCAAATACATCTTTTTCTGTCTACAGTAGCCGGATCCCACAAGTTGTACTAGCTGGAACCCTAAAACAAGGGATCCGAGGGAACCGTGTCACAGACATCAGCTATACGCTTTTCAAAACCTAAAATAATCCATTTTTCCCTCTTCCTACTAACTCAAAAACGACCCAATCTCTGCTTCAAACTCCATAGGGCTTCATATTCTCAAGCATCTCATTCTTGAACATCATTGTAAGTAATTACACTCATATGTTCTATTCATCATCATCTTCATCCTAGGGTTTATGGTTTTTAGACTTTTTAATTAAGATTCAATTGATCACCAATTGAATAAATTTGGTATTGTAAAATTAGTTTCATTGCAAATAGGTTCTATACAATTAAAGGTTTTCAAAACAACGTTGTTAATACAAATAAAAATCATAAACCCATATTGACAATTTTACCTAATTGGAATATTTGCTTTTCTATGATCAATCATGCCTAAAGCCACCCAACAAGATCACCATGACACCATCACTACCTTTCTAGATACTGTCGGAAAGAAGGGCTTTCAAAAACCAATCACAAAATCTTCAAAAAGCTTGAAAAACGACTTATCCACGAAGGTCGTGTAGTTAAGGAATGTTTCCTTGAAAACACCGACATTCATCAAGTCTTTTCGGTAATCAACTTTGATTGTCTCTTAGAAATTGATGAACAAATTTGTCCGGTCTTTATCTTTGAGTTTTACAAAAGTGTTAGGATTGTTCGTAACAATAATGAAAGTATCTCAATCGCTTTCATTATAAACAACCAAAGCATTACCTTACCCCTCAACACATTCGCACAAATTCTTCGCATACCATGTGAAGGAATTTGTATGTATTCCCAAGATTGGTCAATAGTCGCTTAATCCTTCGTGACTAGAACCCAAACCTATCTATCACACTCCTCTCGATGACCCCATGGTTGTTCGTGACACCATCTTCAAGAAAAGGGTCGACCAATCTCGTCTCAACCGTAACAAGGAACTCATTCATTGTGATCCCTTTCAATGGAACTATCCGAGATAATTCCCTTGTACAAAAAGTGAGAAGAAATTCTTAGAGAAAATGTCATTTCTTTGGTTGGGAACAAAGATCATCCCAATGCGTGTCTTGTCCAAATGATCTATTATCTCATCCACTAAAGACCATTTAATATTTCCTATTACATGGTTAAAAGGATGGTAGGTATGTTCAAAGCCAACAACATGGTACTTCCTTATGGTATGCTCCTAACACGACTCCGTGAGTATGTTATTACAATGCAACCTTCTCCTATTTCCGATGATCACTTTCTTGCTAACCATGTTATGGTACCAATTACCAAACAACCTCCTAAACGACTCATGATCAATGGAAAAAGGCCTCGTGCTCTCTCGGACTCTTCAGACGAAGAAGAAGAAGAAGAAGTTGATCCCGTCTCTAACTTTCGGATGGACCCCATGGCCTACTATGAACAACTTCCCACTCTTCCAAATGAGTATGAAGAATTCAAGCAAACTAAGGGGATGATCAAATGTCTAACTCACTACCTCATTAATTCGAGAAAGAAGAAGTGAAGAGATTGACGAAAGAGACATTATGTTTATGGAAATTTTATGATTACTAAACAATGTATGCTCATGATTGAGCTAGATCTACTTTGTTTTATTTTAATGTTTGGTTGTTATCATAACATGTTGACGTTGTGTGCTATATATCTTGTACTTTTGCTTAGATTGATGTTTGTCTCCAGTAGAAACCTTTAGTATTAGTTTGCGACACCTAGTGCAATTTCTGCACACTTTCTGTGAAGCTACTGGTCTACAGTAGCCGGATCCCTCATTTATAACTAGCCGGATCCCTCCATTAAGGGATCCGTGGGATCCGGGCATACAGAAGTAGACTTGCAAACTTCCACACTTCAATCCAACCCTCTAGACCATACTATATTAGTCAAACATAATACTTTAGGATCAATTAAGTCTTCCTCAAGCTCAGTAGGTCTCACACTCACTCATAACTAACTTAGGATCACATTCAAGGTGTTTTTGATTTATCACCTCTCCAAAACTCACCATATTTCTGCTCCAATGCTCACACATTGTTACTCACACCACAAAACACCTAGTTTTATATTTATCTCAATTTTAGCAAATTGATTTCCGTCACCTTTACCTCAAAATAGACCAAAAACTAGTTTTTCATTTCTTATGATTTTTAAGGAATTTTCCAAATTTCGTTTAAGTTACCATATGATCTTTAGGATCATTTGACTCCACTTGACACTCTCAAATCTCTTAATGTCATCCTTGATCATCCATTGGTGCTCATCAAAGCCCCATTTCTTTCTATAAAAGGCAATCATTAGCTATCCTCACTCATTTCACTTGATCATTTAAGTCTCATATCATTTAAGACAACTGAGAAGACTGAAAACACTCAAGATGTATAGGTATTAGACCTTACTAGACATCATTTTCCTTTTCTGTGACTGCTGATAGCCGGATCCCTAGGTTTAGCCCAGACGGATCCCTCATTTGAGGGAACCATGGGAACCGGCTGCACAGACTATGCTAAAAAAATCATTTCAAGCTCTCTTTGCTAACTTGAACACTCCACCTTGTCTTAATTGACTTCCTAGATCAGTGGAACTCTGTAGTTGACTCTTGTGCATGCAAATCATTGCAATTTGAAGGATTTTAGTGGCTTAAACCTTAAATTCACTTACTAACTCCTTCCCTTTATAAACCTCTTTGTTAGTACTTCTAAATTACCATTTACAACCTCATTCTCAGCAACTAAAAGCCCTTATTTCACTATCCATTTGTCATCTCATCATGAGGAAAAGTCCTAGTGCTAACTTATCCACCAAAGGACCTCCCAAGAAACTTGCTCGGGCTGTTCACGAAATCTCTTCAACCGAATCATCACCGTTAAAACCACAAACGCTAGAATTACCTCTCAACCAACTCAACCGATCAAACCAATCCCCAAAAGTATTGTTCCCACAAAACTACCCTTGCCAAACACTACTATACCTCCTAAACCAAACACCCCTATTTCCACTAAACCATCACCCTTAGTGCCTAGCCATATCCTTCACCACGCCACTCTCATCTCTACACCTCTACAATTTAAAGGACTTGCCTTCTAGGCCATCTCATCCTCCAGCATTGCCAACATTCTCCTCAATTGAGAGAATAATGCAACAACAAAACCATGGTGTTTAAACAACACTAGCACCGATATCCTTTTCTCCATCACCCTCAAATAGTCCATTTTGGATTATGAGGAATCAACAACCGGATCACATGGAAGTAGACACATCTCTACCACCACAAGCATCCTTAGTTGAACCACGTCCAACTTCATCAAACATACCTCCACAAAACTCTTCTTCTTTTGTGAAACCTCAACCCAACCTTCCATCTCAAACCAGTCCATTCCTACCACCACCATTCCCTAGCCATGACAAAGATTTTTATCATTGTCAACATGTTGAAGGGTTAGTACATGAAGTACGTGACGAGCTACGTTTCATGTTCTATCACCTCCTTGAATGTTTCGATGAGGTCAACAAACCTAAACTTCCTTGAGCTTAGGAATTCAAGTGGTGTTCTAGTCTTAAGCTTAACTTAGATTGATTAGGAATCATACTTCATGTTTGGATCATTTTCTTAAGTTTTAGAGTTATGTACATCATTTCTCTTGTTTTATTGAATGATACTACATGTTTTATGCTATTTGGTTATGAAAATATGTTTAGTATCTTAATATATAAATCTTGTCAATATTAAACATCATAATTTACATCCACATCACTGTCATGAGATTGTAGGTACACGGATCCCTCCGTTTTGCCTAGACGGATCCCTCCCAAGGAGGAACCGTGGGATCCGTGAAACAGAAGAATTTTTTTACTAACTTGAGCCTCATTTGCAGGAAATTATGCATCATATACTTTTTTTCTAACTTTTGTTTTGTAGATTTTCAAAATACAGATGAAGACTTTGACACCCTCAACAAGGGAGAGCTTTTAGTCAAAGCAAAACCATTGCAAAAACACTTGCAATACTTTCACTTAGGATTTCGTTACTACTTGACGCCCTCACAAAGGGGATCACTCGTCAAGGGGGAGGAGGTTCGTCAAAAGACGAAACCATTTGCAAACATAATTGCAAAACACTCGCTTAGTCTTCCTAATTACTTGACGCCCTCAACAAAAGGAAGCACCCGTCAAGGGGGAGCTAAGACGAGAATTGTTCTCTTCTCTTACTCTCTATTTTCATATTATTATTTTTCACATGTTTTTCTCAAAACAATGTGTTAGTTTCTTTTCGATGCTCTTTTTGTTTCGACAAAAAGAGGGAGAAGAGAATAAAACTTCAATTCAAACTTTTACGAATTTTAGTTTTTCCTTAAAATAATCTTATGTTTTGTCATCAACAAAAAGAGGGAGATTTTTAATACAAATAAGCCGTAAAAACGTTTATTTATATTTTAAGATCTTCTATTTTTTTGTCGATAACAAACGTAAAATCATTTTAACGAAACAAATAAAATACGTAAATGGTTTGAGCCAATATTTTACTAACACACTTACATTTTCATATAAAACACTGAACAAGTAATAGTGTTTACATTTTATAGAAATACATACGTATAATAACTAGTGTTTACATAATATGGAAATGTGCATACTTATAATGTAATGGGCAAAAATCTAAGTACTTGACCCATTGACTATATACATTGAATGTAGTTGGGTAAAACCCAAAGTCCATGACCCATACCCATGGAGTTTGATCCATAACCCATGACCCATTGCATGAAGTCATGTTGAGAATTATCCATGGTTCATGACCCATGACCCATGACCCATGATCCAATGTCTAGATACATTGCATCTTGTATAACCCATGGTTCATAACCCATAACCAATAACCCGGTTTGTAACCCAAAACCCTGCCGGATCCCTCTGGGGAGGGATCCGTGGGAACCGAGGAATAGTAGAGAAAATTGCCTATAAATAGTGAGCCATTTATCTCTTGCAACTCACCCCTTTTACATATAATCTCTCTTAGTATTGTAAACTCTTTAACCTTAGATCCAAAGGATCTTTCTATGTAGTTTTGTGTTTGTGTGATTCTCTAGGTTCCTCTTAAAGGCGAGATCACCACCTCATGAAGTCGAGCAAACTCAAGTACAGGGGTTGCCAAGCTTCGTCATCATCAAGACTACTGAATTTATCTTGTTGATAGTTCTTTCCTCCCTCCTTTGAAGTGTTGTGGTAAAGGCATTAGTGAGAGGTGCCAAAGGTCCGTGTCGAAGGCATTAGTGAAAGGTGCCAAAGGTCCGTGTCGAAGGCATTAGTGAAGGGTGCCGAAGGGTCGTGTCAAAGGCAACAGTGAAGGGTACCAAAGGGTCGTATCAAAGGCATTAGTGAAAGGTGCCAAAGGGTCGCGTCGAAGGCATTAGTGAAAGGTGCCAAGGGTATACAATCGATATGGTGCATCGATGTACAAGATAGTTAGTTTGGGTTATAGGATAGTGATATCCTTATGGTGTCGTAATAAGGAGTGTGTCTCCTTTTGGGTTGTTGTGTATTGGTGTAGTGTTGGGTAGTAGTTCCTCATTTGTAATGAAACTCGGTATCTAGCCTTGTACCGGATAAAGTGTAGGCGACGTTGTGATAGGTTTGGTTCTACCTTGTGGAAGAACCCGGTGTCTTGCCCTGTATCGGATAAAGAGTAGGCGACATTGTGAATGCTTCTCCGCCACATTAAGGAGCTTGTGTTGTGTAGTGCTTACGAACTCTTGAGTGGGGAACTCGGGGAGTGGAGTAGGGCAAGGAAGGTCTCCTTGTAGCCGAACCACTATAAATACTCGCGTCGTGGTTTTGTGTTTCTTACTCTTTATGTTTGCATTACTTATTTATATGCTTATCTATCAACATCCAACACACACATTAAATAGATTGACATAAGTCGATCAAAATATTTTAAAACAAAGTTTTAATCCGTAAAACTATTCAACCCCCCCCCTTCTAGTTTTCCATATAATGTTATCTATGTGGTCATCATAGACCATATATCTTTCAAAAATACTCGAACAAATGATACATGTGTGGATAATCTGAAACAAAGGCCATGCCTCAGCCAAAAGCTGCAAGTGTGGATAATGTGTTTACAGAAAGTCAACTAAGAAGTTTTTATTGGATTAATAGGAAGTTAAAAACAAAGAATGTAATTTGGGATCCGTGGAACGATAGATTGAATAAGTTGGCAGTGCTCGGTTATGAGATTTCATGAGTTGGGTCATATGCTGTGAGCATTTCTTTACGTTAGTGGTGTCATGGAACGTTGAGCGATCAAGCATATTGCTAAATTTTGTTTCAACTTTTCAGTCATGTTTTTGTATTCTTCTTTTTTGCGTGTTCTACTTCTTGTATGGGTCAAAAAGACAAAAAGTTTAAAAATCATATAAATTTTCGCCTCCCATGTTGTAATATCCTATTTTTTTTGTAAACTCGGATCGGTAACGAAGACATAGTACTAATCTAAAGACAAACAATCCATATACAATATCGAATGTAAGTTAGCAACATTTTCATTCTTTAACCTATGTGGGATTGAATATTTTTCATAAAAATATACTATTGTAATTAAATTGCATGTTGACTCGTTTTGATTTATTAATCTAAACTGTTACCATCTTTCAATGCTACTAAAGTTAATGATACCGGTTTGTGTGCATATTAATTGTTCACCACATCAGATTCAGTTTAAAGGTACCGTTGGGCTTAGTAGACTGATTATCGCTAACCATAAGCAGGTCTCTATGTTCGATCCCTTCAGGTTGGCTAATCTCCAGAAACTTTGTTTGTTTTCTCTGTAGAGACAAGTCATTTGCATCATCTGAACTTCAGGTTGGCTAATCTCTAGTGGAAGGATATATTGAAAAATGTTGTGGGCCTGCTATACTATTAACAGTAACTGTTTACAGGTTCTGATGGGATTTCCCGGATCTAATGATCAAACATCATTCATAACAACATCATTCAAATAATTGATAATAAGAAACAAGGAAGATGGGTGAACCCTTTATAACTGATATATAAAAATTGAATGGGTTAATGTTGGACCTTAGATTTATCAACCTTATCACTTTACCAAGCAAACCCAACACGTATACAAGTATACCCACGTGAAACAAACACAAACAAAGCTTAGAAATAAGATGAGAAAGATGGTGACTTGAAGATATAAATTCGTGTATATGTGAGAAAAGATAAACACAAGATGTTGTATAGTCAATAAGGAAAACACACACACACACACTTTTACACACCCTCAAATGACCATTTGAGGGGTATTTATAGTACAAGACACATGTTGCCCTAAAGGCTTTCCATGGGCTTGGCTTGGGCTTCGTGGACTTGGATTGGATTACACATTATAAACGGCTAGCTAAGCTTAACGTTTAACCAAATAGCTTAGCCCAATCCACGAGCCCGTTGACTATTCTAGCACGATATCTAACACACGATACAAAGTTCCTAAACGTGAATGACCATCACTTCTAATAAAACTATTAAGGCTAACAATCTCCCCCTAAGGGGTGGTCATTCAAATGATGCTCCACTTGATTAGGTCTCTACTTTTCTCGAGCAAGAACTTTGCGTGTAGATATAGAATAGTCTTGATTCATTGTTCCTTCATGCTTTGTGATCAGATAATGTGGTTGTCTGCCGTTGTCAACTTTGTTGGTTAGGTGTCTCCACGTCTTTCTCCACCATGCTCACACTTCTATTTGTCTTTTGGTTACCAATGATGTAGTTCTCGAGTCTTTAAACTTTGAGGATTCTTTGACACTGACGAAGAATCATCTTTACCTTTGTTGCCTTTGATTTTGATGAGAACTTTTCATTTGTTGTTGGTATGAGCATGTGGCTAGTCCGCACGATCCATCCGCCCGAGCTTCCATAAGAAGAAAACATAAAACAAGTTAGTAATAAGCGGATTCTAAGACTTACAAGTTTGAATTTCGAGGTGTTAACAAAGATAGTGTGAAAACACATCTCTAATTCTCACAGAGGCCGCTCTCGAACTGGAGTCCCACAAGTGAGATAACACGATATACCGGTACATCTACAGCTCGGATGAGTCGAGGTACATCAAGCATCACCCCACGATCAGACCGCTTGAGACACACTAAGCGTAATCCACGGGAGTTTCCAGTGACGCCGTCGTGGTCGCTTGATGTTGACCCCGGCAGAGTTTCCATTCAATCACCGAGGATCACAATTGTGAAACCTCTCATAAATGTTCGGCAAATTGCTAAGATCTGCGTGAGGACTCTATAATATATCACTTGTGCCCTTATTGATGAACAACAAGCGATGTCATGTCAAGTGTTCCTATGAGATCTTTTGATGAATCTCGTGGCTCTAGACTCAATAGTGCATTTTGGTTTTCCGAGCGGAGACTAGGAGAGGGTCTCCTTCTTCAATACCAACCAACTCTAAGAGAAGGTCAATAGATTATGTAGGGTTCCCAGTGAGAATGAAACAAACCTTTTGAGAGGAATTGAGTGGCTAGAAGGTTTAGTGCGCAAGCGCCACCGGGTCCATGACGCCTTTGTCTTCAATACCGTGTCATCTAGTGACAACTAGTAGCGTATGAATTGAACCCGGTTTTCGCCCTAAGGTTGAATATGGAGGGCTATTTCTTTTCACCCTTCTTCATTACATTTCTTTTAATTCTTCAACCCTTCTTTCTCCTTTCTCACATTAATCCTTTTTCAATCATTCCTAAGGACTTCTAATACTAACTATTGGTGATGTCCTTGGTAGATCCCTCCGGCTCTGGCGGATCATAGGACTAATTTCCTATCCTTAGTCACCTTATAACTCCATGATCGTCCTATTGTTGCCACAAAACCATTTTCTTTGAAAATCTCTCGAGTGTTTATGATAGAAAACATGTTTGAACACTCCGTGAGTTTTGTATTTTCGTAAACACTCCCCTTCACATGTGCTCATAAGTTTTGATGTAAAATCACATAGAGGGTAGAGTTCGCACTTTTGAATTGATCGACTTTAAATGAACAAGACCGATTCGAGACACGCTTACATCACTAGAGAACTAGCTTGAAATTATTACCCGTCCTGGTCAAGTCCATAGAAAGTTTCTCGAGATGGTACATGATTGCTCGTCAATTCATTGGTTCCGTCTGAGTCGAGCTCATTATGAGATTCAAACAACGATTTTGATCACATTTTAATCACGTCTCCTCCCCCTCAAAAATAGCATATATGTGATATTTTTGATATCCACGGATTAATCAACATTTTAGAATCTTTTGGGGAGACAAACGGATTTGATTTAAGCATGAATTTGGAACATTTTTGGTTTTATACTCCTTCTTTAATAAAGCATAATCAATTAAAGGGTTTTAGAGGGAGTTATCTTGAGCACAAACTATTTGAAAGATTTTGAAAATCTTTTGAACAATCTTGAAAAGGTGCTCAAGATGATGATGATTTCTCACCATTTTAAATGTAGTGCATCAAGCGTACACCTCATTTTTCGATCAAAGCACGAGTTTTGATTTGAAAATAATCAAAAGTCATCATTTTAGTCCGGTTTCGATCGATGTATACGAAAGCCATTATTTGAAGAAATTTTGAGAAACGACATGTTTTAGAAAACAAATTAAAGAACTCTCGCTCAAGCATCCGTACATGCCCGTATCATTGTTGAATGACATTTCTAGATACGCATGTAATATCGATTATACAAGAGACATGTCGTGAGAAGAATATTTTTGGATTTTTGATTTTCTATTGTTTTTGAATTTTTGAAAGTTTTATATTTTTATATTTTGCTTTTGTTGGTTTTTCAAATTTTGTATTTTGTTTTTCAAAGATATTTACAACAAGCTTTTGGAAAATCATTTTCAAGAAGAATCGAGAAGACGTTCTAACTCCTCGGGTTAGGGTTTCAGATTCCAATTCGTCGAACTAAATACTCAAACCTTTCTTTTGGAAGGGCTTTAGTTAATAGATCGGCGAGTTGGTAATCGCCTTCACGAAGAATAATTCAAAAGTACCATTTTCGACGCACTCTTTGATGAAGTGATAGCGGACTCGATATGCTTAGTCTTTGAGTGATGAAGGATTGCATGATATGGCTATGGCACTTTTCGAGTCACAATACATAGGTATTTTATCGAAAGTAAAGCCATAATCTGTGAGTTGTGTTCTCATCCATAGAACTTGAGCACAACACGCAGATAGAGACACATACTCGCCTTCGCGGTTGAAAGTGCAAAGGCAATCTTGTTTCTATGAAGACCAATGACTAGCTTTTCTCCCAAAATTGTGCTCCTCCGGATGTACTTTTGTCAGAACTTGATCACTGCGTGGTCCGTGATCCGAAAATGCAATTAGATCAACCGATTCCTTCGGATACCAAAGTCCCATGTGAATGGATGTCTTCGTGCACCGAAGATCCGCTTAACCTCTTTGAGGTGCGATTCAAGAGGCTTAGCTCGAAAACGTGCTAATAAGCAAACAACAAAATGAATATCCGGTCGACTAGCAAGAAGATACATGAGAGAACCAATCATGCTCGATATTTCTTCGGATCAATAGGTTTCCCAAACAAATCGGCTCCAATTTTGGTGAAGTTACCATTGGTGTTCAATCGAATCACAATTGTCCATACCATGATTTTTCAAAATCTCGCTTGTATATTTAGCTTGATTTATAAAAATTCTACGAGGGACCGATGTATTTGTAAACCAAGAAAGAATTTTAGTTCCCCATCATGGACATTTCAAATTTGCTTTTCATGAGATTTTCAAAATGTTTTGAAAGATTCGGATTAGTGGACCCAAAGATGATGTCGCCCACATAAATCGAACAATCAAAATGTCATTTTGCATTTTGTGTAAACAAGGTAGGATCAACTGCTCCTTTGGTGAAATTGTTTTGGATAAGGAAAGAGGATGTCATCATACCACGCCTCTGAGCTTGTTTTAAACCATAGATAGCCTTTTTGAGTTTGTAGACGTAGTCCGGATGTTCCATGTCTATGAAGCCTTTCGCCGACTCACGATACTTCTTCTTTCGTAGTTCCATTCAAGAACGCGGTCTTAATGTCCATCCGATAAACCGTGATGTTTTTGTGAGTGTGATAGGCCAAGAATATCCCGACCGCCTCAAGTCTAGCTACCGCGCGAATGACTCTTCAAAGTCTATTCCTCTTCCCTGTCAGTATCCTTTGGCCACAAGACGAGCTTTGTTGCGAATAAAAGTCATTTCTTCATCCCGCTTGTTCTTCCATAACCATTTAAGATCAATGACTCGAACGCCAATGGGTCTTGGAACCTTTTCCCACGAGTCATGTAGACGGTATTGAAGAAGTTCCTCCGCATTGCTTCTATCCATGCGGATCCGCCATTGCCTCACGAATGTTCTTTGGTTCTAGATTGCTAATTGAGCAAAGGTAAATGCACAAGTCGCAATCGGTGGCAAGTTGACGCCTCGTCCGAATTGGCCTTGAAGGTTCACCAATAACTTGTTCAATTGGGTGGTCTTTTGTCCACTTCGTAGTAGATGGATACCGTTGGTTAAACGTGTGCGAGTTAGATGGTTCTCGTAAGTTTGAAGAAGATTCGGTGATTCCGTAGCAAACGGGTTTTCAAATAAGTCTTCATCTAACGTTGCATCGTTCGGTTTTGGTTTTGCTCATCAACCGCCGGTAGAACGGGTGCAAGAACTTGAGTAGATGTAGATGATATTGATGGAGTTGGTGCATTAGTTTCGACCGTTGTAGATGCATCTTCGTTGGTGGTGGAGGATGATTTTGAGCGGGTGCAATGGAATGATGGTTTGATGCATTTGTCAAGTTCCACCATAGTATTCATCGAACATTAACTCAAGAAATTCTCCCATTCTTGTTCTTTCGGATTGTCAAACGAAGTTGATTGAGCTCTTTGAGGTACGAGTCCCGAATCGATGTGTCCGTAAGTCTCCGGTTTAGTGCGGGTTCTAGAGCGAGTCTCTCGAAGCCATTTGTGAAAGTTCGTCAAACTTCACATTCATCGTCTCCATGATTTTCTTTAGCCTTCGTTATACACCCCGAATGCCCTCGAGTTATCTCGAATATCCAATGAAGATTCCAATATCACCTTTTGCTTTCGTTTTCCAAGATCTTCTCTCGTCATTCGTAGGATAGCATAAAGCGCCAAACACGTGAAAGTAAGAGATATCCGGTTTTCGTTGTTCACTAGCTCATATGGGGTTTTATTGAATCTTGGATGGATAAGGGATCGGTTTCGAGTGAAACAAGCAAGGGCAACAAAGATCGACCCATAGAAATAACGGTGCACTAGAATAGATTAGCATTGTGCGAGCAGCTTCCACAAGAGTTCTATTTCTTCTTTCAACTACCCCATTCTCACGTGGAGTTCTAACAATGATGTCCGATGAGTAATTCCAACATCTTCAAAATAAGTTCTTAACTCCCGATTAGTGAATTCGTGTCGTTGTCGGTTCTACAACCCTTACTCGAGTTTGAAGAAGTACTTGAATTCGCTTCGTAAAGGTGATGATGATGCCCGGTGCTTCGTCTTTTGATCTCGAAACTTAACCCATGTATATCTCGAATAATCATCGACGATAACAAGAATATACTTTTTCCGTTAATGCTTTCAACTCTCATTGGGCCACATAAGTCCATGTGCAACATATGCAACTTAGCTTCCGAACTAGGTACGGATTTGGGTTTATATGATGCTCTTTGCTTTTCCTTGTTCGCATGATGGACATAAGTGATCCTTGGTGTATTTGAACTTTGGAAGTCCATTGACGATGTTGTCTTTGGCAATTTTGTTGATGGTGTCGAAATTGAGATGAGATAACCTTCTCGTGCCACAACCAAGACCGTGTTCCGGATGCTCGTGTCATGAGACATATAGGTGATGAAGAGGCCATTTTGTTGATGTCGATAGCATACAAGTTTGTATCACGATTCCCGCTAAGAGATCGCCATCCAAGTTTCTAACGAAGCAAGCATTTTTCCTAAAAGCAACCTCTAAATCGCATCACGTAATCGCCCGATCGAAACAAATTGTGTCCCAACCCTTCGACATAGTAAACCCGAGTGATCAAATAATTTCCAAAAGGTAGATCTCCATAACCCATGATAGCTGCTACATGATCATTTCCAAACGCACGGTTCCCATGAATTTCAGATTTAAATTGATCGCCAGACTTGATTCCGGTCATGTGCTTGGAGCAACCCGAGTCGACGATCCAAAGACAAATTTCGATAACCCGCCATTCATGTAAAAAGAATATTGTGGAAACCGTTTTGATTTAGGTTCCTTTGGGTTGAGGTAAAATCCTTATCACACTCGAGAGGTTTTCATGGGAAGTCGGTTTATCACTCATTGTACCATTCTCGAGTGTGTAAGTTCTACCGTGGGTTTCAAATATCATCCCTAAAGTATACACGTTGGTTCTTGTCAAGAGTGTAAAGCCTAAGTTTTGCAACTAGTCTTCCTACTGCTTAGCGTAATTACTTTTGGGACGTTCTTCTTAAACAGCTTATCATTCACATTCTTAGAAACACAATCATTTTGAACATTTAAAGATTTCTTGCAAGTTAAACAAAGAGATTCAACACATTCATTAGACTTAGCAAGTTTCATAGGTTTAGTACATTCGGATGAAATGTCTTTCTTATTCAAAAGTCAGAAATTCCTAGGGTGTTCTTCTACTTTCTTCTCTTTATTCAAGCTACTACTCCTAGAGGCATGCGAGACTCTATTGTTCCTTGTATTGCTCTTAGGCTTTAGTCTGCTGCTCCTAGAGGTGCTTTCTAGTCCTGTAGAAGGTGAGGCACACGCATTAGGATTCACATTTTTATGAAGGGAGGTGGTTTCAGCTATCCTAGTCTCTTTAGATGTGGAGGTAGACGCATTAGTGGTACTCATCTTAAAAAGGCCAGGTGCTAAAACTTTAGGATTCTCAATAACCGCTTTCCCTTTATCAACATTTTGTTTAGGCACGACAGGTGGAGTGACTGGTTTTGATGAAACATTTTTCTCATTGACTTTTGGAGGAGGCAAAGAAATAGACATTTTTGGTTTTGAAACCGGTTTGGGAACATTTGCTTTCTCCATGATCAATTGTTTTGTAATCACAGTTTCCATCGCTCGTCCTTTTTGACTTTCCAATTGAGCCCTCAAAAGATCATTTTTGCTTTCATGTCATTGTAGGCACGCCATACGACAATTTGTCATACTTGCATTCCTCGCTTTTTCGATCAAGTTGTTTAAAATATGAGATATTTTCTTTTCAAGTTTCATAAGAGCTTTTCATATTTTGAAACAATTTCGGAGGTCTCGATCGAGTCTTTCATGATCTTCAACGTAATATGTTTGCAAAATGATGGACATAATATCGTTGGTCGAACATCTTTGGAGAGAGAGTCATTAAACTTTTCCAAAACTTTGATGTGTTCAACACTTTCATTAGCTTGCTTTACTGTGGATTTATGGTCCTTGACAAAGTCAGTTGTTTCTTTCAAAATGCTTGTTCAAATGAATTACCCTTGCACCGATGTTATTCAAATTGAGGGCAATTTGAGTTTCAAAAACTTTTTCTGCTCATTATCAAAACTATTAAACCGATGTTTCTAATATTGGTTTTAGTTTTAACGGTCTCTTGAAGATCTGCAATTCTAGTTTTCACATTTTCCAAAATACTTCTCGCATCACTTGTGTTAAAAGGATTGTTTGAAGACATTTGTTCAATGTTCGAAGAGAATTTGAGACAATCAACCGGTTTTGAAACCGATTTTGAAACCGGTGTTGACTCTTTGTTTGAAACACATGTTGTGATGGAGAACTTTGACTTTTCTTTTGATTAACAAAAGTAATTCCGTTAATTTTGTTCCATTTGTTATAATCAATAGGTTTGATTTCGGATTCTTTTGTTTCATTTTGATCTACTCTCCTCGATAGTTCCAACGTTTCAAGAGAATCATGCACAATTATGGGTTTATGCAAAACATTTCCATTGTTTAACACATTCGAGATTTTCGAGCTTTCTTGAGGAACGAAGGAGGTGAGTTACCAAGTGCCATTCTATTATTAGTATGAAAATCGGATTTACTTGATTAGAAAGCATCTTGATTGTTTAGCGGAATGACCCGTTTTAAGAAGCAAATTTTCCAAAGTTTGGATTTTCTCATTTTATCAAGAATTTCATCAAGAAGAGAATCTTCTCGCTTTGAAAATCAAGAATCAACTTCTTCTTCTCTTTTCAAGATCGAATATGTTGCTTTTGTTTTGAAAGTTGGTCATTTAGTTCGTAAATTTCCTTGTTTAAAGATTTGATTTTCAAATTGATTCACATCAAGTGTGTCATACTTGAGTTGCAAATCTTTTCTCTTAAAATGTAATCTCGATAACCAATTTCTAATTCGACATTTTGTTTGTATGAAATTCATAGGCTTTGGCATGCTCCTTGTAACTCTCAAGCTCGCCGGTCAATTTAGCATTCGCGGCCTTAACTTCGCGATTGACCGCTCTAACTTTCTCAACTTCAATGCCACATTGATTGATTAATGATTCAACATAAGCACGTGTTTCCTCATCGCCTCAGATTTTGTGCCACACGCCTCCACTAGGATCCACATATGGAGTTTCGAGTTAGTATTGCTACAACTCGGATTGTCCGTATGTATCATAAGTAGGTGTTGGCGCCACGTATCGTCGTTCGTCATGAGTAAACACATCAAATATGACATTGTTATAACATGGATCAATGATTGGTACCTCGATACGGTATTGGCGTCATAGACAGGAGGTGAGTCGACTCTGTCGCACTTAGCTTCCTCAAGATTTGCCATGAAGATGCGTCGCATTGATTTCCTCGAGGTCTTCCAAATCATCCATAATAGCCATAAAGTCATGTTCCTCAAGACTCAACCGAAATCCAAGGTTCCTTTTGTACCAACAGATGTTTTCAAGATACTCAAGATCGTTCTTGTTCGGCTTAGAAGGACAATTCCTTGCCATGTGACCCATTCCTTGACAGTTATAACACTTAACTGACACCGATTCACATTTCCATGATTCCCAACGATCGAGTCGCAACATTCGATTTCGATTACCCATCGCTCTATTCCCAACATTCTGCTCTCATCGATGACACCCGATTCGAACCGCTGATTACCCATGCGATATCCAAGAGTATATCCTCGCCGATTCCCAATAACTCCAACCATTTGTCCTTGATTACCCATATTCACACCCGCTATGCAATTTGCCTGCATGTAGTGTTTGATGATATCCTTTGGTTGTTGTTAGTAGGTGTGGAATAGCGACCTTTGATTACTTGACCCAAGAGAGAAATTATTTGGGACATAGGGTCTTCTTGATCGGATTCGAGATCGGTGAAAGCTTGTTCCCGTATTGTGGATCCGGATAGAATTGTTGTTGTGGCCGCAAGTTGTTGTTGTTGGAAGATGATGAAGCTTGTTGTTGTGTATTCACCAAGATAGAGTCTTAGCAATGAGTGCCAATGGATCATGATTCTTTGCCAATCTTTCTTTCCCGACTTCATTCACTTCATTTTGGTTTTGTTTCAGAAAATCATTCATTGATCAAAGTTCACCGATGAAGGTCTTTTGTTTGGTTGACAATAGTGACATATCGTCCCCATTCTTCCGGAAGATTATTCAGAACTTGATGTTTTGAACGATAGTTCGGGTGTCACTTGTTTCGATTAGCTCATTCATCAAAGTGCAAAACCTTCCATAGTAGGATTCAATGGATTCTCCCGGAGTTGAAGTGAACTTTTCCCATTCGCTAGCAACTTGTTCTCCATGTCTTGATGACCAATTTGCTCCATGACAAAGTCGTCTAACACGCTCCCACATATCGAAAGCGCTTTCACAACCGCTCACCGCAAAGAAAGATGTCTATTGGTAAACCCGTTGGATAATATGAATTGCCATGTCATCCGCTTCGACTTGTTTCGATCTTCTCGCAGGTGTATTGATTCGTATTGAAGACGAGAAGATGGTGCGGTGGGAGGTGTTGCATCGATTTCCGTGTACATTAACTTGTCGAGGTGGAAGGGTCCATCCCGAATGGATTTAATCATGAGTTTGCCATTAGGTTTGGTCTTTATGTAACGGAGCATTCGACTTGTCCATTGAAGATAACCACCTTTGCCAACATAGGAGGTCGGTTTTCGCACCGCCGCATGAATGTCTTGTTGAGTAGCCATTGATGAAGGTATGATCCGATAAAGTTGATGTAGGATCGATTCAACGATAAAGGAGTTGTGGTTGATGAAGATTAAGCTCGGTTGAGGTGTTTCCGAAAGTCGTATCGTAAACTCGGTTCTTAAAAATTTTACCAAAATTTGAAATTCACTATAAAATCAATTCTAATGTCGTATGAAAATTTTGAGTTATGACAATTTTGACGCAAAATTTGACCCAAAAATTTGAATTTAGGCTCAAAATTTGAATTTTGACCAAAATTTTCACATTAAACCAAAATTTGAATCTCGTAAAAATTGAACGCTTAGTCTCCTCAAAATTTAAATTTTACTCAAGTTTTCCCGCCAAAAACTTTTTTTTTTTTTTTTTTTTTTTTTAACCTTATGCGTAGAAAGAGCTTAGGCGTAGAAACACAAGTTACGAGTAGAAACTTAGGCGTAGGAACCTTATGCGTAGGATCTTAGGCGTAGGATTCCTTAGGCGAGGATCTTATGCGAGGTTTAAAGTTACGAGTAGAAAAGTTAAGCGTAAGATTTAGCTTATGCGTAAGAAAAACTTAGGCGTAAGAAAAATGCTTATGCGTAGAAGTATTCTACGCGTAAGTCGAAACTTATGCGTAAGATTAGGGTTTTGCCCAAAATCCTTTACACTATCACAAAGGTAAGAGATATCCAAAGTCGAAGTGTTCCACACACTTATCCAAGTGAGGAAGCACCGAGTCACCGTTATAGCACGAAGATTCTTCACCAAAAGTTACGAGTAGAACCTTATGAGTAGTTGACTTTCTTACGAGTAGAACTAGGGTTTTGACCTACCGTAAAAATTTCCAATGATTCAAACAATTTCGCTTGCACGGATATCCTTAAAACACTCGAATAACCTAAAATGTTGACCTTTTCACCCAAAGTGCTTAGAAAAGTTACGAGTAGAAATGACCAAAGAACCAAAAACGAGCTCAAAACTTAACCAAAACGCGTAAAGCTTCGAACTTTTGCAAAAACTAAAACTTTAGCACCAAATAAACCTTAAACCACAAGAATCTTGAATTTGTAAGTGCAAAATTAAAGCTTTAAGCGTGACAACGTTTATAACAAAGCTACGCCAGATCAACCTTCAAAACAAACACAAACACTCCTAAACCATTGTTAGGCGATTGATACCAATTGTAGGACCTTAGTTTTATCAACCTTATCACTTTACCAAGCAAACCCAACACGTATACAAGTATACCCACGTGAAACAAACACAAACAAAGCTTAGAAATAAGATGAGAAAGATGGTGACTTGATGTTAAATTGTATATGAGATGATAAGATAAACACAAGATGTTGTATATTCAATAAGAAAACACACACACACACACTTTTTACACACCCTCAAATGACCATTTGAGGGTATTTATAGTACAAGACACATGTTGCCCTAAAGGCTTTCCATGGGCTTGGCTTGGGCTTCGTGGACTTGGATTGGATTACACATTATAAACGGCTAGCTAAGCTTAACGTTTAACCAAATAGCTTAGCCCAATCCACGAGCCCGTTGACTATTCTAGCACGATATCTAACACACGATACAAAGTTCCTAAACGTGAATGATCATCACTTCTAATAAAACTATTAAGGCTAACAGTTAACTTGAATTACAGATTCCTATCCTATATATATGATGAATCGGTGCTTTCATGAAGAGGCAAACCGTTTCTCTAAAAGTAAACGTTGCAATGTTTCTTAAATGTTATATCCCTAAACCTAAATAACCATTTTTGCCTAATGGGTTTGTTGGCCTATTGGCCCAAACCAGAAACTTGCAGGTTCCTCCCTAATGTCGAGATGCCAAAATCTTCTTCACAGTTTCTTTCTTCTACATAACTTGATATCTTCATGTTATTGCTTTCTTTCTTATAATGATCTTGAGTCTCCATTTGGTAGTTTGCTTGATACTTGTTATTGAGATCTTCTAATTTAATTTCAAAATGCTCAATCTTCTTTTGCTCTTGTCTGTCCATTCCATTAGGTTCATCACTGGATCTTCTTGATCTCCAAAGCAGTTCCTTTTGCTTCTTGAAACAAGTCCTTATGTTTCAACTTGTGATACCCTGGCTGTGCTGTAGTAGTGTAGCATTTCTTGATCTCTTCACCATATTCTTTTGATAGGCCAAGTATCTTTGCAATATAACCAAAATCTTTTGCAAAAAAATACACTTAGGTATCCTCCTATGGTTTCAATTAAAACTGATCAAAATTATTTCTCTTCAATCCGACATCTATGGTTGCGTTTCTTAAAGAACGCAGGTTTGATCTTGAATGACAATTGTAACATGATTTGGAATGTTGTTTTATCCCATGAAGCTCTGATACCAATGTTTACAGGTTTCTGATGGGATTTCCAGGATCTAATGATCAAACATCATTCATAACAACATAATTCAAAGAATTGATAATAAGAAACAAGGAAGATGGGTGAACCCTTTATAACTGATATATAAAAATTGAATGGGTTAACTTGAATTACATATTCCTATCCTATATATATATGATGAATCGGTGCTTTCATGAAGAGGCAAACCGTTTCTCTAAAAGTAAACGTTGCAATGTTTCTTAAACGTTATATCCCTAAACCTAAATAACCGTTTCGCTTAATAGGTTTGTTGGCCTATTAGCCCAAACTAGAAACTTGCATGGTTTATTTTCCTTTTAGCGCCCAAGACATTAAATTGGTCCAACAAGAATAAGGTGATGATGATTCATTTGCTCGAGTAGTGTCTTCAAATTTTCCATCTGTTTCACTTTTCCTAATATGTCAAGCACGGTGTCATATGATTCTGATAACAGTGTGTAATTTCACAATTTGGGTGTGACTCTACTCATTCAAATACGCCTAATGCTGACTTCCAGTCATCTTTGAATAGATATAAGAAGTTGGATGCAAGATTGTGAGATATGGGTATGGTGTTACAAGCTTGATCCCGGATGATGGATAAGGAATAGTTCATCTTTGGTTTTTCCAGATTGAATGTTTTTTATGACAATGTTGATGTTTTCAGGTGATTCGGTACAAAAAGTTCGGGTTTCGGGTTTCCCCATCGGGTTTGGGTTTTTTTGCCATCCATATCAGAGAGCCATATGTCATGATCCTCTTGAAAATTAGACATGTCTATAATATTTAGAGAGACCCAACTAGACCAATCGTATAATAGATATTTACACAACCTAACCCTTGTTTAACCATCGTCTAATAGATATTTACATTAGATTAGTAGATCTGCATGAGTCAACATTGTATTTCGATATCTTACTATAATTTCTATAAAAAAAATTAAAAATCCCACATAGACTAAAGAAAGAGAATGTTACTAATGTATACCATTTATGCTGTCATCATTATATATCTTTCAAAGCTACTCAAACAAATGATACATGTGTGAATTTCACGTTACATAATTTGAAAGAATACTAATGACAGAATTTTGGGCCAAAAATTTGTTTGAGGCTAGGAAAGTCACTTACGAAGTTATTATTTGACCAACAGGAAGTTAAGAATTGAGAATAACTGGGATCAGTGGAAGGATAGATTGAATAAGTTGCGAGTGCTCGGTTATGTAATTTCACACTGTCTTATCTTGTGATCATTTGCTTACATTAGTGGCGTCATGCAGCGTTGAGGGATCTAGCTTATTGCTATATTTCTATACTTCTTGTATGGGTCGTATGTTGTGATCATTTGTTTACATTAGTGGCGTCATGGAACGTTGAGGGATCTAGCTTATTGCTATATTTCTATACTTCTTGTATGGGTAAAAACTATACTTCTTGTATGGGTAAAAAAGATAAAATAAATTTAAGAATCATATAGATTTTCGACTCCAGTGTCTAAATCTTCCAATTTGAGTTTTTTAGAAAATTTGAGATTAGAGACGAAGAAATTTTCATTCAACATGGTATATAAGTTAGCAACATTTTCATTCATTAACCCATGTGGGATATAATGTTAAAATGGTTCTTATTAAAAATAGCTATTGTGTTTAAATTGCATGCTACTAAAATAAACGATACATGTTTGTCACTTTGTGTGCATATTACAAGATATTCAGTTTCAAGTTTCAACCGTTGGGCTTAGTGGACTGTCAGATTATGGGCTTGTGGGGTGGTGTAAAGTTGATATACACATAACACATGTAAGGATGTTTGGAATGCTTTTAAAGAGGATCATGAGATTTGGCTACTTGACACCAGTAACCAAATTGATTCAATACTTCCACCATATATTCTTTAAGTAATCACATGTATTGTTGCTTATATAGTTAACAAATGTTATGAATGGACTCCAAAGGAAATTCCATATATTTTTCCCTCAAACCACCTCAAATGGATTCGAATAGAGCATACATGGAACAACGTCAAATGATCAACGAGGCTGAATTATGTTACAAAACTAAAATTTACTTGGTATATTGCAACATGTACCAATATTATTCCAAAATCTGCAGTACCCCAAAATCTTGTAGCAAAAGATTTGCTTTATTCACATGTCAAATTTTTACGCTTCAACGGATCTAATGTGGCGACTCAAGTCAATGACACGAGAGCTGCTAAAAAAATTAACTAGGATACAAAGATCTACATATTCAGTATCAAAATGATAAGTTAGGAAACTGGAATGTCATTGGTGATTGTTTAGATGAAAATTCAGGGTCATGCACGGGTTCGAATTAAGTTTAAGGGTTTTTGAGTTACTTGGGATAGATGGAAATTATATTGAACAAGATCTACCTCATAGAGTTGCAAGGAAATTTGGGATGAACCAAGATGTTCCTGGTAGTGTGGCACAAATGAATGGAAGTTGTGAAAGTGCTTGGGGGTTTTACACGCATGCTAAGGATGTTCACGTGTATTTTCCATCTCAATATGAGCCATATGCCATCACACTTAGAGATGGTTCTCTAATTGATGTTGCTATCAAACTTAGAGATGCTTCTCTAATTGATTCTTTTCGAAGAGCCCCACGTGGAGGTAGTGAAGAAGAGCAGCTCCTCCACCTTGCTGATAAAGTTGCGGCCGTTATCCTTTCCAACTCAAATGACAAATGGATTTGGTCCCTTGATTCATCGGGTGAGTTCTCTGTTAAATCGGCTCGCTCTTACATAGATGATACCTTATTGCCTATGGTAGGTGCCCCTACTAGATGGGTGAAAGTTGTCCCAATAAAGACCAATATATTTGCATGGAAAGTGTGTTTGGATAAGCTGCCTACGAGGTTAAACTTGTCTCTCCGTGGGATAGATATTCCTTCTATTATTTGTCCCATTTGTAGTTCCGCTGGAGAGTCAGGTTCTCACCTTTTCTTTTCGTGCAACATGGCTTGTCTTCTCCTTCGTAAAGTTGGCCGATGGTGGGATTTGGATTTTCCAGAACTTTACTCGTATGAAGAATGGCTTCCTTGGTTTATTTCTCTTCGTCTTCCCAAAGGGCTTAAAGATGTTCTCGAAGGTGTCTTTTACTTTATGTGGTGGGTGATATGGAAATTCCGTAATCAGATCATGTTTGGTAGTTCTCAACCTCGCTTGGATCTTCTTTTCGATGAAATTGTTTTATTATCTTTTATGTGGTGCTCTAGTAGATGTAAAAGTAAATTTGATTGGATCTCTTGGTTGAAATGTCCTAGATCCATATCTTTGTAATTTTCTAGCTTCTTGCTATCCTTTTTCGATATAATTTTCCGTTCAAAAAAAAAATTTGAGCCATATGCCACTTTTATACACTCTCAGTCTTATTGAAGATAAAGTTTGGTATTTTGGGCAAAGAAAAATGCCTACAATCAAAATAAACAAACATAAAAAGTGAAGAATCGTATCAATTTTCGAACCAACATTACACAATCCCCTACTCTTTCTTAGGGGATGGCAACTGCCAGTACATAAACATAATACTAATTGATTCGTCTCGAACGGTCAAGTTTTCTCACACAAGCCGACCACTTGTGAATGGCCGACCGTAAGAACCTTAAAACAGTTTGAACATGAACTCAATGAAGATCTGAGGAGTATAGAGTCTCCCCGGGTCGTTATGTCCCAGCGAGCTATGCAATGGATCAATCGACGTATAGTGATCGAGAAATTTGAACGAAAAAGAGATTATGAATTGATTATTATAACTACAGAAATATCAAACAAATACAAAGGCTTAAATGCAAATTAGAGGAGATTAAAAAGATAAAATCTATTAAATAAACGCTATCACTAAAATTAAAATGATGTTTTGTTTTTATGTTTTTATAAAACGGAAATTAAAAACTACGCGACGACAAGATAAAAATGTGAAACTAAAGCAATATTACCCCTAAAAATATGAAAATGACATTTTACAATCCTAATGAGAAAAGAAAATTTATAGAAAAAGAAAATTATTTTATAACTATTTATCTAATTAAAAACTATTTTTTTACTATTTAATAATTACCTAAAATACAAGAAAATGTGAAATAAAGCTAGAAAAATAAAATTAAGACTTAGAAAAATCTAAAATATCAAAATAGAATTTTCAAAACTATTTTTGTATTTTTCTGATTATTTTTCTATTTTCTAGGAATATTAAACTATTAAAAACTAATTAAATTACTAAAAATTACAAAATAAACTATGAAAAATCTGGAAAATTACTTTTTTTACTTTTTATATTTATCTAAACCTAAGAAAAATGAAAAATTATTTTTTTGAACCTTTTCTTAATTTTTTGTATTAAAGACTAATTAAAAATGCTTAAAACTACTTAAAATCAAGAAAATAGCAAAACAGCTAGGAAAAATCTGAAAATTTCAGGAAACTCTAAAATAATGTTAAGAAGCTAGGAAAAATGGAAAACAGGCACTTGTTTGCAAGAAAATGAAATCGATGAATCAAGTGCTTATAAATAAGCACTAAAATAAGCCAAATGAACAAACTAAACCACCCAACGATTATGAAGTTCTAAACTACTAAAAGTACTGAAATGCAACTAAAACAACAAGCTCTAAACACTGGAATGCAAGATATAAAGATTTGATGATTATGATTATAAGCTAAAATAGTTATTAGGTACCTACTTTAATACACAATAAGCACTCAAATAAGCTTAAAAGCAAAATCCAAATATTAAGACCTACACTAGACCTAAGTAGCTACTTATAACCAAAAGACCAGGCCTTAACAAGCTTTTATAAGCTCCTGCGAGCTTGCACAAAAGTCGAGAAAACACTCGAGTATCTTGAGTTGTGAGCGTGGCACCGGATCCTAACTTTGAGCTTATGCACAAGCTTATCCGAGAGGTTAAGCTAAAATCAGATATGAGGTCTTAAAGACCACCTAGTAAACTACTTATAGACCAAAATCAGACCTTAAAAGCTTTAATGAAACCTGTGCAGATGCTGCAAGTTCTGCATAAATCCAATTTTTGACCCCTTTTGACTTTTGACAACAGCTTGAAAGTTGACTAAAATGAAACTTGATTCCAATTTTATGACTGATGATGATGTTGTGTGATGTAAAGAACACAATACAAGCAATGTTTAACACTTTTAAACACAAAACAAGGTTTTTCAAATCCAAATCCACAACAGTTTGACAGTGAGACAGATTAAGAGATGATTTTGACTTTTGAACCAGCAGGTACAAATCTTTGATGATATGAGTGTACAAGGACTAAACAAACATTAACTAATGATTTTAACACAAGAACAAGCCTAAAAGCGGTACATCCAGATCCAAACACACCTTATTGAACTATTTTGCAATCAATTACTAAACTAAAGACTGACCAAGCACAAGTTATGATCAAACTACTTTAAAATAACTAAAATACTATTATTGAAACAAGTCTTAACTCATCGAGTACCACTGAAGCAGATTAAGCTAAAAATGAGCTTGAACTTACAATCAGTCCAAAGCCACAATGGCCTGCCACAGTGAAACCAAGAACACTAGCCTAATCCAACCCCTAACCTAACTTTGATTCAACCCAAATCCAGATCTGCTCCACCCATGATCCATTCCAGACCCAATTCCATGATCAGTTGACTTTCGTTGACTTTAAGCACTTTTGATTGAAATTGTTTGAAACTTAAAAATGAGCTCACAGAAAGCTATGATAAGTTAGTGTGAACTTGTTTGAGCTTATAAACAAGCTTATGAAGCTTATTCATGAGATTTGGACTTTGCAATTTTCAACGATTAAGTGAAATACATGAAATGAAAATGCCATTGAAATTTATGCCCGAAAATGGTTTATATTAATAGAGTAACTTGAAAATGAGTACATAGAACTAGAAAATTACAATTTAAAACTTAGATTAAGCTATTGCTACTAAAACGACATACATTTTATAAAAATAAAACTAACTACTCCTCTCTTGCTTCCTCTTGTCTCTTTTAAGCTCCATAGTCCTTCTCTCTCCTTTCTCGAGTGGATCCAAAGAACAATATGAGCCATTGATGCTTTGAGATCATCTTAGCCATTTGATGGTTTTGGCGCCAAAAAGGTTTTGATATCGAGACAGGACAGAAGATGCATTTAATGTGGTGGGATGTTAGGTGAGGTGGGGAGACAAAGGGTGGAGTAGGGTGATTTTAGAGGTTTGAGGAGGGGGAGGTTGAGACATATTGGTCTGGGATGACAGGGAATAGGGGCGGGTTTGTTTATTTTAAATATTGGGTTTGGGTTGGTCGGGTTGGGTATATTGGACCGGGTACAAGATTGGGCCAAGGTGTTTAGTTTGGGCTTGGGTATTTAATTAGGTCCGTTTGGATTGTGAAATTAATAACACAAGGACCAAAATGTAATATTTGAAATTCAAGGACCAATCATGTAAATTATGAAGATGTAGTCAAGGGTTGGTCTTGCCAAACTTTAATAATCCAAGGGTTAATTTTGACACTTTTGAAATTCCAAGGATTAATTTTGACCAATTTTAAAAGCCGAGGACCAAAGCTGTAATTTCTCAAAACTTTTAGATTTTTCACCAAAGGACTAAATGTGATAATTTATGTTTACAAAAGGACCTTTGGTGACTTTTCTTTAAAATACATGCCTAGGGACCTGATTTTGCCATTTTCGAAAGTCGGGGATGAAAGCGCCAATTATGCAAACTTTGCTCGCTTTTTCATCGATTTTGAACATTTTGCATCTAAAACATATAAAATGCATTTTGGAATATTTTCGGTGTGTTTGATGCATTTCGAGCATTTTTAACCGATTTTGCGATTCAGATTGATTAAAATGATGAGTATTTACACACTCATCAATCCCACACTAAACTATTGCTAGTCCCTAGCAATCTTTTGAGAAAACATAATGGATTTGAATCTCTTTACCAAAAGCCATTACTTCGGAGTAGCCAAATGTTTTAGTTCAAGTAAGAACCATGGTACACCGATAACCATGTGATTTTGAGCAAACCACCGACTTCCAACGGATTTGATTTGTCTTTACCGAAGCCGTTTGCTCGGACTAGCCAAATCTTAGATAAATTATCAATATTATCTTTGGTGAGCTGATTACCAATTATGGTTTTTCCACTGCCTTTACCACAAGCCATAAACTTGCGGGCTAGCCAACTCTTCACTTTTTAGGATATGGTGAGTTGAATACCATACAATTTTGGGCAAATTGCAAGCCGTCAACGGATTTGAGATATCTTTACCAAGAGCCGTTTGCTCTGGATTAGCCAATCCTTTTGTCTTACGAGACATGGCGGATCGATAACCAAGATGAGAAAGTGTAGAACACTTACTCCAAAAAAAATTTTGGCCAAAACAGGGATTAGGCGGTATAATTACATGATAAAATTCGTGAGAATCCCCACACTAGAGATGAATATTGCCCTCAATATTCAAAGTACCGCGGTTATGCCGAAACAAAGAACGTGAAAGGGAAATACTACGGCCATTATTTAGAAAGAAGATATATATATATATTATTTATTTTATATATATTTTTGTAGAAACTTTATATACAAAACACGTGGGCAACCCCCCACACTAGGGTGGTAGAAAGAGGTAAGAAGGCAGAAATATGGGTGAGAACCCATATGGCATGCTATTTTTGATTACCGAGTCGCTAGCTTGACTCGATCCCGCATTCATTGGTTCATGGGAAAGTTTGAAGATCGGGACAACCACGGGGGAATGTCCTCTCCAAAATAATGCTTCACTCGATGACCATTCACTTTAAAATTAGGACCATCGGGTTGAGATAACTCAATGGTACCATAAGGATAAACCTTAGCGATAGTAAATGGACCGGACCGGGGACTTGAGCTTTCGAGAAAATCTTCAATCTTGAATTGAAAAGAAGGACTCGATCACCAACGTTGAAAACGCGGTTCTTGATTTTTGAGTCATGAATCTTCTTTGTCTTTTGTTTATAGATCAAAGAGTTCTCGTAAGCTTGATCACGGAGTTCATTTAATTCATTCATTTGAACTTTCCGATGATCACCGGTGTCTGAATATCAAAGTTAGCATGCTTCAAGGCCCAAGATGCCTTGTGCTCGAGCTCAACCGGTAGATGACATGCCTTCCGTACACAAGCTTGTATGGAGTGCACCGATGGGTGTTTTGTAAGTTTGACGGAAGGCCCAGAAAGCGTCATCTAACCTATCGACCAAGAGGCACGGTTTTCACCAACCGTCCTCTCCAAGATTCTTTAATCCCGGTTAGAAACTTCCACTTGCCCACTTGTTTGTGGGTGGTACGCGAGAGAGGTACGGTGAGTTACACCATACTTTTGCATGACTCTTGCAAATTGGTCATTGCAGAAATGCGTACCACGATCACTGATGATGGCTCGTGGAGTTCCAAACCTAGCAAATAGAGATTTCAAGAATTTCACAACAACTCGGGCATCGTTGGTGGGTAAAGCCTTAGCTTCGACCCATTTTGACAAGTAGTCAACGGCCACGAGTATGTATTTGTTACCACGGGAAGAAGGAAATGGCCCCATAAAGTCAATGCCCCATATGTCAAAAATCTCACACACTTGAATGGCGTTTTGCGGCATTTCATTCCTTTATGAGATATTCCGTGACGTTGACAAGCGTCGCGGTTTTGACGAATTCATGGGCATCCTTGTAGATTGTGGGCCAATAGAATCCGGAATCAAACACCTTCTTGGCGGTGTAGTTGGGGCTATGATGTCCCCAGAGGGTCGAATGGCAAGCCTTGAGAATGTCAATAGCTTCCCGACCATACACACATCGCCGGATGACTTGATCCGCACAAATTTTAAACAAGTAGGGTCGTCCCGAAATAATGTTTCACATCTTTGAAGAATTTATTTTTCCGTTGGGACGACATCCCTTTCACCACAAAGTTACCCGCATGGTAATTTGCAAAGTCAACAAACCATGGGGTAGAGCGAGTCTCCACGAAAAGAAACCACATTGAGTGTTTGAGAGGAAATGTTTCATTTATTTCCTTTTCTCGAACACATTTTGGTGAGGTTCTCTAATCGGACAGATGATCGTGACGTGTTCTCGGCTCCTTTTTATCACGAATAATGATATCAAATTCTTGGAGGAGGAGAACCCAACGGAGCAATCTCGGCTTTGCATCTTGTTTTGCAAAGAGATATTTGAGTGTCGAGTGATCCGTATACACCACGCATTTGGTCAATATAAGATATGGCGAAATTTCTCAACGCATACACCACAGACTAATAATTCTTTTTCCGTAGTGGTGTAATGGGTCCGAGCTTGATCATAGTTTTGCTCGCGTAGTGGATTGGTGAAAATGCTTGGTTTTGCGTTGCCCCAAGACCGCACCGATAGCAAAGTCACTTGCATCGCACATGAGTTCGAAGGGTAGATCCCGATCGGGGCAACTAGAATGGGTGCTTCCGTAGCTTTTTCTTTAGTGTTTCAAAAGCTTGATGCACTCGGGAGAAAAGATAAAAGGAGCATCTTTTTCGAGAAGATGGGTCATAGGCCGAGCGATTTTCGAGAAATCTTGAATAAATCTACGATAAAACCCGGCATGACCTAGAAAACTCCTAATACCTTTGACGGTAGTAGGATGAGGTAGTTTAGCAATGACATCAACTTTTGCTCTATCTACCTCAATCCCGTTCTTGGAAATCTTATGGCCAAGGACTATGCCTTCTTTGACCATAAAGTGGCTCTTCTCCCAGTTTAGACATAGATTGGTGTCTTCACACCTTTTTAGCATTTTGTCTAAGTGGGAGACATGTATGAAATGAGTCCCCAATGACCGAGAAGTCATCCATAAACACCTCCATAGTTTCCCGATCATGTCGTGGAAAATGGCCATCATACATCGTTGGAGCGTGCGGGAGCATTACATAAGCCAAAAGGCATACGTCTATAGGCAAGCGTCCCGTATGGGCGGTGAATGTGGTCTTTTCTTGATCCGGCGGATCAATGGGGATCTGAAAGTAACACGAGAAACCATCAAGGAAACAATAGTACTCGTTCCTCGCTAATCTCTCGAGCATCCGGTCCATGAAGGGTAGAGGAAAATGGTCTTTACTGGTGGCTTCGTTTAACTTACGATAGTCAATACACACACGCCATCCCGTAACCAATCGAGTTGGAATTAACTCGTTTTCTTCATTCGTGACAACAGTTATGCCACCCTTTTTGGAACGCAATGAATTGGGCTAACCCAAGGACTATCGAGATCGGGTAAATCAAACCGGCATCAAGAAGTTTGAGAACCTCTTGTTTGATAACCTCGTGAATTTTAGGATTCACCTCCTCTCGATGTTGGATCGCCGGTTTGAAGTCATCCTCCATTAAGATTTTGTGAGTACAAAATTCGGGGTTGATACCCTTAATGTCGGAGAGTTTCCAAGCAATTGCTTGCTTGTGTGACTTCAAGACCTTTATGAGAGCAGTCTTCTCCTCCTCGATTAAGTCTTTAGCAATTATGACGGGTAATTTATCATCACCCTCCAAAATGCATACTCGAGATGAGGAGGTAGGTCCTTAAGTTCAACCTCGGGAAATTCTTCAAGAGATGATTGTACCGATTTGATTTCCTCAATCGTGATTTCTTCGGAGGAGTGAAGGTAATGGATCTTCATTAAGCAATTGCTCAAGATAAAGGATATCTCCTCCGAATCATAAACACCATCAATTCCGCGGAATTGATTCATCGATAGAAAGAAAGTCATCGATCTCTTCCGAAGGAAGTCACCTCCTCAAAGCGGGTGAGAGAGGGGAAGAGTCGGCAATGATAGGTTGAGAAGATGTGGTGGAATTGGAATTCCCACTCACGAATTATGAAGATAACCAAGAAACTCTTGAGAGTACTCCTCGAAGCAATGTCAATTAAATCGACTCGATTAATTGATTCGAGATCATAATTTGAGGAGTACCTCGAAGTTTGATCGAGGTTAAAGGTATGACTTCATTACCCACACGTAGAGTGATCTCTTGCTCAAATACATCGATAAGAGCACGGCCCGTCCTCAAGAATCCTCTTCCAACAATGAGGGAACTCGAGGATCGACATCGAAATCAACAACAACGAAGTCGGTGGAAAATGGAACTTTCCTACTTTCACAAATACATCCTCGGCGATGCCAAGAGGACGAGATATAGAACGATCGCAAGCTCAAGAGTCATGCGGTAGGAATAAGTTCCGAAGAGAAAGTTTCTTCCACACCGAATCTGACATCAGTTGATGCTTGCACCAAGATCGGCAAGGGCAAAGCATTCAATCATCCGGAAAAACACAAGGAAGAAGAAATTTTCCGGGATCTCCTAGCTTCTCGGGAAGCTTCTTTAACAAGGCTCACGAGCAATTCTCATTCAAAGGAGTCTTATCCATTTCAACGACTTTTCCTTGTTGCTCAACATGTGTTTCGAGTAGATGAAAACTTGGGCATCAACATGATAGCATCCATGCTTATGTCAAAGTGAAGTTCTTGGAAAATTTGAAAGAATTTTTCCATTTGATGACTAGCTTTCTCGACGAGCTTTGCTCATGTAAACGTGAGGGATAAGGAATAGAAGTTTTGGATTTAGGGTCACAAACTGGAGGTTCAAAAACAACTCCAGGCTTGGGTTTGGGGACAACCTGAGGATGGACATTGTTGGCACTTCCGTTATTAGTAGGAAGTTCCTTGTCCTTTGTCGCCTCAGGTTCGCTTTCCACTACCTTCGGGAGAGAGGAAGAAGAGGTAGTAGGAATAGCGGGTCCAGCATAAGAAGCACCACTTCGGGTTGTGATCGCCTTTGCATCGCCCCTCGGATTAGCGATCGTGTTGCTAGGTAGAGTACCTGAGCCCGAGGGTCGATCATTTAAAGACTTCTTGATGTCGCAATCGGCTAACCAACAACCGATTCATTTCTTCTTGGGATTTCATGAATTGTTTCAACGACTCATCGAAGATGGTCCAGTTGGAACGATGGCTTGAGTTTGCACGGAAAATTCGCCTCTATTGTTAGGATTAGGGCCTTGATTTTGAAAATTCCACGGATTATTGCCATGAAAATACCCTTGGTTGAAATTTCCACGACACAGGTTTCTATTGTAATTTCCTTGATGTTGGAAATTTTGATTCGACTTTGAAAACCGTTGTTTTGACCAAAATTACCTTGGTTTTGGAAACCTTGGTTTGGTCTGATTTTGATTACGGTTTTGATTGAAACCGGAGGTCCAGTAGTGGTTAGGGCGGTGGTTCGGGTCTCAGGAGTACGATATTGATTGCCTCCTTGATTAGACATCCCGCCACAAAGCATTGGCTTCAAAGGGTTACCATCGGTGGCCATACAATTATAGTAAGCATGGGGCCACCACGGTAAACAGACTTCCACTTTCTTAACTTTCAGGAGGTGAAGTTTGTGGAAAAAGACTTTCTTTTGGTTGGAAAGAACCAAAGCTTGAATAACTTCCGTGAGTTTATCAATCTTAGCATCGGTGCTAGATTGACTCACAGGCGATGAAGAAGAAGAAGGACCAACACCGACTTGGGAAACAACCGCTTGCTTGCGGGCGGACTTTAGACTTGTTTTCGATGATCGCTAAAGCTTCTTTGCGGTTTGCTTAGGAAATTTCCTCCGCGGAGGAATTGAGAGAATCTTGATCGATTGACTCACTCCATTGTAGAAAGTATCGAGTTGCATCAACTCGGAGAAACCGTGGTGAGGACATTTGCGAAGCAATTCCTTGAAACGATCCCACGATTCATGAAGGATTCATCAAACTTCGAGTGAACTTGATGATTTCATTTTAAGACTCGTGGTCTTGGAAGGTGGATAGAATTCATTCACAAATTTCTTCACGGATCTTCCCATGTCTCTATTGATTGAGGGGTTGTTTTCAAGCCAAATCCGGGCTTGCCCTCGAGAGAAAATGGGAATGAGAAGCTTAACTTCGGTAGGGACATTCTTATACTTGATGGTAGATGCAATCTTGTTAAACCATCGAATATGAGCATGAGGATCATCCGCTCAAAACCGAAGAATTGATTAGAGGTTACAAGATTGATAACCGGTCTTGAGTTCAAAATTTTCACCACGATGGTGGTACAACGATAGCATCTCCATACCCGTCGATGGGTGCCCGGAGAAGCTCGCACATAGGAATTTCATCCGCCATGATAACGGAAGTAGTGCGAGCAGTCCGGATCTCGATCCGATCGATGGAGCGAAAGTCTCTGAACACGCCTTCTTGGAATCTTGACAAGCTCACGAAATGGGCTTCTGGATCTAGAAGAGCGGTGCGCATACACTAGAGTTAACTCTAAGAAATCTCGAGTTAAGGAGAGAAATGGAATTATGAAAATCTTTCGGATGAGAATGAGAATTATGAAGTCGTTTATAAAAATCGGTGAGAAGAATCTTTATGGGTTTTACGGTTACGAAGCGTCGATATCACAACAAAATCAATTAACACAAAATCGAGGCAAAACAACGATGAACTTAACCAATAATCCAAGATGAATGGCTTCTTTGAAAAGGTACACCAATCACAAGGACACAAAGGCAAGTTTTAAATCTTTAGTTCGGGAACTTATTATGGTCGCACCCCAGTTAGGTAGTGCCTTGCCTTGGTTTGCGGTGGTAATCTTTTAAGTTGTTATTATTAAAGAAAGCAGCGAATCTTTTGTATTTTTATTTTGATACATATATAGAAACAAAAGGAAAAATATTTTTGTGTTTTATACGTTTTGGATGTTTTTGGGTTTTGGATTTTTAGAAGAAAATATGGATATATATATAGATGATAGAGATGGATGATATAAACAAAGAGTGAGTATTCAAACAACTAATCGCTAGAGCGGAAGATAGATCAAGCCTGACTCCGGCGGCGCCAAAAATTTGATCGTCCAAAACCGTCAAGTTTTTCACACAAACGCCACTTGTGAATGGCCGACCGTAAGAACCTTAAAACAGTTTGAACACGAACTCAATGAAGATCCGAGGAGTATAGGGTCTCCCGGTCGTTATGTCCCAATGAGCTATGCAATGGATCAATCGACGTATAGTGATCGAGAAATTTGAATGGAAAAGAGATTTGTGAATATGGTTATAACTAAGTAAAAAGCCAACAAATTACAATGGCTTAAATGCAAATTAGAGGAAATTAAAAGATAAAATCTATTAAATAAACGCTATCACTATAATTAAAATGATGTTTTGTTTTTATGTTTTTATAAACGGAAATTAAAAACTACGCGACGTCAAGATAAAAGCGTGAAACTTACACAATATAACCCCTAAAAATATGAAAAATACATTTTATAATCCTAATGAGAAAAGAAAATTTATGGAAAAAGAAAATTATTTTTAAAACTAATTATCTAATTAAAAACTATTTTTAACTATTAAATAGTTACCTAAAATACAAGAAAATAGGAAATTAGGCTAGAAAAATAAGATTATGAATTAGAAAAGTCTAAAATATCAAAATAGAATTTTCAAAACTATTTTGTATTTTTCGATTATTTTCTATTTTCTATGAATTTTAAACTATTAAAACTAATTAAATTACTAAAATTACCAAATAAGCTATGAAAATCTGGAAAATTACTTTTTTTACTTTTTATATTTATCTAAATCTAAGAAAATTGAAAAATTATTTTTTTGAACCTTTTCTGAATTTTTTGTATTAAAGACTAATTAAAAATGCTTAAAAACTACTTTAAATTAAGAAAAATAGCAAACAAGCCTAGAAAAATCTGAAAATTTCAGGAAAACTCTGAAATAATATTAAGAAGCTAGGAAAATTGGAAAAACAGGCACTTGTTTGCAAGAAAATGGCGATGTCACAAGTGCTTATAAATAAGCACTAAAATAAGCCAATTGAACAAGACAAGCAACCCACGATTACTGAAGCTATGAAATACTAAAATACTGAAATGAAACTTAAATCAACAAGCTAAAACACTGGAATAGCCAAATATACGGATGTGATGATTATGAGATAAGCTAAAACAGTTTTAGGTGTCTACTTTAAGCCCAACAAAAAGCACTCAAATAAGCTACAAACCAAAAACCAATTATTAAGACCTAAACTAGACCTAAGTAACTACTTATAACCAAAAGACCAGCCTTTAACAAGCTTTTATAAGCTCATGTGCTTGCTCAAAGTCGAGAAATCACTCGGAGTATCTTGAGTTGGAGCGAGGCACCGGACGACTTTGAGCTTTTGCACAAGCTTATCCAGAGAGCTTTAGCTAAAATCAGATATGAGGTCTTAAAGACCACCTAGTAAACTACTTATAGACCAAAAATCAGACCTTAAAAAGCTTTAATGAAACCTGTGCAGATGCTGCAAGTTCTGCATAAATCCAATTTTTGACTCCTTTTGACTTTTGACAACAGCTTGAAAGTTGACTAAAATGAAACTTGATTCCAATTTTATGACTGATGATGATGTTATGTGATGTAAAGAACACAATACAAGCAATGTTTAACACTTTTAAACACAAAACAAGGTTTTTCAAATCCAAATCCACAACAGTTTGACAGTGAGACAGATTAAGAGATGATTTTGACTTTTTGAACCAGCAGGTACAAATCTTTGACAGATATGAGTGTACAAGGACTAAACAAACATTAACTAGCGATTTTAACACAAGAACAAGCCTAAAAGCGGTACATCAGCAGATCCAAACACACCTTATTGAACTATTTTGCAATCAATTACTAAACTAAAGACTGACCAAGCACAAGTTATGATCAAACTACTTTAAAATAACTAAAATACTACTATTGAAACAAGTTTTAACTACTGAGTACCACTGAAACAGATTAAGCTAAAAATGAGCTTGAACTTACAATCAGTCCAAAGCCACAATGGCCTGCCAACAAGGAAACCAAGAACACTAGCCTAATCCAACCCCTAACCTAACTTTGATTCAACCCAAATCCAGCTCTGCTCCACCCATGATCCATTCCAGACCCAATTCCATGATCAGTTGACTTTTGTTGACTTTAAGCACTTTTGATTGAAATTGTTTGAAACTTAAAAATGAGCTCACAGAAAGCTATGATAAGTTAGTGTGAACTTGTTTGAGCTTATAAACAAGCTTATTGAAGCTTATTCATGAGATTTGGACTTTGCAATTTTCAACAGTTAAATGAAATACATGAAATGAAATTGCCACTGAAATTTATGCTTGAAAATGGTTTATATTAATAGAGTAACTTGAAAATGAGTACATAGAACTAGAAAATTACAATTTAAAACTTAGATTAAGCTATTGCTACTAAAACAACATACATTTTATAAAAATAAAACTAACTACTCCTTCTTGCATCCTCTTGTCTCTTTTATGCTCCATAGTCCTTCTCTCACTTTACCGAGTGGATCCCGGCAACAATCGAGCCATTGATTGCTTTGAGCTCATCTTAGCCATTAATTTGGTTTTGGCGCCAAAAAGGTTTCGATATCTTGGAGAGGGAAAAGGTGCATTTAATGGTGGGATGGGTAGGTGAGGTGGGGAGACAAAGGGTGTAGTAGGGTGATTGGAGAGGTTTGAGGAGGGGAGGTTGAGACAATTGGTCGTGGGATGACAGGATATAGGGGCGGGTTTGTTTATTTAAATATTGGGTTTGGGTTGTCGGGTTGGGTATTTGGACCGGGTACAAGATTGGGCCAAGGTGTTTAATTTGGGCTTGGGTATATTAATTAGGTCCGTTTGGATTGTGAAATTAATAACACAAGGACCAAAATGTAATATTTGAAAATCAAGGACCAAACATGTAAATTATGAAGATTGAGTCAAGGGTTGGTCTTGCCAAACTTTAATAATCCAAGGGCTAATTTTGACATTTTGAAACTCCAAGGATTAAATTTACCAATTTAAAAATCCAAGGACCAAAGCGTAATTTCTCAAAACTTTTAGATTTTTCACCAAAGGACTAAATATGATAATTTATGATTACAAAAGGACCTTTGGTGACTTTTCTTTAAAATAAATGCCTAGGGATGATTTTGCCATTTTACGAAAGTCTGGGAGTGAAGCGCCAATTATGCAAACTTTGCTCGTTTTTCATCGATTTTGAACATTTTGCATCTAAAACATATAAAATGCATTTTGGAATATTTTCGGTGTTTTGATGCATTTCGAGCATTTTAACCGATTTGCGATTCAGATTTGACTAAAAATGATGAGTATTCTACACTCATCACTAATCCATGAACATATTGTCCTTCTACACTATGGTATATAACTTAGCAACATTCTCGTTCTTTAACCTATGTGGGATTTAATGTTAAAATATTTTCATTAATTGTATACTAAGAATATAATGTGGATCTCGTTGAATGCAAACCATTTATATGACCATATATCATAGACCATATATCCTTCAAAGCTACTCGAACATATGATATATGTTGATTTATACATAATATGAAAGAATAAAGGTTCAAGTGTGGATAATGTATTTATGGAAAGTCGATAGAAGTTTTATTGGATTAACAAGAATGTAAGAAAAGGAAAGTACTTTGGGATCGAGTTGTGAGTGCTCGGTTATGTGATTTCATGAGTCGGGTCATATATATGTTGTGATCATTTGTTTACATCAGTGGTGTCATGGAACGTCGAGGGATCAAGCTTATTGCTAAATTATGTATTAACTTTTTCGGTCTTTTTTTTCCTTCCTTTTTTGTGTTGAAAAGATTAAAAAATAAATAATTAAATAAAAAAATAAAAATAAAATATTGAAATTTCCGAACTTTTTAGAAGATATAGTATGAGCATTGAAGACATAATAGTAATCTATAGACAAAGAATCTTTATACAATTTGGTATATAAGTTAACAACAATTTTCATTCTTTAACCGATGTGGGATTGAATGTTAAAATGTTTCCATAAAATTAATGATACGGCTGTTTGCGTGCATATAATCTACAATATGACATAATGTGTCTTCTAGGCTTAGTTATGGGCCGAACGATTCACATAAGTGTTGTATCCGATTTACTTTGAAACTATGTCATTGAAAATCTACGTATTTTAAATAAAAACGAGATTTTGCACCGCTGCGTTGGGCGGGTTTTACATTGATTTTTTATACTATATGAGTTTTGTTATACGTGTTGTGTGTAAATTGTGTGCAAAAATCTTTATGTAAATGTGGGTATATTTATTTCCCATGACACATTTGTATGGTGATAGTTAGGTCGGGATATGAGCGTTGACCTTAAGTTTGTTTAATCTGTGTTTTAAAGTTTTTTAAGAAAAATTAACAAATAAAGTTTAGCGTTGAGTTTTGTAAAGATATAATAGAGTCTAGGATTGGTTTTGCAAAAGTCGCATAGCTTGGGGTATTTTTTGCTTTTTCGCATACTTTGGGGTAATTTTGCCATTTTAAAATTTTGTGAAAATATAAGACTTTAGGATCGGTTTTGCAAAATGTGACACACTTCGTGGGTAATTCTAGCCATTTTGAATTTAGTACTCTTTTGCAAGGTGTGGTTGACTTGAGGGTACTTTTGCCATTTTCGAAACTCACGAAGCGACGTTGTTTTGAGACATGTCGTTTTACTCTTTAATTTGGCGGTGAATGTGGTCTTTTCTTGATCCGGCGGATCAATGGGGATCTGAAAGTAACGAGAAACCATCAAGGAAACAATAGTATTCGTTTCCTGCTAATCTCTCGAGCATCGGTCCATGAAGGGTAGAGGAAAATGGTCTTTCTGGTGGCTTCGTTTAACTTACGATAGTCAATACACACGCCATCCGTAACCAATCGAGTTGGAATTAACTCGTTTTCTTCATTCGTGACAACGACGATGCCACCCTTTTTGGAGCAATGAATGGGGCTAACCAAGGACTATCGGAGATCGGGTAAATCAAGCCGGCATCAAGAAGTTTGAGAACCTCTTGTTTGATAACCTCGTGAATCTTAGGATTCACCTCCTCGATGTTGGATTGCGGTTTGAAGTCATCCTCCATTAAGATTTTGTGAGTACAAAATTCGGGGTTGATACCGTAATGTCGGAGAGTTTCAAGCAATTGCTTGCTTGTGTGACTTCAAGACCTTTATGAGGCGATTTTCTCTTCATGATCAAGTCTTTAGCAATTATGGCGGGTAATTTATCATCACCCTCCAAAATGCATACTCGAGATGAGGAGGTAGGTCCTTAAGTTCAACCTCGGGAAATTCTTGATGAGATGATTGTCTTGATTTGATTTCCTCAATCGTGATTTCTTTCGGAGGAGTGAAGATAATGGATCTTCATTAAGCAATTGCTCAAGATAAAGGATATCTCCTCCGAATCATAAACACCATCAATTCGGTGGAATTGATTCATCGATAGAAAGAAAGTCATCGATCTCTTCCGGAAGGAAGTCACCTCCCTCGAGCGGGTGAGAGAGGGGAAGAGTCGGCAATGATAGGTTGAGAAGATGTGGTGGAATTGGAATTCCCACTCACGGAATTATGAAGATAACCAAGAAACTCTTGAGTACTCCTCAGAAGCAATGTCAATTAAATCGACTCGATTAATTGATTCGATATCATAATTTGAGGAGTACCTCGAAGTTTGATCGAGGTTAAAGGTATGACTTCATTACCACACGTAAAGTGATCTCTTGCTCAAATACATCGATAAGAGCACGGCCCGTCCTCGAGAATCCCGCCCAACAATGAGGGAACTCGAGGATCGACATCGAAATCAACAACAACGAAGTCGGTGGGAAATGGAACTTTCCTACTTTCATGAAATACATCCTCGGCGATGCCAAGAGGACGAGATATAGAAACGATCTGCAAGCTCAAGAGTCATGCGGTAGGAATAAGTTCGGAAGAAAGTTTCTTCCACACGAATCTGACATCAGTTGATGCTTGCACCAAGATCGGCAAGGCAAAGCATTCAATCATCCGGGAAAAACACAAGGAAGAAGAAATTTTCCGGGATCTCCTAGCTACTCGGAAGCTTCTTTAACAAGGCTGGCGAGCAATTCTCGTTCAAAGAGTCTTATCCATTTCAACGACTTTTCTTTGTTGCTCAACATGTGTTTGAGTAGATGCAAACTTGGGCATCAACATGATAGCATCCATGACTTATGTCAAAGTGAAGTTCTTGGAAAATTTGAAAAATTTTCCATCGATGACTAGCTTTCTCGGAGCTTTGCTCATGTAACCGTGAGGATAAGGAATAGAAGTTTTGGATTTAGGGTCATGGCGGAGGTTCAAAACAACTCGGGCTTGGGTTTGGGGACAACACGAGGATGGACATTGTTGGCACTTCCGTTATAAGTAGGAAGTTCCTTGTCCTTTGTCGCCTCGGGTTAGCTTTCCACTACCTTCGGGAGAGAGGAAGAAGAGGTAGTAGGAATAGCGGGTCCGGCATAAAGCACCACTTCGGGTTGTGATCGCCTTTGCATCGCCCTCGGATTAGCGATCGTGTTGCTAGGTAGAGTACACAGGCAGGGTCGATCATTTAAAGACTTCTTGATGTCGACAATCGGCTAACCAACAACCGATTCATTTCTTCTTGGGATTTCATGAATTGTTTCATGACTCATCGGAAGATGGTCCGAGTTGGAGCGATGGCTTGAGTTTGCAGGAAAATTAAGCCTCTATTGTTAGGATTAGGGCCTTGATTTTGAAAATTCCACGGATTATTGCCATGAAAATACCCTTGGTTGAAATTTCCACGACACAGGTTTCTATTGTAATTTCCTTGATGTTGGAAATTTTGATTCGACTTTGAAAACCGTTGTTTTGACCAAAATTACCTTGGTTTTGAAAACCTTGGTTCGATCTGTTTGATTTTGATTGAAGCAAGGAGGTCCAGGTAGTGGTTAGGGCGGTGGTTGGGTCTCTGAGTGCGATATTGATTGCCTCCTTGATTAGACATCCGCCCACGGCATTGGCTTCAAAGGGGTTACCATCGGTGGCCATACAATTATAGTAAGCATGGGGGCCACCACGGTAACACGACTTCCACTTTCTTAACTTGAGGAGGTGAAGTTTGTGGAAAAGACTTTCTTTTGATTGGAAGAACCAAAGCTTGGATAGCTTCCGTGAGTTTATCAATCTTAGCATCGGTGCTAGGTGACTCACAGGCGATGAAGAAGAAGGACCAACAACGACTTGGGAAACAACCGGCTTGCTTCGTGCGGTCACGGACTTTAGACTTGTTTTCGATTATCGCTAAAGCTTCTTTGGCAGTTTTGCTTAGGAAATTTCCTCCAGCGGAGGAATTGAGAGAATCTTGGTCGATTGACTCACTCCATTGTAGAAATTATCGAGTTGCATCAACTCGGAGAAACCGTGGTGAGGACATTTGCGAAGCAATTCCTTGAAAGCGATCCCACGATTCTTGAAGGATTCATCAAACTTCGAGTGAACTTGATGATTTCATTTTAAGACTCGTGGTCTTGGAAGGTGGATAGAATTCATTCACAAATTTCTTCACGGATCTTCCCATGTCTCTATTGATTGGGGGTTGTTTTCAAGCCAAATCCGGGCTTGCCCTCGAGAGAAAATGGGAGCGGAAGAAACTTAACGACCGGTAGGGACATTCTTATACTTGATGGTAGATGCAATCTTGTTAAACCATCGAATATGAGCATGAGGATCATCCGCTCAAAACCGAAGAATTGATTAGAGTTACAAGATTGATAACCGGTCTTGAGTTCAAAGTTTTCGACCACGATGGGTTGGTACAACGATAACATCTCCATACCCGTCGATGGGTGCACGGAGAAGCTTCGCACATAGGAATTTCATCCGCCATGATAGCGGGAGTAGTGCGAGCAGTCCGGATCTCGGATCCGGTGATGGAGCGAAAAGTCTCTGACACGCCTTCTTGGAATCTTGACAAGCTCACGAAATGGGCTTACGGATCTAGAAGAGCGAGTGCGCTTTACACTAGAGTTAACTCTAAGAAACTCGAGTTAAGAGAGAAATGGAATTATGAAGATCTTTCGGATGAGAATGAGAATTATGAAGTCGTTTATAAAAATCGGTGAGAAGAATCTTTATGGGTTTACGGTTACGAAGCGTCGATATCACAACAAAATCAATTAACACAAAATCGAGGCAAAACAACGATGAACAACCAATAATCCAAGATGAATGGCTTCTTTGAAAAGGTACACCAATCACAAGGACACAAAGCAAGTTTTAAATCTTTAGTTGGGAACTTATTATGGTCGCACCCCAGTTAGGTAGTGCCTTTGCCTTGGTTTGCGGTGGTAATCTTTTAAGTTGTTATTTATTAGAAAAGCAGCGAATCTTTTGTATTTTTATTTTGATACATATATAGAAACAAAAGTAAAATATTTTTGTGTTTTATCGTTTTGGTTTGTTTTTGGGTTTTGGATTTTTAGAAGAAAATATGGATATATATATAGATGATAGATGATGGATGATATAAACAAAGAGTGAGTATCAAACAACTAATCGCTGAGCGGAAGATAGATCGGCCTGAGTTCCCGTGGCGTAAAATTTGATTAGTCCGACGGTTGAGTTTTCTCGCCTGGCCGACCGACTTGTGAATGGCCGACCGTAAGAACCTTAAAAGCAGTTTGAACACGAACTCAATGAAGATCGAGGAGTATAGAGTCTCCCGGTCGTTATGTCGGTGAGCTATGCAATGGATCAATCGGCGTATAGTGATCGAGAAATTTGAGCGAAAAGAGATTATGAATTGATTATTATAACTACGAAATATCAAACAAATACAAAGGCTTAAATGCAAATTAGAGGAGATTAAAAAGATAAAATCTATTAAATAAACGCTATCACTAAAATTAAAATGATGTTTTGTTTTATGTTTTTATAAAGCGGAAATTAAAAACTACGCGACGTCTGAAGATAAAAATGTGAAACTAAAGCAATATTACCCTAAAAATATGAAAATGATGTTTTACAATCCTAATGAGAAAAGAAAATTTATAGAAAAAGAAAATTATTTTATAACTATTTATCTAATTAAAAACTATTTTTTACTATTTAATAATTACCTAAAATACAAGAAAATGTGAAATAAAGCTAGAAAAATAAAATTAAGACTTAGAAAATTCTAAAATATCAAAATAGAATTTTCAAAACTATTTTGTATTTTTAGATTATTTTCTATTTTCTAGGAATATTAAACTATTAAAAACTAATTAAATTACTAAAAATTACAAAATAAACTATGAAAAATCTGGAAAATTACTTTTTTTACTTTTTATATTTATCTAAACCTAAGAAAAATGAAAAATTATTTTTTTGAACCTTTTCTTAATTTTTTGTATTAAAGACTAATTAAAAATGCTTAAAAACTACTTAAAATCAAGAAAAATAGCAAAACAGCTAGGAAAAATCTGAAAATTTCAGGGAAACTCTAAAATAATGTTAAGAAGCTAGGAAAAATGGAAAAACAGGCACTTGTTTGCAAGAAAATGAAACTGATGAATCAAGTGCTTATAAATAAGCACTAAAATAAGCCAAATGAACAAACTAAACCACCTACTGATTACAGAAGTTCTAAACTACTAAAAGTACTGAAATGCAACTAAAAACAACAAGCTCTAAACACTGGAATGCAAGATATAAAGATTTGATGATTATGATTATAAGCTAAAATAGTTATTAGGTACCTACTTGCAGTCACACAATAAGCACTCAAATAAGCTTAAAAGCAAAATCCAAATATTAAGACCTACACTAGACCTAAGTAGCTACTTATAACCAAAAGACCAGGCCTTAACAAGCTTTTATAAGCTACATGTGGAGCTTGCACAAAAAGAGAAAACACTCGAGTATCTTGAGTTGTGAGCGAGGCACGAGATCTAACTTTGAGCTTATGCACAAGCTTATCCAGAGAGGTTAAGCTAAAAGCAGATATGAGGTCTTAAAGACCACCTAGTAAACTACTTATAGACCAAAAATCAGACCTTAAAAGCTTTAATGAAACACATGCGAGATCTTGCAAGTTTGCGTAAATCGATTTTGACCCCTTTTGACTTTTGACAACGACTTGAAAGTTGACTAAAATGAAACTTGATTCCAATTTATGACTGATGATGATGTTGTGTGATGTAAAGAACACAATACAAGCAATGTTTAACACTTTTAAACACAAAACAAGGTTTTCAAATCCAAATCCACAACAGTTTGACGGTGAGAGCAGTTAAGAGATGATTTTGACTTTTGAACCGGCGGTACAAATATTTGTGAATATGAGTGTACAAGGACTAAACAAACATTAACTAATGATTTTAACACAAGAACAAGCCTAAAAAGCGGTACATCAATGATCCAAACACGCCTTATTGAGCTTTTGCAATCAATTACTAAACTAAAGACCCGACCAAGCACAAGTTATGATCAAACTACTTTAAAATAACTAAAATACTATTATTGAAACAAGTCTTAACTCACGAGTACCTTTGAAGCAGTTAAGCTAAAATGAGCTTGAACTTACAATCGGTCCAAGCCGCGATGGCTGCCACGGTGAAACCAAGAACACTAGCCTAATCGACCCCTAACCTAACTTTGATTCAACCCAATCATTCTGCTCCACCATGATCCATTCGGACCCAATTCCATGATCAGTTGACTTTCGTTGACTTTAAGCACTTTTGATTGAAATTGTTTGAAACTTAAAAATGAGCTCACTGAAAGCTATGATAAGTTAGTGTGAACTTGTTTGAGCTTATAAACAAGCTTATTGAAGCTTATTCATGAGATTTGGACTTTGCAATTTTCAACAGTTAAGTGAAATACATGAAATGAAAATGCCACTAAAATTTATGCCTGAAAATGGTTTATATTAATAGAGTAACTTGAAAATGAGTACATAGAACTAGAAAATTACAATTTAAAACTTAGATTAAGCTATTGCTACTAAAACGACATACATTTTATAAAAATAAAAACTAACTATCTCTCTTGCTTCCTCTTGGCTTCTTATAAGCTCCATACTCTTTCTCTCTCCTTTCTGAGTGGATCCCAGCAACAATATGAGCCCTTGGATGAGTTGGGATCAATCTTGGCCCTTTGATGGTTTTGGCGCCAAATTCCTGTTTTGATATCAGAGACAGGACAAGGATGCATTTAATGCATTGGGATGGGTAGGTGAGGTGGGGGGAGACAAAGGGTGGAGTAGGGTGATTTTAGGTGGCTGGAGGAGGGGTGGTTGCAGACATATTGGTCGGGGATGACAGGGAACTAGGGGGGCGGGGTAATATATTTTAAACGTTGGGTTTTGGGTTTGGTCGGGTCATGGGTATATTGGACCGGGTAAACGGATTGGGCCAGGGTGTTTAGTTTGGGCATGGGTATTTAATTAGGTCCGTTTGGTTTGTGAAAGAAATAACACAAGGGCCACTTGTGTAATATTTGAAATTCAAGGGACCAATCATGTAAATTATGAAGATGTAGTCAAGGGTTGGTCTTGCCAAACTTTAATAATCCAAGGGTTAATTTTTGACACTTTTGAAAATTCAAGGATTAAATATACCAATTTCTAAAATCCGAGGACCAAAGCGTAATTTCTCAAAACTTTTAGATTTTTCACCAAAGGACTAAATGTGATAATTTATGTTTACAAAAGGACCTTTGGTGACTTTTCTTTAAAATACATGCCTAGGGTGATTTTGCCATTTTACGAAAGTCGGGAATGAAAGCGCCAATTATGCAAACTTTGCTCGTTTTTATCGATTTTGAACATTTTGCATCGAAACATATAAAATGCATTTTAAGATATTTTCGGTGTTTTGATGCATTTCTAAGCATTTTAACGATTTGCGATTCGATTTGTTAAAAATGATGAGTATTCACACTCATCACTAATCCATGAACATATTGTCCTTCTACACTATGGTATATAACTTAGCAACATTCTCGTTCTTTAACCTATGTGGGATTTAATGTTAAAATATTTTTCATTAATTGTATACTAGGTATCGAATATAATGTGCGGATCTCTTGTTGAATGCAAACCATTTATATGACCATATATCATAGACCATATATCCTTCAAAGCTACTCGAACATATGATATATATGTTGATTTCACAGTACATAATATGAAAGAATAAAGGTTCAAGTGTGGATAATGTATTTATGGAAAGTCTGATAAGAAGTTTTTATTGGATTAACAAGAATGTAAGAAAAAGGAAAGTACTTTGGGATCTGAGTTGTGAGTGCTCGGTTATGTGATTTCATGAGTCGGGTCATATATATGTTGTGATCATTTGTTTACATCAGTGGTGTCATGGAACGTCGAGGGATCAAGCTTATTGCTAAATTATGTATTAACTTTTTCGGTCTTTTTTTTCCTTCCTTTTTTGTGTTGAAAAGATTAAAAAATAAATAATTAAATAAAAAATAAAAATAAAATATTGAAATTTCGAACTTTTAGAAGATATAGTATGAGCATTGAAGACATAATAGTAATCTATAGACAAAGAATCTTTATACAATTTGGTATATAAGTTAACAACAATTTTCATTCTTTAACCGATGTGGGATTGAATGTTAAAATGTTTCCATAAAATTAATGATACGGCTGTTTGCGTGCATATAATCTACAATATGACATAATGTGTCTTCTAGGCTTAGTTATGGGCGAACGATTCACATAAGTGTTGTATCCGATTTACTTTGAAACTATGTCATTGAAAATCTACGTATTTTAAATAAAAGCGAGATTTTGCACCAGCGTTCGTGGGTTTTACATTGATTTTTATCTATATGAGTTTTGTTATCGTGTTGTGTGTAAATTGTGCAAAAATCTTTATGTAAATGTGGGTATATTTATTTCCTATGACACATTTGTATGGTGATAGTTAGGTCGGGATATGAGCGTTGACCTTAAGTTTGTTTAAGATTGTGTTTTAAAGTTTTTTAAGAAAAAATTAACAAATAAAGTTTAGCGTTGAGTTTTGTAAAGATATAATAGAGTCTAGGATTGGTTTTGCAAAAAGTCGCATAGCTTGGGGGTATTTTTTGGCCGTTTTTTCGCATACTTTGGGGGTAATTTTTGCCATTTTTAAAATTTTGTGAAAATATAAGACTTTAGGATCGGTTTTGCAAAATGTGACACACTTCAGGGGTAATTCTAGCCATTTTTCAGAATTTAGTACTCTTTTTGCAAGGTGTGGTTGACTTGAGGGGTACTTTTTGCCATTTTACGAAACTCACGAAGCAGCGTTGTTTTGAGACATGTCGTTTACTCTTTAATTTGGCACAAAAATTGTCGTTTCGTCTTTTTCATAAGCGTCAAAGCAGCGTCGTTTGAGAGCGGATTAATATATATATTAATAAATAGCAAAAATACTAGTCTCATCCCTGACAAGTTCCCAAAAATAAATAAATAAATAAAAATAAATTGGATTTTTGTGGAAGAAATTTTTTACAAACAAAATAAACAAACATAAAAAGATATAATCCCTTACTTTTTCTTAGGGGATGACAATTGCCAATTTCCTAAACATAACACTAATCGAATCACGTGGTGTCTTTCTACACTAAGTATAATACAATGTTGACTCATGCAAATCTACTAATGGGTTGAGATCAATAAAGATCACATAAAAACTAAAGGGGGATTTTCATATATCTCATATACACCTTTATTTTCGTATTTTTTCAAACATGAGTTTTTTGTCATGATGTACTGCGCATTAAAAGCATTTGTTTGGGAAATATGTAAATATGGGTGTGTGTATGGGATATATGTAAATCTTAAGCTAAAGATCGAATGGATCGATCTCAACCACTCACTTATTATCAAATTAATTAAAGCTCACTTTCTTTATATTTAAAAGTAAATATCTTACAAATAGTTAATAGTTAGATAAAACTAATTATCACAATTCTGACAAGAATAAAATTATCTTCTATAGAGATCTAATATAATATCTTTCGATGACTAATTTTTATCGTTTTTGCGGGTTTCGATATATTACACTATAAATAAATTTTTTAAAAATACTCTTTTGTGTTAATACAACACTTAAACTACAAACCCTAAACCCTAAAAACCCTAAACCCTAAAAAATCCTAAACCCTAAACCCATAAACCCTAAACCCTAAACCCTAAAACGCTAACCGCTAACCAAAAAACCTAAACCCTATCCGCTAAACCCTAATAAACCTAAACCCTTAACCCCTAAAAAGCATAACCCAAAAAAGTCAAACCCCTAAACCCTAAAAACCTAAACCCTAACCGTAAACCCTAAACCCACAAAAAAGTCGGAAAAAAAAAATTCGTCGAAAGTATGCGATGTGGGATATCAAATTAAAGGTAATTTTATGTTTGTCGTGATGGTATGATTAGTTTCGTCTAAAGATTAATGGTTTGTGAGATATTTAGTTTTTAAAAATGAATGTGAAAATTTATTTTATTGTTTTGATGAAAAAATGAATGATAGAGAATGGTTTATTTGATCTTTAGTTTTTCTTTGATCTTTATTGAACTAAACTCATCTACTAATATAATGTATACTATTTATATGGTCATCAGACCATCTTTCAAAGCTACTCGAACAAATAATACATGTGCTCAAAGCTACTCGAACAAATGATACATGTGCGGAATTCAAATCTGAAAGAATAGTAACGCAAGATTTTGTGGACCAAAAGCTGCAAGTGTGTATAGTTAAGAAGTTTTTATTAGATTAACATGAAGTTATGAAAACGGAAAGGAATTTTTGTATCTGTCAACAAGAGAAAAAGTTTAAGAATCATGTAAATTTTCTACTCCGAGTTTTCAATGTCAAGGAAAGATATGTGTCGAAGACATAATACTAATCTCAAGACAAACAATCCATGTACATTTTGCCATTTTGGTATATAATTTAGCAATATTTTCATTCTTTAACCCATGTGGCATTGAAATTGAATTTATAATATCTAATTATATTGCATGCTGACTCGTGTAGATTTACTAATCTAATTCTTACCATTATTCAAAGTTACCAGAATAAATGTAACCTGTTTGTGTGCGTGTTAACTATTACAAAAGGAGTCAATTTGTGCTCAAAATCAAAAAATTGGTTAAATGAGCGAATTTTAAAAGATTTAGGCGGCATTTAAGCTATTTTTTTATTTTATTTTTATAAATAGGCATGTATTGACAATTTAAAGTTAAATGGCCATTCTTAAGCGCGAGTTGAGATCGATATAAGCCATATTCTTGGCCGAAACAAATGAGCCGTCATGCCTATAATGCTTTATCTAAATTAATAAAAATCGTTTTCACTTTTTTTTAAAACAACATATCTTACAAGCGGTAAGTTTTCAAAATATAAAAAATCTATCATGACGAGAATTAAATTATCTTTCTATTGATATCGCACTTTTATATATTTTCGACAGACATTTTTTTTTAAAATTCGTCAGAAAAATCGTATATGATTTTTACGAATCATATATGATTTTCAAAAATCATGTATAATTCAATTTTATGAATCATATATGATTTTACTGAATCATATATGATTCTCAAAATCATATATGATTCGTAAAATCGAATCATATATGATTTTCACAAATCATATATGATTTTGTTGACGAAATTTTGAAAAAAAATGGTTAAAAATATATAGTAGTGCATATCTATAGAAAAATAATTTAATTCGTCGCGATGGTATAATTTTTATCGCGTAACGATTCTGGGTTTGCGAGATATTTAATTTTTAAAAAGGGTGAAAGTTAATCATAATAAAAAATGAATGCATTATTATTGGTTCGTTGGATCATGGTAAATTTGTGATCTACATTGAACTTTTGCTTTGGGCACATGCTTTAATTTTCTCAATTGGAGACCATTAAACTGTTTTAATAAAAAACTTATAAATATAGTATATTTAATTACTTAAATATAAATGAGGTGTTATGTTTGAGGATTTTTTTTTTTGTCTATTTATGTCTTTTTTAAAATAATTCGTATAACATGAGCTCGTTTGACCCGATATACCAATCTCAACACTGATAAGCATCTCCAAAAAGACATGCACACAAATCTCATTCTACATGTCAAAATGTCAAATTACAAAATAGCAACTCTTTTTTTGGGAGGTCAACCAGAACATGAGGTTGAAAGTGTTCTTATTTCATGTCTTCCTGATAACATAATCGCATCACTCAATCAAATGCAAAACGTCTAAGGATGTTTGGAATGACTTGATATATTGTTGCTTAAATACTCCTTAGTTAATAAAGGTAATGAATGGACTCGAAAGGAAATGCCACATACTCCACCACTCAAACCACCTCAAATGGACTCGAAACTCACACTTAGGTAGGACGGAGTGGACGAAATTTTCACCATCGAGCTCAAGTACCCTAGCGGCTACACCATTCCTAGTACTTAGGGTACTTGAAAATTTGGAACAATTCGAGTTGAACCGAACTATTATTAGCTTTGTTCTCTTTTTTTTTTTTTTTTTTTTTTGTCTTTTATGAAATTTAGTGTTAGGGTAGGATCGGATACCACAAATCTAGTTAGGGTAGTGTTAGGGTAGTATTGGGGTAGTTTTGAGTTGGAAGGTTTTATTGGATAGAGGTGATGTGACACCTTCAGGGTATTAGGGTATGAAATTTCCACCTCCACTCACTTAGGAATAGAGTAAACATGGAACCGCATCGAATTATCAACGAGGCTTAATTACGTTGTAAACATTAATGCGATCAAAGAGGTTCACTAAACAAAAGAAGTAAAATAATGAACAAACTAACAAAAACCAAAAAAGAGCCTACAAAACTAAAATTAGGCGGTACATTGCAACATGGCAACATTATTCCAAAATCGTAGTACCACCAAAACCTAGTACCAAAAGATTCGCATTATTCAAAACTCAAAAGATAACCAAGATATTTCATGCACGGTGGAATCGGGTCACCATTTGTTGAATGTTTCGGTTTAAATAAATGCAATGCGTGAATCAAGTCAATGACAGGCGGCAATAACATACTATACAAAAAGTATTAAGAATAAAAAGACAAGCGATTCGATATTCGGTATCATAAGGATAAGTCAGAAAATAGATTGTTGTTGGTGATTGTTTATATCAAGAGTCAGGGTCATGGGCCTTCCGACTCGATTAATAAGTAATTCTGATTTAGATGGGACCGATGGAAAATATATTGTACAATATTTACCTCATAGAGTTGCAATGCAATTTGGGATGCATCAAGTTGTTCTTGTTGACATGGCACGATGAACTGAAGTCGTGAAATTGCTTGGGGGTTTTACATGAGGCCTGCTAAGGTTGTTCAAGTGTATTTCCACCTTTATTGTGTGAGCCATATGCCACTGTTTTACACAATGCATTATATATACTAAAATCCCAAGTGTTGAAAAAAATTCTTACATTCAAACATAAAAAAGATGAGAATCATATCAATTTTCGAACCCAACATTACACCATCTCCTACTTTCTATTAGGGGATGGAAATTGTCGCCTTCGTAAACATAATATTGATCCAATCACGTGGTGTCCTTCTACACAATGATATATAACTTAGTAACATTCTCTAACTTTAACCTACGTGGGATTTATCATCAAAATAATTTTCATTAAAAGTTTACTAAAGTATCTAAATACAATGTTGACTCATGCAAATCTACTAATCTAATGTATACTATCTACGTAGTCATCATAGACCATATATCTTTCAAAGATACTCGAACAAATGATACATGTGTGGATTTCAAGGTACATAATATGAAATAATAGTATTTAGGTAAATACAGATTGCTGTTATTATATTGCAAGAGTTTCAGGCCAAAAGCTACTAGTGTCGATAATATATTTAAGAAAAGTGTGTTAAGAAGTTTTTATTGGATTAACAGGAATTTATATAAAAGGAAAGTACTTTGGGATTAGTGAGTTGTGAGTGGTGCTCGGTTATGTGATTTCATGAGTTGGATCATATGTGATATGTCTTGATCATTTTTGTACATGAGTGACTTCATGGAACTTCAAGGGATCAAGCTTGTTCCTAAGTTCTTTTTCAATTTTTTCGATCTTGTTTTCTTTTCTTTTTTCTACTTCTCGAATATAAATTTTTGTTGAAGATAAGCATTATTAAAGATATTCAGAAAGTAAAAGGGCTATTGTTGTCAAGTCTGAAAGATAGAGGTCCAAAAGGAAGTCTACATATTCTTAAGACTATAAAAGCTGAAGACTAGTGTTGACTCTCATATTCCAAGATATCAACTGTGTGAAATCGTTTTCTTCTCTCTACCTGTTTCTGAGTTGAAGAAACCCTAGTTTGTGTATAGTTTTATCAAATCTTTCTTTGTATTGTAAACTGATACTATCTTGATTAATAATAAGAGTGAGCCAAGGGGTGGTTGGCTGGGTTCACTATCAAAATAAGTTTTGTGTAGTTGAAATTACTTTGGTTTTATAAATTTCTACATGGTATCAGAGCCAGGTTGCTCTATATCGAAGTGATTTTCAAAGATTGTAAAGTTTTTGATAAACTAGGGTTTCTCAAAATTTGGGGGTTTTGATCTATTCTTATAGATCTTGTGATTTTGAGTATTGGTATTGGTTTCTTGTTATCAGATCTTTCAGATCTGAAGGGTAATTGGATATTCTCAAAAATTAGGGTTTCTTGATTTTTGGGGTTTTTTGTTCCTGGTGGTATTTTACACTAATTACGTCTTGATTTTTCAATCTTGTGAGTTAATTAGTGGTCGGAGTGTGTTAATTTGGTTTTTTAATCAAATTTGTTGCAAATTAGGGTTTACTGTATCAAACCCTAATTCAGGTTAATTTGTTTTGATTCTTTTCAATAATCTGACTGATTTTGATTCTTATTTCAATGTTCTTGAAACAAAAATCAAAAAAATCCTAAAATAATTTTTAGGGTTTGTTTTTTGTCAGATTGGTATTCTTTAAATTGTATTGTCTAATTGTATTGTTTTGTGTTTTATTTCAGGTGTTTTTCCGCTGTGCTGTATTTGTTCTGTGGATCTTCTTGATCCTTGTTCTTGATTTTTGGTTTGGAAGCTTGCGTGGTTGTAACACCTCTCACACTTTCTTTAGGTTTTTTCTTAGGTTTTTTGTTGGTTAGGATTGTGGAGGTTGTGTAGATCAAGGGATTTATTTGTTGGTGTTGATTGGAACTGTTTGGTGGTTATTTGTGTTTGAGGAGTTATAAGGTGTTGCTGTTTTACTGTTGTTTGCTTGTGTTGTTATTGTTTTCTCTGTATGGTATTCATTATGGTTGATGGTCCTGATGATAAGGGCAAGGGCCCTGAAGGGGGAAGTAGTGAACTAAAATTGGATATATATGACCCATTATATTTACACCCTCAAGACATTGGTGCTCGATTGATTACTTTCAAACTTGAAGGTCGAGAACTATAAGGTGCAGTCTGCTCATGTCTGATTAGCCTTGCATACTAGAAACAAACTTGGTTTTATTAATGGGAAGTGTGTTAGAAATCCCATGATGCTCTATATCGGACACGATTAGGACGGTGTAGTCTGTGGTTTTGTCTTGGATTCTTGGTTGTATTTCACAAGATCTTTATAAAGGTCAAGTGTTTTCATGAATGCCAAATTGTGTGGGATGAATTAAGTGAAACTTATAACAAAGAGGATGGATCGTGATATATAATCGCATCATAAAATACATACTTTAACACAATCTGGAATGAGTCTTTGAGTATTATCATGAGTTTAATGCATTATGGAGGCGGTTTGACTCCGCATTGATCTGCCTACATGCATTTGTGAAACGGACCCCACTTTGAAAAAGCATTGGATCTTTTAAGGCGATGCAATTTCTTATGGGTCTTGATGATAGCTTTAGCTCTGTTAGAAGTCTCATTCTCACTACTGATCCCTTACAAGATGTTAAGTCTGCTTTTGCTAGTTTGTCTAGAGATGAGTCTCACAGAGTTAATCATGTTGCTAATAAATCTGTTAAAAATGGGGTGCGACCTTTCTTTGCTAAGCCATTCTTGGTAATAATCAAAAAATAGTTGGAATTCTAATAAGAACACTAATAATAACAACAAAAGGTTTGGCGGGTGTCAAATTTTGTCTGCAAACATTGTAATATATTTGGTCATCTTTGTTGTGAGATGTTTTGAATTAGTTGGATATCCACTGGTTTTGTTAAAAAGGGAATGTTAATAATGTGGTTGATAATAAGGCGATGCTAGTAAGAGTACTACTCATACTCTTACTAGAGATCAGTATAACAGATTAATGGCTTTACTTAGTGGTTCAGGTGATACTAGCAAGGCTCAGGCTAGTGTTGCAGGTACTATTATTGCATCCAATTGTGTGATTAGTTTCTTTAGTTGCAGATTTTTTAATTTTAACTCTAATATAAGTACTTATAGTACTTATATTGGGTGGATTATTGACTCAGGAGCTAGTCAACATATCACTTTTCTTGCCACTCATCTTTATGATATAATGGATGTTTCTCATTTAAATCTTACAGATTGCACATCCCAATGGGAATTGTTGCACAAGTTAAACAAATTGGAAGTTTTAAGTTTGGAAATAATCTTGTTTTAAAAGATGTGTTGGTAGTTCACAGGTATCATGTGTGTTTGTTGTACATTCATAAATTGTCAAAAGATAATCGGTGGTGGTCGGTTTAATGATAAAATTTGTAAAATTCGAGGATTTAACTCAAAGGTTCTGATGGGGAGTAGTCAAAAGGAGGTCTTTATTTTCTAGATGAAGGTAAGAGGGTTAATAATAGTAATATTGAGAGCTGTATTATGTCAAATTGTATTTGGCATAATAGACTTGGACACCCTACGATCATGTGTTAAATGTGCTTAGAATAAACTAAAGACCTTAAGAGTACTAGTTACGCACCTTGTGAGATATGTCATAAAGCTAAACAAACAAGAGAACCATTTCCTCTAAGTAATCATAAAACTAAACATATGGGTGATCTTGTTCATTTAGATGTGTGGGGACCATATAAGGTTACTAGTAGAGAAGGTATTAAGTACTTTCTTCTTGTAGTTGATGACTACACGAGTACATTTGGGTGTGTCGATGAAAAGTAAAGCTGAAGTTTTGATCATATTAATAGTTTTATAGTCTTATTAAAATCGGTTTGAAAAACTATTAAAGTGTTTAGAAGTGATAATGGGACAGAATTTGTAAATAAAAGATTTGAAGTTTTTTTGTCCAATAATGGTATTTTACATCAGACTTCTTGTCCTTATACACCTCAACAAAATGGTGTAGCTGAGAGAAAACATAGACATTTACTAAATACTGCTAGAGCCCTCATGTTTCAGGGGGGGTTACCTTTGAACATGTGGACTGAGTCTATTCTAATTGCAACTTACTTTATTAACAGGTTGCCAACTGATGTGTTGTCTGGAAAAAGTCCTTTTGAAATGGTGTATAATACTGAACCTAATCTGTTGTTTCTAAAATGTTTTGGCTGCTTATGTTTTTCAACTGTTTTAAATGAATCTGATAAGTTTGCATCCAGATCTGATAAATGTGTGTTTGTTGGATATGCTTTTGATAAAAAAGGATACAAACTTTTTAATATTGATCAAAAGAAATTTATATTTTCTAGAGATGTAAAATTTTATGAAACAGTATTTCCATTTAAAAATACATCTTTTTCTAAAGAATTTGTGTTTAATGATAATGGAATTAACACTTTAAATTTCTTTGATCAAGAATTTAATAGCAGTCAAGATAATTTTAGAACCTATGAACCCTATGATGATAACATAAATAGTATAGATAGTAACAACAAATCTATACTTGAATCTAGTACTTATAAACCCAGTGTCAGCACTGTAGAAGGTGATGCTAGTGATGTTGAGCATCTACATACTAAGATATGAGAACACAACGTCACGGTGATGTAGATATCAATTTGCCAGTTGATCTGACGAGAGAGTGTAGATACAGTTAATGTAGACATCACTAGGAACACATCTAGTAGGAAGGACCTTGAGGCGATGAGTATACAACAGAAACTGTTGTTTCTGATGATATACAGAGTACTAGTAATATTGATGATGGTTATATATCTGAGGGTGAGGATCTAGATATGTTTAGTAAAATGTTTGAGTCACCAGAACCAGCAGGGGCACAAACAGTTAGAAGGACTAGTAGAATGACAGCTTTACCATCTAAATATAAGGATTTTGTACTTAATAAAAATCATAAGTATGGTATTGATAAAGTTGTTAAGTATTCAAATTTAAGCTTTTACATCTAGTCTTAATAAAATATATGAACCTACAACATATGAAGAAGCTGTGAAAGATCCTAGATGGATAGAGGCTATGAATCAGGGATTAGAAGCTTTAAATAGGAATGGTACATGGGAAGTTGTAGAGTTACCTGATGGTAGAAAAGTCATAGGTTATAAGTGGTGTTTAAAGTTAAATATAAAGCTAATGGTGAAGTTGAAAGGTTTAAAGCTAGATTAGTAGCTAAGGGATATAATCAGAGAGAAGGAATTGATTATGAGGAGACTCTTTCTCCTGTTGTTAAAATTGTTACTATAAGATGTGTTTTAAGCATTGCTGTTAATAACAAGTGGCATTTGTTTCAACTTGATATAAATAATGCATTCTTATATGGTGAATTAGAAGAGGATGTTTACATGACATTGCCAAAGGGTTTTTCTGATAAAAATGATAAAAGGGTTTGTAAACTGGTTAAGTCATTGTATGGTTTAAAACAAGCTCCTAGAAAATGGAATGAGAAATTGGTATATGTGCTTAAAGAAAATGGGTTTATTCAAAGTCTAAATGATTTTTCTTTGTTCATTAAAAATGATAATGATATTCTGTTAGTTTTGTTAGTATATGTTGATGATATTATCATCACAGGTAATAATACTGATGAAATTAACAAGTTTAAGAAGTTTTTAAGTTCAAAATTTTGATTAAAGACTTGGGTAAACTTAAATATTTTAAGGGAATTGAAGTTCTTGATGTTGATAATGGGATTTGTCTTACACAAAGAAAGTATTGTACTGAGCTTTTAACTGAATTTGGTATGTTGGGTTGTAAGCCATGTGGTTCTCCTATTGAAACTAATCCAGATAATAAAAAGCTTGTGTCTAAGTTTGGTGATGATGAGCCTTTAACAAGTATAACAAATTATCAAAAACTTGTGGGAAAATTGATTTACTTAACTTTGACAAGGCCAGATATTTCATATGATGTGCACTGTTTAAGTCAAGTAATGCATAAACCCATGAAGTCTCATTTAAGACTTGCTTTTAGAGTATTGAGATACTTGAAGAATGAACCTGGTCTTGGTATCACTTTTAAAGAAGGTGACATAAAAGTATAAAAGTGTTTGTTGACTCTGATTGGGCAAAGTGTAAGGTAACAAGGAGATCTGTTACTGGATATAGTGTGTATCTAGGAAATGATTTGGTTTCCTGGAAAAGTAAAAAGCAGGCTGTTGTTGCAAGGTCTTCCACTGAGGCTGAGTTCAGGGCAATGTGTAATGTATGTTGTGAAGTTTGGATCACCAAACTGATGGCTGATCTGCATGCTAGTATAAGATTGCCTGTGAACATGTATTGTGATATGATTACGCTATGCTGATTTACATTAATCGATTATTACATGAGAGGAGCAAGCATTTTGAGATTGATCTCTATTTTTTGAGAGAGAAAGTGGCTGATGGCTTTATTAAGCCAGTAAAAATTAGAACTGAAGATAATGTTGCAGACATGTTCACTAAAGGTCTTAATATTACTAACCATAACAAATTTTGCAAAGATCTTGGATTGTTTAATGTGTTTCAGGACAGTTCTAAAGAACAAGATAGTGATGATGGGGGAGCTTCAGGAAGCTAGTGTTTATGAAGAAGCTTATGGTGTCTAATGCTTATGGGGGAGTGTTGAAGATAAGAATTATTAAAGATATTCAGAAAGTAAAAGGGCTATTGTTGTCAAGTCTGAAAGATAGAGGTCCAAAAGGAAGTCTACATATTCTTAAGACTATAAAAGCTGAAGACTAGTGTTGACTCTCATATTCCAAGATATCAACTTTGTGAAATCCTTTTCTTCTCTCTACCTGTTTCTGAGTTGAAGAAACCCTAGTTTGTGTATAGTTTTATCAAATCTTTCTTTGTATTGTAAACTGATACTATCTTGATTAATAATAAGAGTGAGCCAAGGGGTGGTTGGCTGGGTTCACTATCAAAACAAGTTTTGTGTAGTTGAAATTACTTTGGTTTTATAAATAATTTTCAACTCACATATTGAAATCTCCCAAAAGATAGAAAAGTTCCCATGTCTAAATCACCTAAAAAAAGGTTTAGGAATTATATAAATCTTCAACCCCATATTGAAATCTTCTATTATTTTAGAAGTGAAGACATGATACTAATCTAAAGACAAACAATCCATATACAATTGGGTATATGGATTGAATGTTAAATCCGATAATATCATTAACAAAATACTAATTTTAAGAAGGGTCACCAAAAGGATGGCGGGACCCACGAAAAAACGTCCGGACCCACAAAAATACACTTTTCAACTTAAATATGGGTCCGGACGTCCTTTTCGTAGGTCCGCCGTCCTTTGTGTCTTCTTATGTGCCCCAGTGGCATGTTAGAAAAACCGTTTTAAGAAAGATAAGCGACAAAATACTAATCTCATCAGTGATAAAGAAAAATATCATCCTACATATCAAATTATCAAATAGACACATTATCATATTAGCTTGTAACATATCTATTCTTGAGCGGTCAACCAGAATATAAGGTTGGAAAGCGATGTTATTTCATGCTTCCCGATAACATAATGGCACCAGTCATCAAATGCAAAGCGTCTAAAATTTTTGGAGCGTTGGCCTGAAGTCTTGTACAATAGCTGTTAGCATATTGAAGGCCTCTAAAAGAGGATCATGATATTTGTTTATAGTGTCCTGTCAAACATGGCTAGTTTTGTCCAGTAACCATTTTCTAGTGATTTTTAATGCTCAAGTGTAGGTTGGACTCAAAAGGAAAATTGCACACATTTGAACACTCAAACTACCTCAGAGAAAGATGGCATGCAATCCTTTTAAACACTGTTATCTACTATTTAGTTTCAGAAACAAGAAGTAATGCTATATTAACGTACAACTGATGTTGTCCAGTAACCAAGTGATTCTTAATGCACAAGTGTAGGATTCACAAGCATAATATACAACTTATTCTAAATAAGTTGCAATCATAAGCACTCAATTGAACAACAACGAAGATACCAACACATGGAAGCAGGTAAACATAGAACAATGCCAAATGGGTATGATTATATAATAGCATTTTCTATCAAACAACAAACCATCTATAATATTTCTGAGACCCAACTAGACCCATCATCGTCTATTAGATATTTACCCAACTTAACCCATTTTATAACCAATGGGTCTCAAATTGCCGCTTCTACTTAGTAACATTCTCTTTCTTTAGTCTACGTGGGATTCAATTTTATAAATTTTTATAAAAGTTACAGTAAGATATTGAAATACAATGTTGACTCTTGCAGATCTACTAATCTAATGTATACCATAATGTGGTCATCATTATATATCTTAAAAAGCTACTCGAACAAATGATACATGTGTGGATTTCACGTTACATAATCTGAAAGAATACTACTGACAGAATTTTGGACCAAAAGTTGCAAGTACGGTAATGTGTTTGAGGCTGGGAAAGTCACTTACGAAGTTATTATTTGACCAATAGGAAGTTAAGAGTAGGGAAAATAATTGGGATCAGTGGAAGGATAGATTGAATTAGTTGCAAGTGCTCGGTTATGTAATTTCACGAGTTGGGTCGTATGGTGTGATCATTTGTTCACATCAGTGGAGTCATGGAACGTTGAGGGATCGAGCTTATTGCTATATTTCTATACTTCTTGTATGTGTAAAAAAGATAAAAAGTTTAAGAATCATATAAGTTTTCGACTCCAGTGTCTAAATCTCCTATTTTTTATAGGATATCTTGAAAGTGGGGACGAAGACATTATACTAATCTAAAAACAAATTGTCCTTGTATATTGTGGTATATAAGTTAGCAACATTTTCTTTCTTAAACCTATGTGGGATTGAATGTTAAAAACTTAAAATGGTTATTATAAAAAATTGCTATTGCCTCTAAATTGCATGCTAAACGATACCTGTTTGTGACTTTGTTTGGATATTTAACTGTTCTTTACGAGATATTGTGTTTCAAGTTTCAACCTCCGGGCTTAGTTATGGTTGAAAGTGTTCTGGTGGTCAGCCACGAGAAGGTTGAAAGTGTTCTTGTTTCATGTCTTCCCGATGACATAACTTCCCGATGACATAAAAATGGCATCAGACATCAAATGCAAACGTCTAAGATGTTTGGAATGACTTTTTTTTTTTGAACGGCAAAACAAATATATATAAATATAAAAGAAGCAACTAGCAAGGCGCTAGAAGCCTAAGAGTACACGACATATCTAGAAATAAAACAAACAACACAAACTAGATACTACCCGAGGCTTTAACTGCGAGGGCTAACAAAAGAGATAAAAAAAACTCTTGCCAATTATGGAGAACCACGACAAGAGAAAATCCCCCCCCGGAGGCCGAGCCACGGTTTTCACTCGGGTGTTTTGATGTAGCCCCAAACAAGCCCAGGAAAGAAACCAAAAGAATAAAGCAAAACCGAACGCTCCGCAACATTATGACGATGACCAACACTCGAAAATGAGAGGAACTTAAGCCGGTCTAACCAATTATAAGCCATCGACCCCATGAACTAACCATGAGAAAGAAGATGCCTGACGTTGTCGAAAATGTCACTTTTCCTCATCGGATGTGAAGAAAAAGTAACACTATTACGAAATCTCCATAACTACCAAAGAGGCGAAGCAAAAATAACACGAAACCGATGTTTCTTCTCCTTGAAGCTTTCAAGAGCGGACCAAAATTTCCAATTATCAAAGAGGTGAAGTGAGGAAAGGGATATCACACCAATTACGAACAAGTCTCCAAACTTCCATAGCGATGTCGCATCCAAAGAAAACATGATTAGAAGATTCCACGTTGCCATTACACGAAGGACAAGAAATCGTCCGAATGTCCATACCACGAGAAGAAAGGTTCAACCTATGAGGAAGCCGGTCCAAGGTCATTCTCCATAAAAAAATAATAACTTTTCTAGGAAGAGTTTTGTCCCATGCAGTTGAAGGAGCCAGCGAGGGAAGGATCCATAAAAAAATATTAACTTTTCTAGGAAGAGTTTTGGAATGACTTGATGTTGTGCACAGTGGCTGTTCTTTATAAAAAGGATCATGAGATTTGGCTACTTACTAGAATGGCACCAATAACTAAATTGATTCAATACTTCCACTATTCTTAAGTAATCACATGTATTGTTGCTTAAATATACTACTATATAAAGCATTTAAGTTGTGGGCTCCACAAAAAATTAAGATAAGGAGCTCCAATCATTGAGTGACATGTGTCACTTCTCTTCTAACTAAAAAATAACAAAAAGGGAGGAGCTCTAACAAACTAAAATAAGGAGCTCCAATAATGGGGTGACACATGTCACTTAACTAATTAATCACCTTTATTTTTAAATTTAAATATCTTTTAATTCGTTTAATTTTTTATAATATAATTTCACCATATTTTTAAAATTTTGTGCTCTTTAATTCAACATTCATTTTGATATATTTTTATGAGTTTTTAGTTTTTACATTTTTAGTAGGTTTATTTTATTTTGATTCAAATTTTTATAACTTTAACTTTTATTTCAATCAATACAAACTTTATTTATCAAAATCATTTACTTTTGGGAAAGTGTTTGACGGGAAAGAGATTGTGAAGGTCTTTTTTATATGCGGGAATAATGATGTCACATGAAAGATACGGAAAACCCAAACAAACACATACAACTAACACATATACATTTGGAGTGTTGAAATGAATTCACTAAGCGGGTAGGGAATTGCGAGGAGAGTTTGGTTAGCAATTCATTTACTATATTTATTATATAACTATATTTATCGCCGCCGCTGTGCCCGGGTATCCAACTAGTATAGTTAATAAATGCTATGTATGGACTCCAAAGAAAATTCCATATATTTCACCCCTCAAACCACCTCAAATGGACTCGAATAGAGTATACATGGAACAACATCAAATGATCAACGAGGCTGCATTATGTTGTACAATTTAATGCAATCATAAGAGGTTCACTAAACGAAAGAAGCAAAATAACTGAACAAACTAACAAAAACCCAAAAAGGAGCCTACAATAATACTAAAATTTACTTTGGTATATTGCAACATGTACCAACATTATTCCAAAAAAATTTGTAGTACCCCAAAACCTTGTACCAAAAGATTCACATTATTAATATGTCGAACATTTACGCTTCAGCGGATCCAATGTAGCAACTCAAGTCAATGACACGGGAGCTGCACAAAAAGTGACAAGGATACAAAGATCTACATATTGAATATCAAAATGTTAAGCTAGGAAAGTGGAATGTTGATGGTAATTGTTTAGATGAAGAGTTAGGGTGTACGAAAGTATCAAGTAGAACATTTATTCAAACCTACGCCTCAATAGTCGGCTTAGATTAAATCTACAATAGTATCCAAAGTGTTACAAGATCAGATTAATGTCAATGAGACAATAACCATACAAATATAAAGAAGAGACAAGATCAGTTGAGATGATCCGAAAGAAGAGAATGTGAGACAATGATTGCACACACAATTATGTCTAACCCTAGATTAAGGGACTTATTAAATAGGAGATTAAGATACACAAAGACCCCTCTAACGGCTATAAATGACTCATCAGCAGAAATGAGCTTCTTGGAACTTTAAACCATTTATGCTTTGTCCATGATTAACCCATGTAATAAGCACTGCTTGAACATAACTTGAAGACCATTAGCAATTGATAGAATGACATGTTTGCCACAGATTAATACCCCAAAATTTAACATTCCCCTTAATCGATGGGCAAACATATCAAACAATATCAATTTTTCACACAAGAATTTATCTTTGATAAGCAGGGAGGTTTTTGTAAGTATGTCTGCAGTTTGGTTTGAAGAGCCAATCTTTTGGCATTTATAACACCTCTTGCAATTTTTTCCACGATGAAGTGAACATCAATTTCAAAGTGTTTTGATCTTTCATGGAAAAGCAGGATTGATGACAAGTTGTAAAGTAGATTTGTTATCACAAAAAGATTAACAGGAGATTGATATCAACTTTTAGATCTTTTAAGATTTTTGAATCCAAATAATTTCACGAGCAACGATAGACATAGATCTATACTCGCTTACATGGAAGATTTTGAAAGAGTGTTTTGTTTTTACTTTTCCATGAGATCAAACAATCATTAAAGAAAACACAATAACTTTGTGATGATTTTACGGTTTTCTTGCATTTGGCCCAATCTGCATCACTATATCCTTCAAGATGATTTTCGAGTTCTTGAAATTGTACCTTAGACCTTTTTGGAGCTCCTTTTAGATATCTCGAATATTGAGGCACATTCTAGATGAGATTTCAAAGGAGAATGCATATATTGTGCTAGACAATGAGCGAGTATGAGATATCGGTCTTGTATGGGTGAGATAGATAAGTTTCCCAAGTAACCCGATAACCGATGATGTTGACAAGTAAGGGATCATCGGCGGTGGGAATGTATGGAAGGACGAGTTGGGTTCCATAGGAGTGGACACAGGTTTGCACCCAAGAAGACCAAATTCTTTGAGGAGTTCAAGCGATATTTTCTTTGAGTGAGACATATGTCATTCCAGTTTTAAAACCTCAATGCCAAGAAAATATTTTAAGTTTCTCAAGTCTTTGATATGAAATTTTGATTTTAGAAACTCTTTGAATAGGTTTATCTCATCAATACGGTTTCAGTCAGGACAATATCATCCACATAAACAAGCGGGCAATAAACTTGTTATTCTCTGTTTTGGTGAACAAGAGTGATCATTGATGATTGAACAAAGTTATTTTCCTTTAAAACACTAACAAGTTTTTCATTCCATTTCACAGGAGCTTGTTTTAGGCCATATAGAGACTTGACAAGTTTGCAAATTTTATTCTTATTGTTCTCATTCTGAGAACCCTTAGGGATGGTCATATACATATCCTCATCAAGATCTCCATACAAGAAAGCATTGTTAACATCAAGTTGAAAAAGAGGCCATTTGTTTTTCACGACTAAGGCAATAAGACATCTAACGATGAGACATTTTCTAGCAGGAGAAAAGTTTCATCATAGTCTATTCCTTCCTTTGGTTATAACCTTTAACAACTAATTTAGCCTTGTATCTATCAACTTCACCATTGGCTTTATATTTGATTTTAAAGATCCATTTGTAACCAATGGGAGTTCTATTAGGAGGAAGATCAGTTATATCCCAAGCATGATTTTCATTTAAGGCCTCAATTTCAGAGTTCATAGCATCAACCCAATTACTATCAAGAGGTAGGTTCAATACTTTTATTAAGACTAGAAGCAAAGCAGTAATTTTCTTTGTTAAGGTTAGAGTAATTGACAACCTTTTCAACACCATATTTGACTTTCCCTTCTACAATAAAGTCATTAAGATTACTGGGCAACTTAGAAACTCGGTTGACCTTCTAGCGGCGATGGTGGCAAGCCTCTTTCTTGTTCGAGTTCGATTTGAATCGGATGATGTATCGTGAGAATCGGAAGATGCATCGGCGAGGATGTGATTCATGTGATATGGTGCCCTCGGGTGTGTATTATCATCTATAGATGTTGCAACAGTTCATCATCCTAGTAGGATGACTCAACAACGTGCCATCATCATAGGATGTCACTCTCCCTTCATCATTGGGACTTATTTGTGAGTCAAAGAAATTTTTGTGATTTAAATCTTTAAGCACATAAGTTTCAACAAAGGTTTTGACAAAGTATTTTTCATTTTGAAGGAAAACAGTTTCATAAAATTTGACATCTACGGAATAAAAGATATTTTTGTTTCTAAGCTCAAAAGTTTATAACCTTTTTCTCATTTGAATAACCAATAAAGACACTTTTCTCGGACCTACTACCAAATTTATCGAGATGTTGAGAATGGTGGCATAGCATAAGCGACCAAAGACTCAAGGATAGAGAGTGAAGGTCATGCCCATACACAAGGGAGAAGGGAGACTTGCGGACAACTTGAAGAGGTAACTGTTTATGACATAAGCGGCGGTTAGAACACATTCGGGCCAAAGATATAGAGGTAATTCCCACGAAACATAAGGGATCTAGCCACATTAAGGAGATGCCTATGTTTCCTTCTGCAATACCATTTTGTTGTGGTGTATAAACACAAGAGGTTTGATGTAAAATTCCTTTTCATGAAAGAAGTGTTGAAGTTTGTTATTGACAAATTACGTCCCATTATCATACGAATATCTTAACATTGTGTTCAAATTAATTTGATAGCATGTGAGTAAATTTAACAATGGAAACATAAACATCATCCTTTCCTTAGGCATATACACCCGAACTGACTCTAGAATAGTCATCAACAATGGTTAAAAATATTTGTAACCATCTCGCTAGTGACTTTATATGGTCCCCATACATCTAGATGAACAAGTTGACCAATTTTAGTTGACTTGTGTTCACTTAGAGGAATGGTTCCTGGTTTGTTTAGCTTTATTGCAAGTATCACAAAGATGGTCGATTCGGATGTACTATCAAGTTTAAGAGTGGGTTTAAGTATATGTAGGACTTGGTCGGAGGATGACCAAGTCTTTGATGCCGAGATTTCTAGAAACATGACAAAGCAGATATGCGGTTATTAGAAGTAATCTTACATGTAGAATCAATATCAAACATATATAACCCATTGCATTGTTTACCAATCCCACAATCCTTTTTGATGTAAATCCTGTATATAGCAATTAGATTCATTAAACCCAACAAACATCTTATTGTCTCTAGCAATCTTATGAGCAGACGACAAACATACATTGTACTCGGGAACAACGAACATCAAAAGAGTTAGGTCATTATTGACCTTTAAATCACCAATTTTAGTAATTAAGGCACGAGTACCATTGGGATGTCCAGCAGTTAGACCAAGATTTGAAATGTCAATGACATTAATTAAAATTTTTGAACACGGTCATGTCTTGATTTGCACAGTCAACAATCCAACCAAGGCGATGTTTCGGATAAGGTTTTGTGTTGTTGTTAAAAATTTCTTGAAGTTTATGTTAAACTTGACACGCCATTAAAGAAAGTTCACGAAAATTTTTTTACGCCATGTTGGCATTAGCGAAGACACATTGTTGTCATTAAGAAGACTCATAAGTGCGGAGAGCATTCATTAGACAAAGAGGCAGGAGAGTTGCTAGCTCTATTATCGGTGATATGATTAGTATCGGTGGAAACATTATTCTTCTTGTGCGGTTTAGCATTAAAGTTCCTTTTGACATATCAGCGGGATAGCCAACAAGATCATAGCATCTATCAACAGTGTGACCGGGTTTTTGCGGTTAGTACATTTGAGATTCATGTTTGGTCCTCTGTTATTAGAGTTGTTGCCGACATTAAAACCGAACCTTTATTAAAATTGTTGTTGTTAGATCCTTTTTGTTATCAAAAATTTTCCACTATCAAAAGTTTTTGCGGCAAAAGCGGTGGCATTGGGTTTAGCGAACTATTCTCGGATGACACATTTACGAGATTCTTCTCCGAGACAACGAGAAAGCAGTTTGACATTAGGCAAAGGGTCTCGGTTAAAATATTACTTCGATAGGAACATAAGTGTCATCAAGACCCATAAGAAATTGCATTAATTTGATTAGGCGATTGTGTTTTTCAAAATGTTTTGCGACCTCACAAGTGCATGGAGGCAAGCTAATCATACAATCAAATTGTTTCCATAAAGAGTTAAGGTTGTTGTAATAATCGGCAAGAAAAGACCCACTTTGACTAAGAGAGTTTATATTTTATGCAAATTAAAAATAGTTGAACCATCAACCTTATCATAAGTATCTTTAAGATCATTCCACATTTCATAAGCGGTTTAGCATAGATAGCACCAAACAAATAATTCGGGATGAGAGAGTTAAGAATCCGGTAACCACAACGAGTTATAAGTATCCCATTGATTAGCAAGACTAGGGTTTGAGTCATCTCTTATGCAAGTACCATCAATAAACCCTAACTTATTATGATTCCTTAAGGCAAAGGTCATGGCCATATTCCATATTTTATAATTTTCAGTTCCAGTGAGTTTGATAGAAATAATGGGAGTACCATTGGTGTTATTGGGGTGTAAATACAAAGCATCACCAAAGGATAAGCTTTTCTCAGTGGAAGAACCACCACCACCACCAATATTATCATCACCAACAGCCATAATGCAAACAATAAGACAGACAAAAACACAGACAGAGATAATAGCAAGAGCAGATAGACGGAAAAAGAAATAAATAAGACTTTGTAATTAAGAAACAACAAGTACCAAGCACGTGGATTTGGGGTAAACCAGGCGGTATTCATACCACTCGGAGGTGGCGGATCAAGATGTTAGTCTACCCGTTTGCACCACAAAGACTTAAGTCTTGTTTGTTTGAAGAAGAGATTAGACTTAGACTTACGAGCAATATGCGTGGAAAGAACAAATCACAATAAGAAATAACCGGTGATTATGCCAATAGCAATAACCCCAAACCACCAACTTGTTCTTTGAAGAGATGTCCCCAGTTTCTATGAAGAAACCCTTGGATAGTGAATCAATAATGATAATGAGCACGATGCTCGATACCATGTCGAAAGTATCGGCAACAATAAATAAACAATAGAACCTTTATTCAAACCTAAGCCTCAATAGTCGGCTTAGATTAAATCTACAATAGTATCCAAAGTGTTACAAGATCGATTAATGTCAATGAGACAATAACCATACAAATATAAAGAAGAGACAAGATCGGTTGAGATGATCGAGAAAGAAGAGAATGTGAGACAATGACTGCACACACAGTTGTTTCTAACCCTAGATTAAGGGACTTATTAAATAGGAGATTAAGATACACAAAGACCCTCTAACGGCTATAAATGACTCATCGAGAAATGAGAAATGCTTGATGAAATGAGCTTCTTGGAACTTTAAACCATTTATGCTTTGTCCATGATTAACCCCATAATAAGCACCTTGACCGAACATAACTTGAAGACCATTAGCAATTGATAGAATATGATTAATACCCCAAAATTTAACATAGGGTCATGCGGGCTCGATATTTAAGGGTTTTGGAGTTACTTGGGATAGATGGAAATTATATTGAACAAGATTTACCTCATAGAGTTGCAACAATTTGGGATAAACCAAGATGTTTGGCAAGAACCCCATGTATGCGGGTGTTACAGGCTACATCAGATTTTAGGTCATTGATAGAATACATTCATTTCATGTAACTTTAGTTAGCTAAACATTTCTTTTGTGCAACACCCTTTTAAAAATACCCCATGAATGAATGGAAAAATTTAACGCTGCTAAGGATTTAAATCCCTTTTGGTTAGAAAATTGGAGAAATGAGAATTGTTAGTATTCGTAATATTTTTTCATTATATGTTTTTTTTTTCTTTTTCTTTTTCAACTTATATTTGTAATTTAGTTCCAAACATAAGTTTTTTTTTAAATAAATACATTTTTAAAAAATAATTTTTAAAAAAAAATATTTTTTTTAAAAGAATACATTTCCAAAAAAAAATTAAATACATTTTATAAAAATATTTTTTTAAGAAAATAAGTTTTTTTTAAACTAAATATTTTAAAAAAAAAACAAGTTTTAAAAAAAAATAATAAATACGTTTTTAAAAATATATTTTTTAAAGAAAGTACATAAATTTTAAAAATAAATTAAAAAAAGGTATATATTTTTTAAATATTTTCTTTTAAATAATTTTTTTAAAATATTTTTTTAGAATTGTTATTTAGAAAAATTAAAAAATAATTTTTAAAAAAAAAATCAACAAACAAATACATGTGAGCCTTATATGACAAAATATTATTTAAATAATTTTTTTTTCATTTCTCGGGTCAAATATCTGTTGTTACCAAACATTAGAATTGAACAAAATTCTCTATTGATTTCTATTCTCTGAGATTCTATTCTCTGCTTCATTTCATTTCTTTGAAATTCTCTTTACCAAATGTGCCATTAAATGTGTATTTTCCATCTCGATCTGAGCCATATGCCACTTTTATACACTCTCAGTCTTATTGAAGATAAAGTTTGAAGTTTTCGTCAAAGAAAAATTTCTAGAATCAAAAATACAAACATAAAAAGTGAAGAAATATCAAATTTCGATACCAACATTTCACAATCCCCTACTTTTTCTTGGGGGATGGCAACTGCCAGTATAGTAAACATAATACTAATCCACGCACATATTGTCCCTCTCTACACTATGGTATATATAACTTAGCAACATTTTTCTTCTCTAACCAATGGTATAGATATTTGTTCCGTTCTCTGCCCTATATGTCATGGTGATGTCGAAACGGTTAATCACATCTTCTTCAATTGTCAGATGGCAAGAGATTTGTGGGCTTTATTGGCGAAATGGTGGGATTTGGATATTCCGATATCGCTAAAATTATAGAGTGGTACGATTGGCGATTATTTGCATATCCCTAATAGGGCGCTTGTTTCTTGAAGGCGTTGGGGAACGCTTTTGTGGTATATTTGGAGCTTTGTAATCGCTGCTTTTCTCTAGTTCTCCTCTAAGAAGGAGATGATATGGGACGCTATTATTTCTCAATCTTTTTATGGATTTCTTCTAGAAATCCTAAGCTTATGTTTAGTTGGTTAGATTGGTTAAAAACCCTTTAGTTTTGACTACTTCTTTGTAAGCTTCTTTTCTAGCTTTTGCTAGCCTTATAATAACCGCCGTTCAAAAAAAAACCAATGCGGATTTAATGTTAAAATACTTTTCATTAATTGTATACTAAGGTATCTAAATATAATGTGCAGATCGAATGTATACCATTTATATGGTCGTGAGACCATATATCCTTCAAAAGCTACTTGAGCAGATGATACATTTGTTGATTTCACGGTACATAATATGAAAGAATAGTATTGAAGATTGTCGGGGCCAAAGTTGCAAGTGTGGATAATGTATTTAAGAAAAGTCGATAAGAAGTTTTATTGAGTCGGTGGACCTACCTTATCGTAGGTGGTGCCGAGGCTGATGGAATTTTATACTCATAACAAGTATATATAAAACAAATAACATCATCAAAGCATGCAGCGGAAGACAATAGGAATAATATATGTAAATAATTAACCAAAAAAGAAAGTGCGTACCTTTTAGCAATTCAAGAATCAAACGTTGATTAAACAAGAACAAAACCAAAACCCTAATAATTAGGGTTTATCAATTCGACCCAAACACAAGAATCGACCACCAAGATTCACAAGCTCAAGCGTGCTTGTCCTTCGTTCTTGTACACACGTACTAATAGCGATTTGATGTGGAAAAGCTAGTTCCTTGAATCACAAATAAAACCAACACTTGTATCTTTGAGTTAAGCAAAAATCGAAAACCCTTGGGGTGAGGGTGTTTCGACCGGCCACACAAAGAGGGAGAGAGGAGAGGAGAAATTAGGTTATTGGTGATCCAAGATTAAGTTATGAATGAATACAAGGGTTTGTATTTATAGGTAACTTAACTTGATGACCAAGTTTGTGTGGGATTGGGTTTGTAAACCCCAACCTATCGGCCTAGGCTCCCAAAAGGGATTCTAGAACCTTCCGCTTCTAATTTCATTCTTAGTCCTTCTAGTTAATATTTAACTATCGTTATGTTTTATTTAGTGACTAATAATTAATAATAATAACGTTTATTTATATTAATTATGTACATCAATTCTCATACATAATGTGTGCAATCCCGAAGTCTCGAGTTCGAATCCGGACATACTATTATTTAAATATCCATAAAACCTTTCAGCTCCCACTTGGATATTACTAAATATAGTAATGACATTGGTTAGTCTAGCTTTCACACGCCAACGCCCCAGATCAAATCGAGTATGGTCTCCTGGAAAAAACCATTTAATGATTCATCATTTTTACTTATCCTTTTGTTACTAATACTACATTAACTATGAATATGGATCAAGTCATTTCATAAGTTAACATTCATTTCTCGTTGTATATGATTGAACAAGATTACCAAATCATCGAGCGTATTCGAGATAGATCTTGGGTATGGCCATACAAACATCTTGTCAACCCTACGAGGGCCCAAATATAGTATTATGCTTTGAAACAAATTCAAAGAAAAAATTCTCTTGACTACAAACATAACTCATGAATTTTGCAACACTTCCTAAAATAGCCCTTATAAGCGCCGATTCTGGATAGCGTTAGACTATCTTACACAAATGCACTACATTCATATCGTTATCGGTATCTCAAGTCCGAGGATAAACACTTCATGATATACTTAATGACAAAGACCCATAAAGTATCATCATATAAAGTTGGGATGAGTCCTATATTCAATTCATTGAATATCATGTGAATCTGGTATGTCCCACGCATCAATATACTTTAAAAGTATATTCTACCAAAACTCGATTTGTCTTAATTCAATGACATTCCCACATCATTGATCGACAACGGACTATTTAGAATAACATAAGTTACTCATGGATTAAACATGCAAATATAGGATATAATATTAAGAAAATGAAAAATAAACATAAACAACTATTTTATTTCATTAAAGTAATATTTGTTCATAACATCCTTTATCCAAATACTAATCACAGATCCGCATGAAACTACTAGCTAAACGAAGTCCTATCCCATCAAGCATGGTCGGTAAGTTTATCTTTTGGCAAAGGCTTCGTAAAGGGATCGACTAGATTATCATCGTATGAACTTTGAGTAGATTGATTTCACCTATGTCGACTTGTTCTCGAACATAGTGATATCGACGAGGAAAATGTCTGGCGCCTTCATGACTCCAGGCTCATCGGCAAATGTTATTGCAGCAGAGTTGTCACATACACATTTAAAGGTAATTCGATTGAGGGCATTACTCCGAGTCCCGAAATGAATTTCCTAATCAAACACTTCCATCGCGACTTCAAGCGACTATGTACTCACACGTAATAGACATCGCAACCGTTGTTTGCTTCTTGCTCTTCCAATCAGCTGCTCCTCCATTAATGACAAAGACATAACCCGTCGAGACTTCGTATCATCTTTATCGGTTTGGAATGACGCATCGCAAAAACAGAACATCAAGTTACGCATCTGGATTTCCTCCATACACTAGAAACATATCTTTAGTAGCCCTTAGATACTTAAGAATGTTCTTAACGACTGCCGATGTTTCACACTGGTTACGTTGATACCGCGTGGTGATGTTACGTGCAAACGCCACATCGGGCCTTCTACATCTTACATCATACATGATAGATCCTACTGTAGAAGCATAAGGAACTTTCTCATGTATTCCACCTCGGCCAGTGTTGGCCGCATAGTTTATTACTTAAGCCATGTTCAACTTGCATCGGCAAATATCCTTCTTGGAATTTTGCATACTAAATCTCTTCAATATTTTATCAATGTAAGCACTTTGGCTTAGTCCAATTAACCGCCTTGATCTATCTCGGTAGATCTTGATTCCCGAATAAATCTTGCTTCCCCTAAGTCCTTCATAGAAAAGCACTCTCAAGATAAGACTTTACATCTTGCATACTTGGAATGTCTTTTCCCATGATCAATATGTCATTGACATATAAGACAAGGAAAATAACATTACTCCCACTAGCTTTGTGATACACATGGCTCATCAAGATTTTGAGTGAAACCAAATTTCTTGATTTCTTCATCAAACTTCTTGTTCCATTGCCTTGATGCTTGCTTCAATCCATAAATGGATCTTTGAAGTTTGCATACACGCTCGAAACTTTGGATTCACAAACCCTTGAGGTTGCGCGATATAGATGTCCTCATCTAGGCGACCGTTTAAGAAGCGCTTTGACATCCATTTGCCATATCTCATAGTCATAGTACGCAGCTATGGCTATAAGAATCTAATAGCTCTAATGTGCGCTACAGGAGAAAATGTCTCCTCGTAGTCTACCCCATAGGTTTGAGTATAACCTTGAGCTACAAGACGAGCTTTATAGGTGTGTGCATTGCCATCCATGTCGGTCTTTATCTTAAAGAGCCACTTACTTCCAACTACCTTAGCATTTGGAGGTAAGTCAACCTCTATCCGACTTCGTTATCTTTCATGGATTGCATTTCCCATTCATTGCAACTCGCCATTTTTCCTTTTCGGGACTCATCATGGCGGCTTTATAGTTAGCGAGTTCACCAAGATCCCTAACATATTTTCCTCGGCTTCTACGTTGAGACATAGGCCTTTCAGTGCACGCGTAGCCCTGCGGATCTCGAATGGGAACCACTTCAATCTCGGGTGGAGCCTGGACTTTCAAGTTCTACTTGAGGTTGGCTAGTGTTTTCGAGAAGGTGTTGTATCTTCTTGATCATCTTCGGATCATAAACTCTCCCATCGAATTCATGAGATATGAGATCCTTTTCAAAAGTCTCCATACCTAGCAACAATTACTTTGTTTTCGGTGGAAAGTAAAGTAGTAACCCATAGTTTCCTTTGGGTATCCTACGAAGACACACTTAATGAGATCTTTGTTGCGACTTATCGGTGAGTCACGTTTAACAAACGCCTCACAACCCAGACCTTTAAGTAAGACAAGTTGGGAGGTTTCCCATACCACACTTCATAAGGAGTCTTATCAACCTTCTTAGTTGGAACCATATTCAATATGCGAACAACGGTTTCTAAAGCATAATCCCAAAAGGATAAGGAAGAGTTGTAAGATTAAACATCGATTGAACCATGTCAAGCAATATACGATTCCTTCTCTCGGATACACCATTTTTTGTGGAGTATATGGAGATGTGAGTTCTTGGACAATACCACACTCGACTAGATAATCTTTAAACTCTTGGCTTAAATATTCACCACCTCTATCGGATCGAAGAGCTTTAATCTTCTTTCCTAGTTGCGTTCTACTTCACTCTTAAAAACCTTAAATGTTTCAAAGACTTGATGTTTATGTTTAAGTAAATAAACATAACCATAACGATTGAAATCATCGATAAAGGTTAAGAAGTAGCTAGCACCCTTTCTTGACACATGTCTTAGTGGTCCACATACGTCGATGTATCACACCAAGAAGATCGAAGCCCTTTCTAAACTATTTGTAAAGGTTTCTTGGTCATCTTCCCGGATATGCAAGATTAGCATTTATCAAATGATTCATCATTGATGTCTTGCAAAAGCTCATCGTGTTGCAAATTGTTGCATGCGTTTCTTGCCTATATGAGCAAGTCTACAATGCCAAAGAAATGAAGAATCCAAATCACCTTTGATTCTTTTATTATTGATGCTAAAGGCAATTATTTTATCAATCACATTATCATGCAAATCAATTTCAAACACACCATTCTTTGGAATAACATTAAAGTAAAAACACCATTTAAAGCAGAAATTCCATAATCGATAAATGTATGAAGCGAAACCAATATCTTTTAACAAGGAAAGCGAAACGACACCCCTAACAATGGAAGGTGCGTAATGACAATCGTTTAATACGATTACTAAACCGAAGGTAAAACTAAATCAAACGTGCCTATAGCTTCAACGATCGCATGTGCTCCATTACCCGTGCGGTATTAACGTCCATAGGCAAGCTTCCTTGCTCCTCTAAGTCCACGAAGTGTATTACATATGTGAATACCACATCCGGTATCATATACCAGAATTTATTTTATGAGGAAAAGCAAATAATTATATCATCAAAGAGTACACGGCATCGGCGCGGTGCCAATATTTTTATACCTCTTATTCGCAACTCATCAAGGTACAATGGACAATTCCTCTTCCAGTGTCCAACCTCGGTGCGATGATGACAAGCTGATCCTCTTGGATTCTCACGCTTTTGGGAGGGTACTTCTTGGGTTCTTGGCGATAAGTCATAACTTGTTTTCCTTATCAACTTTACCCTTACCTTTCCCTTTCTTGTTCGCTAGCGGCTTATTAGGCTTAGAAATTTTACCCTTACGGATGGTCAAAACCGCGGTGTAGAGGCCTTCTTGGGCAAACCTTTTTCGTAATCAATGAGCATTGCATGTACCTCATCGATTGTCTTCCCGTGCAATGCATATTATAATTGCGCAGCGAAACCATCAAATTCCTTGTTAAGGGATCATTGATCGAGCCAATTTGTATGTCATTAGGGTAGACATAGTTCAAACGCCCAACCGGTCTATGTAACTCATCATTTCCGGCGTTGGCGCTTACAGGTTTCCTTCTCCTTGCTTGCAACTATGAAGAGCATCAATCAAGTCATACTGACTCTACGATCACGGGCTTTTCAAACAACCTTTGCAATTCTTCCGGCATGAGATTAGGAAGTAATTCTCAAATTGCTTTTGCAAGCTTGAGTTCATACTCCGAGCATAATCGAGCAACCTCATTATACTTGTCATACTCAGTTGCCATGCAACTCGTGCTTGAAGTAGCATCAGCTGCAGTTCGGGAGGACAAGGCGTAGTCAAATAATTGAGTCTTTTGGCAATCCTCAAGACAATTACGAGTTGCCGATACCAATCATTGAAATTGCGCTACCGGTCAATTTCTCTCGATCAAAGATAGATTTGAGCGATGAGGCTAGTGCGAGAGATTCGACTTGAGCCATTTCTACGTAAATAAAAGTTCAAAAGTTAGTACTTTCGATAAGTAAACATTCAAGAAAATAAAATACCCTTTGGTCAATATTCATATTAACCATAGTATTTTCCTTGAATATTGGATCCTCATTATCATAGTTCCACCACATCGGTTGATGCGCTAGTGGTGAAAGTATAGAATAGTGTCGTTGAAAAGCGATAATTGACAAACAAGTTTTCAATTCCAAAATTATGGGATTTACAATTTTGCCAAAACAATTAATGCAAAACGTAAGCATGTTTTATCCCATATTATGCCTTAAGTTATAGGTCTCACTAACTAACTTAATTAAGTTGTCTAATTTAGAAAGCGCAAATCATAAAGTCGAGGTCTCACACAACAAAATAATTCACCTTGTTATTGTAATCTAGATCAAGGTCTCACATAACTAAATTACAACTTCAAGTGTTTCATTTCATTAGATGGCATAAACTTAAATTTAAAGGGTACAATTTTTGATGTGTAATCAAAACTTATGTATAAAGAAGCATGCATACAACTTTATAACATAATATTTTTCAAAAAACTTACATAAAGATTTTAATTGCTAAGATTGAATTCTACAAAGTTTTAATCGATCGTTGAGAAACTTACAACTTTGCACTAAGATGCTTCGTACATTGAATGGTTATACTATGTAGCTCAATCGAAGCATGAGGCGAGAGGACCGAGGTAGCGCAAAGGCATAACCTTAGACATCCATTCGGTGAGGCGTGCTCACTTCTTAAATACCCTTTATAGTTTGTTCTAGTGGGTGAGCCGTTCTAACCATTTAGTACGATCGCATCAATCGATTAAAAGTTCAAGAATAATTCTTAGATAACAAATCAATTTAGCCATTATTTAGTCCATTTAATTTTCTATTCAAAAACCCTTTTGCTTACTAACATGTCAAAACAATATATAAACAAAAAGCATTTTAATAAAAATAAATACACTCAAATAATATAAACATATAACTAAACAATTTTAACATATGTAAAAACAATTAGCCACATGCATAATTATTTCAATAAACTCTAATAACAATTCTAGGCATAAATAAATGCATACATTAACTAGGACTTTCATCTATAGCGTAGATGAGCCACATACATCGACGAGTCGATTCGTAAGCCGAAGTTAATAGTATACCAATTAGCACATAACTAATTTTATTAGTTATAATTGAGGTCTTCCCAATTCAATAATTATTAAATAAATAAAACATGTGTATCATAACAATTAATCAATAAACAAAAACAATACTCCATGGCAAAACATGCATGTTCCACCATGGATTCCGCATAACAATTATCACCAAAGATACGCATATTACATGGCACATAACAATTATTCATTAATTAACCACATAAAATAAGCATGCAATCCTAGGGTTTCTACAAGTTTTACAAAATTAAAACCTAATTAAATAAATATAGGGTAATCGACCCATAATAAATAAAATTAGGGTTTGAATTCAAAACCTAGAAACCATAAAAACATGCATATAATCATAAAGATTCAATTTTATGTGTTTACGTAATTAATTACATCATATTAACGACTCGTGATGCCCTTTGTTGGAATTTTATACTCATAACAATTATATATAAAACAAATAACATCATCAAAGCATGCGTGGAAGACAATAGGAATAATATATGTAAATAATTAACCAAACAAGAAAGTGCGTACCTTTTAGCAATTCAAGAATCAAACGTTGATTAAACAAGAACAAAACCAAAACCTAATAATTAGGGTTTATCAATTCGACCCAAACACAAGAATCGACCACCAAGATTCACAAGCTCAGCGTGCTTGTCCTTCGTTCTTGTACACACGTACTAATAGCGATTTGATGTGGAAAAGCTAGTTCCTTGAATTACAAATAAAACCAACACTTGTATCTTTGAGTTAAGCAAAAATCGAAAACCCTTGGGGTGAGGGTGTTTCGACCGACCACACAAAGAGGGAGAGGAGAGGAGGTGATCCAAGATTAAGTTATGAATGAATACAAGGGTTTGTATTTATAGGTAACAACTTGATGACCAAGTTGTGTGGGATTGGGTTTGTAAACCCAACCGATCGGCCTAGGCTCCCAAAGGATTCTAGAACCTTCCGACTTCTAATTTTATTCTTAGTCCTTCTAGTTAATATTTAACTATCGTTATGTTTTATTTAGTGACTAATAATTAATAATAATAACTTTTTATTTATATTAATTATGTACATCAATTCTCATACGTAATGTGTGCAATCCCGAAGTCTCGAGTTCGAATCCGGACATACTATTATTTAAATATCCATAAAACCTTTCAGGAACCACCTTAGCCAACCAAATCAGTATAGAGGTTATGTATGAAGGTGTTTCGGGAACTACCTTAGAAAGATGCCGGGAACCACCTTAGGATGACATTTTGGTAGAAAGGAACATAAAAGGAAGGTAGATCTTCTTGATTTGTTAGGTTTGGTCCCAATCGTGACCGAGCATGACCTCGTCACATCGACTTTCTCTCTCAACGACCGAGACCGACCAAGTTGCCACAATCGATGACCAAGGTGTTTTTTTTAGGTTTCTTGTGTCGCCATTAATAATGATGGTTCATCGTCTTCTAAGATAAGGTTTGATTGTTCTGAGTTGTTGGTGGACTTTTACAATTTTTCTTGAAATGTCGGGTTTCCATAATTGTAACATTTCAAGTTCTTTTTATCCCACTCACCTTTATTCTTTTTGTGAGTTGAGTTTCCTCCAATCGAGTTATCTCTATTTCCTTATTTTGCCAATTACCTCGTGAATAGTTTGATCTACCCTATATTTGGTAAATCGTTTCTTATTTCTAGAGTGTTCACTTTGTGCGAATAATAGGTTATCTTGGCTTTCTACTTGTCCTCCCTTTCGGAGTTTTATTCTCTCCTCGAATGCCTTAAGTTTTCTGCGATCTCATCTAACGTTATGTCATCGAGATCATTCGTCGTTCTATGGATGCTACTATTTGAATGAACCTATCGGTGTGGAATCTAATAGTTTTCGTACTAAAGTGATTCATCCAATGCTTTTCCTAATTCTTTAGCCTTCGTGGCGTGGCCGTTCGGTTTGGTAAATGCATCCACCGTTTCATCCTCCTTCATTTGAAGGGTCGAAATCAATCATCAATGATTGTAACCGTGCTTGTTGCACTTTCTCTTCTCAACGTGTCTCTTTCTTAATGAATTCCATAATTCCTTTCTTTGTTTTGCAACTTGCTACTTGTAAGATCACATCTTGGTCAATGCTTGATATAGGAAGGCGATTGTTGCCTTATCCTTCTTAACATCTCTTGGTGTATCAACCTTAGGTTCTATTGCTTTCCATAAACCTTGAGCTTCTAGTATCACCTTAATTTGTATAGTCAATGTGTAGTTTGTGGCTTTGAGTTTTAGGCATTGATCTTTGTGTCATAGGGGTTCACGAGTTTTGGTGCGATGTTCACGCCACTTGCATCGTCACCGGCATATTGATGGTACTTATGATCTTCACTTTCTACTTTCTATGGGGATTCTAACTAAGTATTGGTATTCTTAATACTACGGGAACATAAATAGTTATCCGGGAATCTAATAGTACGGGATCAATATATAGTTCTCGGGATTTACTAGTAATGTAAAATAATGATCTATAATATCTAAAGTATAATAGAGAAATCCAAAGTTTTGAATTTGTGACCTCGTTGTTGTGTATTAAACACAGTCGTATTCCCACTTGTGTCGGTACTTGAGTATAATACCAACCACTTTCTTTCTTTCCCACTTTCACTAAAACCAATTTGCGTACACCTTTGATGTTGTCGAATTGCCTTCAGTTTACTTTTTCTTTCACCACGTTGTCTCTCTTCTTTCGTTTGTGTCGATGTATAATGTTTTGCCTTCGAACTCTTGGTCTTGGCTATTTTCCGAACACAAATATCTTCCAAAATACCTTTCGGTATTTTCCAAAGAAACAAGTCAATTACTTGTTCTTTCCTCTACCACTATGAATGGTAATATCCTACGTTGCTTGTCTGCGTTCCACAACACTTTCTCTTTACTTTTGTTCCACACCGAATGTGCTTCACCCAAAAAATACCTTTCGGTATTTTTCCAACAAAAACCCACAAGTGATCAAGTCGTGTTTTTTGTTAATAGTCTTTATATCGCTAGCGTCTCTTCTTCCAAAAACAATCCTTGATTGTTTTTTCTAACCGGTTGTGTTTTCTTCTATCTCCAAGCAACCCCTCATTTTCTCTTCTTGTATATGCGGTATTATACAAGGTATCCCTTCTTTTGTTGCTGCGTTCGAGGGACTACAACAGAAATCCGACACCACTAAGATATGGTGTCCTTTGGTTTGCAAATTTCGACACAAATATAAATCGTATACTACTTATCTTATGTCCTAGTTATCCAAGTAACGTATTCCTTTTCCTGAAACAAAGTTTCAGCGTGTATTTCTTCTTCCAGAACCAAGGACGGCGCTTGTGTTTCGGTTTGGTTCTCTTCTTCTTCGTTGGGTTTTACGGTTTTGTGTGTATCTAGTTAATGAGTTCGGTTTTGATTTTGTCTCGCTAAACAAGGGTTTGGTTTGATATTGCCTCGTTAACAAGAAATCTGGTGTTGAGATGATGATGTAACGAGATGTAACTAAGGCTCTTGATGCCAAATGTTGGTCCCTAACGTGTATGAATTGAGTCGATATGAAATATGCAAACAATAACAATAAGAACTTTGAATAACTAATCGTCTAACTTCGTAACGTTACATGTATGTACGTATATATACTATTCGAATGGGTACATTTCCAAACGACAATCGGTTAGAAGTAACCGTTTATAACCGATTTTTCTATAACTGTTTTCTATAACTACCCATAACCGTTTTCTTGGGTTATGTAGCGCCATCAACCGCTATTCGGTTGGCATCTTTAAAACGAGCAAGTATGGTCCTTTGAGTTAGAAGCAATGGCGAGATTATTAGTTTACACCACATTCCATTGTCTTAAACGTTATCTTGTGATTAATATACTTTACCAGTTTACCGGGGTAACCCTTTAACCAAAAAAAAAAAAAAAAAAAACCTCATACCACCTCAGAAAAAGATGACAGGCGATCCTTTCAAACACGGTTATCTAGTTTTCAGTTTCACAAACAAAAGGAATCTATTTTAAGGTACAACTGTTGTCATAAGTCCAATGACCTTGTTGGTTTATGGATATATTTAATATGTGTATGACCGGATTCGAACTCGAGACCACGGGATTGCACACTTTACGTATGAGACTCGATGTTTAAATAATTAATATAAAATATTATGTTTAATTATTAAATTCACAATAAACGACTTAACGAGCGATAAGTTCTTATCGAAAGTGACTATCGGTCGTTAAATGTCAACGGGATATGAAGAAAAGTAAACAAGCCAAGAGACGGTTTTAGGAACCCTCTTTTGGGCTTGTTTTTGGCCGAAACTATGGAATCCCACATCGGAAACCATAGTAAACTTGACATCTACCATAAGGCTATAAATACATTTCCTTGTATTCATCCTTTGGTACACTAGATTTCAATAGAGGGCCAAACTTCTTCTTTTCTTCCCTTTTGTCTTGGTCGACGAGTGAATCCCCATTGTAAGGGATTTACGGTGACCTTGAGCATAACAAAGATGTTTGGTTATTCTATTGTGATCAAGAACTAGCATTCGCATCGAATCGCTAATAGTGCGTGTGTACAAAAGCGTGGTGTAACACACTATTGTTACATCAATTGGTTTGAATTGAAAAGCGGTAAGGTCAATTCGTTAAACCACATAAACCCTAATTAGGGTTCTTGAATTGAAGAGATCTAGCCAATTGCAAGAGGTATGTTACGTTTTATTTTCGGTTAATTAATTATTTGTTATGATTCTAAGTCTTCCGTTGTGTACTACTGTGATGTCTACATGTTATTATTTGTATATCATGTATCTTAAACTCAACAGTGGCATCACGAGCCTTGTATAACAAGTAATTAATTACTGAAACACATAAAATAAAATAAACTGCTTGTGTTATTAATTGTATGCGTAGATCTAGGGTTTGCAAAACCTAAACCCTAATTTTTTTTGGGGGGGGGGCGTTTTTATTTTGGTGCCCTAATTAGGGTTTTGTAAACTTCAGTTTTAATTGGATTAGAAACCCTAGGTTGCATGCAATTTTATGTGTATTGCGTAACTCTATTTAATTGCATTAATTGTTAAGTGTGATTTACATCCATGATAATTACATGCATGTTTTATCATGGATCTGCTTTTATTGTATGTTTTACTTGGTTAAGTGATATACACTAAATATTATGATAGATCTAAAATTGGGAAGACCTCAATTATTATTATTAAATCAATTATGTGCTATGTGGTATGTGTTTGATTTTGACTTACATAATCGATGAATCGATGCATGTGGCTCACCTTGTACTTGTAAACGGGTGAAAGTCTTAATTAAACATATACATATTGATGATCTAGAATTGATTATTAATAAGATTTATCAAAAGGTTTGCATGTGGCTATTTGATATGCATGACTAATTATTATGTTATGTATTCATTGTTTATTTGTTTATTTTTTTAAATACTTGCTTGTTTGTTATATGTAACAAGGGTATTTTTATAAGAAAAATAAACTGACCTAAACAATGGTGAAACATGTATTTTTAAGCATAGTAATCGTAATCGTTTAATTGATTGATTTTTTGCACAAAATAGTTAGAACGGCTCACCCATTAATGACAAAGCGTGTGATGGGTATAAGGTTGGTACGCATTAAATTGTGACCTTAAAGATGAGGGTATGTAATATGCTTCATACGACCGATTCTCCGCTCGTTTGTGCGTCTTAATGGAGCTACCAAGTATTCCTATATGTGTGCATAAAATCTTAAGGGTGATTTACTTTAAATTCTACGCGCCACTTTTGTGGTAATTATCCGAATAACTTGGGTCTTATGACTCATGCGGTGATGAGGATATAGTGGGATTAAAGGTAATTCTTTAATTGGTTTACCAATACCTCGATTAAAGTTTGATGATGAAAAGCTTAAACATTAAAACAAGAATATAAATGTTTTAATAAAACCTATGCTACGAAGATGAATGCATGACATCTTTGTACATATTTGATTTGACATCAAAATTTATTACCCTTAATTTAAGTTATATGCCATCCAACGAAACGGAAACACACGAGATTACCTTTTATTTGCGTGAGCGTGATTTAGATCGTAATCAAAGGGTAAAATATCCACGTGGCGTGAGCGGGCATGGATGATTTTGCGGTTTCTTAAGTTGGACAACTTAATTGAGCTTTGTAGTGAGAACCGACAACTCAAGGCATAAGATGGGGATAAAACATGTTTACATGGCAATTGAAATTGGCTAAATGTAAATCCCATAAATCTAGGAATTGCAATTTGAAAATTGGCAATTGAGGTTCGACTCGTACCATCTTGAATAATTTCATTACTAGCGGATCAAGCGATGTGATGAAACTATGTCAATTGGATCCTAGTTTTCAAGTGAAAATTAAATGGTTATATGTTTATGAACCATGGGTATTTAATTTTCTTGAAAAGGTTAATTATCGAAAATACTAAAATTGAATTTTGTAATTCTTTTGAATGTATAAGCGCAACATTTAACCGTAACGTGGTTTAGTCTTTGATTAGTAAATTGAACCATTACGCTTTCAAACAAATGTTTGATCGAGAATAATTTACCGAAAAGACAAACAAAGTCTCTTTCCATGGGAAAAGAATGAGGCTCAATCCTATTCCTTTTCATAAATGAGAAAGGTATTATAGGAACATTTGAATTGTCTAAATTCTAATGTAACTCATAGCAATGAATTGCATATCATATTTTCCATAAAGATTTCATTACCCTCATTTGGTGAATGAATCCTTTTGTAACAACATGAATGTTGGTTAACCGGAAAACATGTATATGAGTTACTAAATTAGAAGTTAGACTATTTACCATGAAAATTGGTAAAAGGCAAACTAGCATTATTTATCTAGTTGTTTTGCTTTAACCTTTAAAGGTGCTACATACCTTTATGGGCATGGTAGGCATGTTAAGGAAGAAATTGCATACCCAATTTTCAAGTTAATAACATTGATGGATAACCCATCATTCACAGAGTAGAATACACCTTTTAGTACCTAAGTAATGATTACGTATGGTTCTTCAAAGGTGTAGGAAAGTAAAAAGCAAGCAAGTTGTTTTCACTGGTTATGCAACACTTACAATGTTGTTAGATTCAGTGGGAGCATTTGTGTTGCATTACTGAATAAGAAGTTGTTTTATTGATTTCTAATTCAGTGGGAGCTACTAGCCTTATTTCCTGTGTAGTAACCCAGATTATCTTCAAAGATAATTACTTTCCAATTGTAGGCACTTATGTTTTAAGGAGAGTCATGTGCGTTTCCTTACTAATCAATATAGTCCTACATCTACTTGTTATATCTATGACACAAATCATATTAATCAAATAAACGAACGTGTATCGTGTTGTTTATCTGCTACATGATGTTGTTCCATGCACAAGTGGGAGAAATCTTTATTGTGTGCAAGGTACAACACATATAAATATGATTTAAATGGATTCTCTTGACCATAAGGTAAGAGAGTAACGTTCAATAGGAATTATACATTTAAATTTGTATGATTGCCCCATTAAGAACATGTGTCAAGATGATAACAAAGACTACTTTAAATATTTATGTCATTTAAAGAAACACTTGTAGTTACAATTTATGTTACGTGAGAACGTGAACTAGATTGTAGCCCAAGGTAAAATATCCACGTGTCGTGAGAACGAGCATGGATGATTCTGCAGTTTCTTACATTGAACATTTCATGGAATGACATAATTAAATGAAGTAATCTAATACTACTTTGAATTTGAGTATTTGTTGAATGACTTAAATATATGTAGTAAATATTAACTTGAAATATTAATTGAAACCCGAGGCGGTGTTCATAATTACTTTAATTATAAATGTTTATGATTTTGTAAAGTCACAAACATGAAGTCTTTTAATACAAGACTTACAATATAAAGTAAGACGTTAACTTGCTATGTTTTAAGACATATGCATGAAGTCAATGAGTTGATCAATGACTTACAACGTATAGTGGGATTATAACTGTTATGTCTTTTGACTTGGTCAAAAATACTTGTGTTATAATGCATGCAATTGACTTGGTAATTCTATTGTACCATTAAGTTTTACTTTGTTGGTAAATAGGTAAGCCAAATAGTAGATGGTTATCTTAAATATTGTTAGATTATCTTACAATATTAATTCTAATGAAATACCATAGACTTATGGTATGTTCAGTTAGAAGAATCAAAATCTATTGGCATGTTTGATTCAAGATAACTATAGTTTCTTCCACATGTTATCAAGGTTAGTAGATTGAGTATAGATTGAATATACTCAATAAGACTCCAACCTAGAAGATTGATAAGACACCATTTGTTTATGGAATGTGATGAATCACATTAAGTCTTATAATGAAGTTCTAAATTTGTTAAACTACTTATAGAGTGGGTTGTAACAAACTAAAGTCATGAACTGTCATCAATGTTTTTGTAATATCCCAAAAGAGAACAATGTATTGTTGCTCTACTTGCTAAACTATTTAGAGGTAATCTTTAAATTGTTAAAGGCAAGTGGGAGTTTTGGTTTAGATCTTGAAAGATTAAAGTTACAAAATACATAATCTTCTAAAAATGCACTAGCAAATATCATGATGAGGCTAAACATGTAAATGATAGACCTCAATATGATGGAATTGTCATTCATAGATCCGTAAGGATATCTTAGATATTTAATATGCTGAGGATTATGAGTTACAGGATCATGGTAAGCCTGTTAATCATGATGATGAATTTACCAAATGTTGAATTGTGGTAAATCAATCATACTATGAATGTTGAGATGTTGTCCATAAAGATAATCAACTTTAGATACTTGGTTTATCTTAATGAAGATGATTTTCTTCAAATGATGAAAACCCTAGTGGTTTAAATCTTTGTGTAGAAATCATATGGACAATATTGTACACGTATTTAATGTATGTCTAGTGATAATAATATTAATCATATTTAAGCAATTAACTATGATTGAATATTCTTTCCTAGATACATTAAATAGAAGTATAAAGATTATAATTGTCATACTTAGTTTCATTGATATGAAATTTTGACTATGAATATCAAAACTCTTTGTTTTGGAATTACTTTTGCGAGGACGATAAGTAATGCAAAGGAGTTTTATGAATTCAAATAATCTTTGAATATGTACAGACTGCAAGAATCCATGAATGGATATATGCATGCATCTAGGAGATGATTCTTATGTTTAATATTAAATACATGTTTGATTTAATAATTAAAATAAGACAGCTCATAAGTATTCCTGAAAGCTAGTGGGAGTATTATTTTTTATTTTCTTAAATCTTATATGTTGTATGGGCAACTACATTCCACCTAAATTAAGTTTTAGTTGGGAATGAAACTTCGTTTGTAAGATTTGGAAATAAGACATACAACCTTGGAATATATGTTTATTGTTATAAACATATGCGGTAAATAAATGAGTCTAATAGAATATGATGAATACATATCTTTGACGAGATAGAATATGAATGAGATCTTAAAGTCTAACTTGAAGATTCATTTTGTACATCATATTGTGTATAAGGTTGTTGTATCATGCTTGATTACAAGATGATTTAACAACATTGTAATATTTATGTTTGGATTTAGAATTGCATTCCTCAGCCTGGAGTTGCTCCCAGATTCTATACAACAATTGTTATGTAATTGTTATAGTCAACAAACTTGAAGTTTGAATGGCACCAAACAAATAATATTCAAAGTTTACGGATGTTTAAAGAGCATATTGTTGTACACAATGATGTTGGTATAATTGAGATGACACTCAATTCTAGTCATGGTATCCTTGATAATGACCATGTTGACTAGTTATGCTCAACTAAGAGCATAGTTGCATTATATATTAAAGAATAAAGAATACTTTGAAACTTTAAAGTTTTGAAAGATGATTGTCATCAAGGTGGTTCTGGTTATCACGCACCTTATGGAATGATATGACAATATCAAAATATGTGTAAACACATACAAGAAATTCACTTATTGAATTCTTGAAATAAGTATTCTCAAAATTCCTATAGATCAAAGTTAGTTGAAATTATGCCCTGTCAACAAGTATGATTATCATGACTTGAGGCAAAATTCATTAACTAAGAATTATCATGCATTGATCTATTTAGTATTTGGATAAAGGATATTATAAACATTATTATTCAAATGAAATAAAGTATTTTGTTATGTTTATTATTCATTTATTATGATGTTATCCTGTATTTGCATGTTTAAATCCTTGAATAACTTAAGTTATTCTAAATAGTCCGTTGTCGATCAATAACATGGGAATGATATTGAATTAAGACAAATCTAAGTATTAGTTAGAATATACTTGAAAGTATATTGATGCGTAGCATGACTAATTTCAGATGATATTCAATGGATTGAATATAGGACTTATCCCAACCACATGATGGTACTTTATGGATCTTAGTCATTAAGTACATCATGAATATTTATCCTCGACTTGAGATACCGAGAAATGTCATGGATGTAGTGCATTTCGTGAGGCAATCTAACGCTATACGTGAATCGGTAGTTATAAGGGTTGTTTTCGAAGTGTTGCGAAATTTATGAATTTCGCTCGTAGTCAAAACGGGATTTGTTTCCTTCAAATTTATTTTGAAGTATAATCTTATTGGGCCCTCGTAGGGTTGTCAAGATGTTTGCATGGCCATGCCCAAGGTCTTCGGAATATGTTCGGAAGAATTGGTAATCTTGATCAATCATATAAAGCGAGAAAGCAGAATAGTTAATTAAGAAATGAGTGAGATCCATATTCTTATTAACATGGTATTAGAAACAAAGGATAAGTATGATGATGAATCATCAAAAGGTTTTTCAGAAACCATACTCGAGTTGTTCGGGGTCATTGGCGTGTTGCTAGATGCTAACCAATGTCATTACGCATACTAAGATATCTCCAGTGGAGCTGTTGGTTTATGGATATATTTAATATGTGTATGACCGGATTCGAACTCGAGACCACGGGATTGCACACTTTACGTATGAGACTCGATGTTTAAAATAATTAATATAAAATATTATGTTTAATTATTAAATTCACAATAAACGACTTAACGAGCGATAAGTTCTTATCGAAAGTGACTATCGGTCGTTAAATGTCAACGGGATATGAAGAAAAGTAAACAAGCCAAGAGACGGTTTTAGGAACCCTCTTTTGGGCTTGTTTTTGGCCGAAACTATGGAATCCCACATCGGAAACCATAGTAAACTTGACATCTACCATAAGGCTATAAATACATTTCCTTGTATTCATCCTTTGGTACACTAGATTTCAATAGAGGGCCAAACTTCTTCTTTTCTTCCCTTTTGTCTTGGTCGACGAGTGAATCCCCATTGTAAGGGATTTACGAGTGACCTTGAGCATAACAAAGATGTTTGGTTATTCTATTGTGATCAAGAACTAGCATTCGCATCGAATCGCTAATAATGCGTGTGTACAAAACGTGGTGTAACAAAACGTGGTGTAACACACTATTGTTACATCAATTGGTTTGAATTGAAAACGGTAAGGTCAATTCGTTAAACCACATAAACCCTAATTAGGGTTCTTGAATTGCAAGAGATCTAGCCAATTGCAAGAGGTACGTTACACATTTTCGGTTAATTATTTATTGTTATTTTATTTTATTCTAAGTTTTCCGTTGTGTACTAACACACGAATGTGATGTCTACATGTTATTATTTGTATATCATGTATCTTAAACCAACCCGAACTTATGCAAATCATCGAATATCATTACAGCTTCTACCCATTTTCCGGCCCCACAAAGGCGCGTGTCTCATAACCTCAGCTATACTATTAACGGTAACAAGGTGATGATGAATTATTTGCTCGAGTAGTGTCTTCATTTCTGTTATGTCGAGCATGGTGTCGTATGACTCTGATAACAGTGTGTAATTTGGGGGTGACTGCCCATTTAAATACGCCTAATGCTGACTTCCAGTCATCTTTGAATCGATATACAAAGTTGGAAACAAGATTGTGAGATAAGGGTATGGTGTTACAAGCTTGATCACGGATGAGGGATTGGAATATTTCATCTTCGTTTTTTCCAGATTGAATGTTTTTTATGACAATGTTGATGTTTTCATGTGAATCGGTACAGTTGTGTTCTTGATTGGTAAGTGCATTGCTGGTTAACTGAAGTGATTTGAACCCAAAAGGTGAATAATTTGTTGAAGCCTTAATTGCTAGAGATTCAAGAACCGAGAGTTTTACTAACGTGACTCTTGCCATTGAAGAACATGAATTGGCTAGTCAAACAACGGATATTAATTATAATACTAGTAATTCTGCAATTTCATTATTAAAACATAGTTCAATAACTTAATCAAAACATAATGCACATACGTGTTATTAACTTATTAATGAATTAATTGTAAACTATTCTCTTAACAAAACTTCTACTGCATTTCCTTACTCACAATAGTACCATAACGAGTGCCTACCGCTAGCAAATAAAGTACTCGTTATTTGGTTTTGTCCTAATTAAGCAAAAGAGGAGCATTAGGCATAGAGTACGGAGTGGCCTAAACGGTACAAAGATCACAGAAAAACTGCTTATGTGTCTATTATGCTTTTGTTACAGTTGATAAGCAGTCTTATAATGATGTCTGGGATTGCTAATTCAAACTACTTATATGTCTATCAGAAGTGAAATAAGCAATTTGACCAGTTTCAAATGGTCTCATGATAAATTTCTTATTCCAAATTCCGTGTTCAAATTCAGTGAAAATACGTAATAATCAAATTTACTAATTTAGTATATTACACTAGCAGACATTTCATCGAACACCCTTATATACAACAACATATATTCGCCCATTCAGTCACTATTTTCGATTGAATTCAACGTTTAAACTTACAAGGCTGTAACTTTCGGAAAACCCAATTTCTCTAAAATCAAACCGTGCAAATAAAACGCATATGTTGAGCTCATGTCCACATGCTAAACATCAACATTTCAACTACTGATGATTACTGTAGTTACGAATACAATATATATATATATAAATAAACACAATTATTTTTAGTCGATGTTTTTAACAAAAATTAGCATCGTGCCGAAATTTTTATGGGTACCCTGAGAACCACCTTGGTTCGGTCTTTGTTTTACAGTAATGCTAAAGTACGAGATAAAAGTGTTTGTGTTCACGTGTTCATGTACTAAGTTTCTACTTTCTATTCAAAATAAAACATAAAAGGGATAATTGTGTAAAAATGTATCTAACTTAACACTTTTTCTTTTGTTGTGTACTTAACATTTAATTTTATTATTTTATGTATCAAACTCTCTAATTTTTCTTATTGTATATATATATGAGAAAAGTTCAATAAAGAACAAAACTTTTCTAAAGAACAAATCCTTTCATCTCAACCATCCACCTTCTTTAAATCTAAGGGTGTAGATTAATTTTCATTTTAATATGATTGATTACTAAAGGGCATTTCTGTAACATCAATCAAGATTACTTCAGAGTCAGTTACACGCATATCATTTACTCATTTCATATCATTTATTCATTTCACACACTTTATCATTTACTCTCACTAGTTTCATGAAAACATAACTGACCATCACCACAATATTAACCGCCACCACTACAGTGCCGTCATCAACCGCCACCACAAATTATGTCAAGCCACCACAGCAAACAACACAGCCACCCACCAATAACAGCCTTCCACATCATCATCACCATCACATCACTCTTCTTTTTAACCTCACATTATCTAACTGACCACCTCCACGTCACCACCACCACTCGCCACAACACCACCAACAACCGGAAAACAACGAATCACTATACATCACGTGTGAGTATTCACAAGGCAAGTGGTTTTATGATCTAATGATCGGATCTAAGCGTTATGATAAAAGTAAAGTTTGTTATGAATAGATACCTTATAGATGGTATTAGCAAAGCGATTTATGGGTTTATTGATGATTGACACTACTTGGTCGATCTTACATCTACAATTATTCGGTGTATGAGTGTTTGGCAAAGTGAGATAAACTTCAGATTTACTTTCTGCGATTATGATTGGTATATGTGTGTTTGGCACAAGAAGGACTACACACGGTGTGCTATTTATTTGTTGTGTTCACTTTCATTTTGAGTTTGGTTTAACTGGGTACTCGAACTTTTTATGGTGGGTCCAAATTGTCTTTGTGTTAGTGGCATTGCCAAAGTCTTACTTTTGTGATCCATTTGTTTGGTTTCTTTTTTTTTCACATTGTATCGTTGGAATAAATTGCCTTTCAAAACAAAAGATGAATAAACATAATAAATAATTTATTATTATTATTATTATTTTAGTTAAAGCATGAAACACTTTACCTTTTTACATCGTGAGTGGTCACCCTATAGCCTACAAAAAAGCAAGACAACGATGTGCCATAAAGATGGCAAACAATGCAATTGACTACATACTTTTATCTACCCTATTATTGATAGGGACCGTATATTCGATACAAATGGCCACTTTAACTTTTTTGGTACTTGGGAGTATTATTTAGAGTTCTAAATATGATGTAGCTTATCTTAGGTGGTTTTTGACAATTTATCTACCATACTTGGAATGAAACTTATCTTTTTTGTTTAATTAGTTTACTTATTTGTTTAAAAAAATCCCACGGGATTCGTAAAAAATTCACTTGTGATTTGTATAAATCTCATGGAATTCTGTATAATCTCATGAGATTTTTTTACGAATCCCGTGGGATTTTTCTGGACGGAAATTTTGAAAAAAAAAATTCGTCTTTCTACGAATCCCGTGGGATTTTTTTACGAATCACGTGGGATTTTTTACTAATCCCGTGGGATTCTTTTACGAATCTCGTGGGATTTTCTGGACGGAAATTTTGAAAAAAAAAAGTTCGTCTTTTTACGAATCCCGTGTGATTTTTTTACGAATCCCGTGGGATTTTTATACGAATCCCGTGGGATTTTTCTTGACGGAAATTTTGAAAAAAAAAGTTCGTCTTTTTACGAATCCCGTGGGATTTTTCTGGACGAAAATTTTGAAAAAAAAAATTTTGTCGAAAGTATATAAAAGTGCATATCAATATAAAGATGATTTTTTCTCGTCGCGATGGTGTATTTTTGTAGCGAAAATTTATCGTCATAAAGATATGTTGTTTTTTAAAAAGGGTGGAAAGTGGGTTTTTATAAAATTACATTTTACCCTTCCTTTGTTAATTTTGATTTAAATACCATCCATTGGATGAAAAGAAGATGAATGATTGAGATATTATGATTTGTCTTTAGATTATATTTGTTTTGTATTGATCTCACCATATATATATATGCATCATTCTTTTAATATTTGTTAGAGTTAATTGCATTTTTGGTCCCTATAGTATGACCAAATTGCAAGTTTGGTCCCTAAACTATAAAAGTGCAAGGATAGTCCTTATTTTGAAGTTTGGATTGCATTTTTGGTCCCTGGATAAAATAAAATGACGAAAGTACCCTTTGTCTTATTCAAAAAAGACAAGGGTAATTTGGTCATTCACACCCACTGGGACCAAAATGCAATCAAACTTCAAAATGAGGACTATCCTTGCACTTTCAAATTACAGGGACCAAACTCGCAATTTAGCCATACCATAGGGACCAAAATGCAATTAACTTTATTTGTTATTGTATGTATCATTAGTGTTAAGTGTTAAGTGTATCATTAGTTTGGTGGTGATTGGTAGGGGTGGTTGTAAGTGGTGGCGGGTGGCGGTGGTGGTAGTGGTGGTGGTTGTGAGTGTTGGTGGTGTTCTAGATTGTGAGATAAGGATGATTTCATTCCTTGAAACAATGATACAATGTACAAATATATAATCAAATGAGGAAGGATCTAGAAGCGGGCTTGAGCCGTTACAATACTAATACACAACAATATGGGCTAACACTCCCCCGCAGGCGAAGCGGGATGACACCGGACGCTGAGGCTGGAGCGAAATTCTTCAAACAGAGCAGACGGTAATCCTTTCGTGAAAATATCGGCATATTGGTAACGAGAGGGAACATGAAGAACCCGAACTTGACCAGTGGCAACCAAGTCACGAACAAAATGAATATCAATCTCTATGAGTTTTGTTCGTTGATGCTGAACCGGATTACATGATAAGTAGACTGCACTAACATTGTCACAGTAGACTAGCGTAGCGGAAGATAAAGGAGTGTGCATTTCACGAAGTAAATTCAGAACCAACAAGTTTCAAAGAACAAGATTTGCAACCCCACTGTGATTCTCTTCGGCACTAGAACGAGATAGAGTTGGTCGCTCTTAGATGACCAAGCTAGAAGGTTGTTGCCAAGGAAAACACGATGGCGGAAGTGGATCTTCTAGTAGTGGGGCAACCAACCAACCCGCATCGAATATGTTACCAAGGATGAAGTAGAAGAAGCAAACAATCAGAACCCATAGTGTAATGTACCCGAACATACCGCAAAATCCGTTTAAGAGTCGATAGATGAGGCTCGAGGATCATGCATATGAAAGAGACACTGAAGCGCATATGATATATCTGGGCGAGTGAATGTAAGATATTGAAGAGAACCTGCAAGACTCCGATATAATGTAGGGTCGGTGGTGGATCACCATCATCCCCCAGTTTAGACTCTGTGTCAACAGGAGTCCGACTGGGATTACAATTAACCATATGAGCTCTCTCCAAAACCTCAAGTGCATATTGCTTCGAGATAAAACAACCACAGAGAATCACGAGAAACAGAGATACCCAAAAAATAATTAAGTGGACCTAGATCAGTCATAGCAAACTCCTGATGTAAGGAACTAATAATCCGTTGTAACAAGCTATCAGAAGAAGCTGTAAGAACAATATCATCTACATATAATAATAGATAGGCAGTATCCGTCCCCTGTCTGTATATAAATAATGAAGAGTCACATCGACTATGAGAAAATCCAACCCGAGTGATGTAAGATGCAAATCGCTGAAACCATGCTCTAGGGGCCTGCTTGAGCCCATACAGAGACCGCTGCAATAAACACACATAATCAGTATAAACTGCATCCGGATAAGTCACCATGCAAGAAAGCATTCTTGACATCAAGGCGATGAATCGGCCAATGTCGAAGTAGCTAAACTCATAACATCCGAATAGTGCTGGTTTAACCACCGACTAAAGGTCTCATCTACATCAACTCCCTAATTGATTACTACCATTCGCCACAAGGCGAGCCTTGTACCGACTAAGAGTGCCATCACCAAATACTTATGGCGAAAAAGACACATAGAGCGAATAATGTTGGTGTCGGTGGGCCTAGGCACTAGAGTCCGTGTTTTGTTCTTAATAAGTGCGTGTATTCATCACGCATAGCATTTTGCCAATTTGGATCGATCGCGCATCACGATAGGTTTTTGGTAATGGTGAAACCGAAGACACATGCATATTGAGACGCGCAGTAGGACGATTAGTCCCGACACGAAATCGTGTGACCATAGGATGAATCGAGACAGGGTTAGGGTTGTGAGGAGGGTCCGGGATAATGTGTTGGTGTTGGTTTGCGGGTGGTGATGGATTTGGTGTATGTTGTTGGGCGGCAGGTGGTGTTGGGGATGGTGATGGGTCATGGGGCTGCGTCATGTTGGGATGTATTGGGATTAGTGGAATTGGTGTAGTTGGCTCGTTTGTGGGTTGAGGAATAGTGGGTTGCACGAAGGCAAGGTGGAATGAATGGAAGATTTATATCGGGTGAGTCATCCAAGAAATTGTATTTGGGTGCCGATGTTGGTTTAGAAGTGCCATATGGAAAAACAGTTTCATCAAAGGTCACATGGCGAGAAATGATTATTTTATTAGTGTTTAATTCAAGGCAACGATACCCACGATGATTTGAAGCTTGACCCAAATAGATGGAGGGTGTGGCGCGTGGCTCAAGTTTGTGATTAGGATATAAGTGGGGGTAACATAAGCAGCCGAATGTGCGGATAAGGCTATAATCCGGGTTTTGGCCAAACAGTCGGGTGTAAGGGATTTCGTTAGCAATAGCAGTGGAGGGCAAGAAATTGAGTAAGTGAACGACCATATTGAGAGCTTCAACCCAAAATGTTGGTGGAAGGTTGGCACGAAAAGCAAGGTCCGAATGAGATTATTAATGGTGCGAATCATCCGTTCGGACTTGCCATTCATTGTGAGGTTTTGGGGCATGAAAAGTAAACCGAATGCCCTTGTCGGCAAAAAGTGTATGTAGGTTCTGGTTGTCAAATTCACCACCATGATCACACTGAAAGGACCGGATTTCACACTTAAATTGAGTGTTAACATAATTACGAAATATTACAAATTTGGACAAAACATCAGATTTGTTAATTAAAGGATAAACCCAAACAAAATGCGAATAATGATCCAAGAATAATACATAATACTTGAAGCCCGAAAGACTCGGAATTGGTGAAGTCCATACATCCGAGTGAATGATGTCAAAACAAGCATTAACGACAGTATTGGAACTAGCAAATGGAAGTCTAACATGTTTGCCAAGCTGGCAGGCATGACAAAGCACGGGAGGCTTCTCTTTATTACATGAAATGAGATTAGTTGAAACTAGACGACGTAACACTTCGCTTCCTGGATGTCCAAGACGCTGATGCCACGTATGTTGACCGACTAGAGAGCTTGAGGAATGGGAGGCGGAGGTGTGGCAGATAAAGGTCCCGTGCTATCACATCGGAGAAGAACCCGACGTGTCATGAAATCTTTAACGAGAAAATCCAAAAGGATCAAATTCAATAAAGACAATTGTTATCACAAACAAACCGACGAACAGAAATTAGATTTTTGACGATATGGGGGGTAATAAGGACGTTATTTAAGTAAAGTGGTCGAGAGGGAGTTGGCAAAATACTTTGACCCGTATTGGTGACAGGAATAGAATGACCATCACCAACCGAGACGGATGGATACATGCACGTATTAAAAACATGACTAAGACTATTAACTGAAGCATTAAGATGACAACTCGCACCTGTGTCCATGTTCCAGGCTCCATTAGCGGGATCATTAAGTGTTCCGGCATTAAAAAACTGTGGTAAAAAAGTTGCGTGTCCTGTGGGATTAAATCCCTGCTGTCCCACCAATCGACTATTATCCACCATTATAATTCTTCAATACCAACTCTTCTTTTAATTCCACCCCTGTCTTTTCTTTCTTTTATTTCCTTGGATTCAATGCAAGGATGAAATAAATGACTTTGATGTGTGGATTCATGACTATACACGAATCACCAACACAATTAAACAAAACAATCGTGACTTAAGCACGAGTAAGATAATGATTTGTGACCCAAGCACAAATACCAAAATACTGAAAAAAAAAAAAAAAAAGAAATTGGATCGGCAGAATGATTTGGAGGATGGATGTTTAAGTTGGCTCAAACCATGTTCGGTATTGTGAGATAAGGATGATTTCATTCCTTGAAACAATGATACAATGTACAAATATATAATCAAATGAGGAAGGATCTAGAAGCGGGCTTGAGCCCGTTACAATACTAATACACAACAATATGGGCTAACAGGTGGTGCGTGGTGGTGGTGATTGGTAGTGGGTGGCTATGGTTGTGGTGATTGTTGGTGGTGGTGGTGATGGGTGGCGGTGGTGATAAGTGGTAAGTGGTAAGTGGTGGTGGTGATGGTAGGTGGTGGGTATTATTTCGGACTAACTGAGGTTATATATTGGGGACCAAATAAATAGACTAAAAGTGTTGCATCCGTGAAACCATAAGAACCGAAAATGTAGTTAACTCTTAACAAATACAACACTTAACACTAATGATAAAATATTAAAAGAGTGATACATACAATAAGAAAGAAATACAACACTTAACACTAATGATGAAATATTAAAAGAATGATACACACATAATACACAATCCCCTACCTTTTTCTAAGGGATGTCGATTTTGAGGCGGTAAACATCATACCAATCCAATCACATATTGTCCATCTACGCTATGGTATATAACTTAGTAACATAATCTTTCTTCAACGGGATTTGATGTTGAAATAGTTCTCATGAAAAATATACTAAAGTATCTAAATACAATGTCGACTCATGCAAATCTACTAATCAAATGTATACCATCTATAAGATAAGGTGTGGGTCTATGTTGTGACCATTTCTTTACATCACTTTCGTCATGTAACGTTGAAAGATCGAGAGCTAAATTATGTTTCGCCTTTTACGGTCCTTTTTTTTCGTATGAGACAAAGATAAAATGTTTAATTCTCATGGAAATGAAGACATAATACTAATCTACGAACAAACAAACAATTGATATTTGGTATATAAGTTAACAAAATTGGCATTCTTTCAATCGATGTGGGATTGAATGTTGTGTTAAAAGAAAATATACTTTGGTATTTAAATTGCATGTTGAATATAAAGATAGTCTACAATATGGCACATTATATTGTCTTCTGGGCTTAGTTATGAGCAGAATGATTCACATAGTAGGCTATATATAAAATGAAGTGTTGAATCTGATTTACTTTGAAACCATGTCACTGAGAAAATGCTTATTTAAAGAAGAATAATTAGCAAAATACTAATCTCAGCATTGATAAGCATCTCCAAAAAGACAAAAGAAAAATCAAATCAAATTATCAAATAGACAACTTAAGCATTTTAGCTTGTAACAACTCTGTTTTTGGTAGTCAGCCAGGATAGGAGGTTGAAAAGTGTTCTTATTTCATGTCTTCCCGATGACATAATGACATCGATCATCGAATGCAAAATATTTAAGATTTTTGGAACGACTTGATGTTCGTCTAAAGTTGTCTGAGTGGTTATTAGCATATGTAAAAACAATCAAGAGCACACAACAATCAACACATACACCCAACCAACCACCCGTGGTGTAATTTTATTATAACAATGTCAAGAAGATAAGTCCCCAATTGGGTGCTTACCAAACGAATACACAAGAAAAGATTGATCTCTTCTAGGAAGACACCAATCAACCTCACTACAATAACACTCAACACACAAACAACAAGATCAAATGAAGAGTTTGATCTTGATACTAATACCAAAACGATATCAAGAACGATATCAATATACCAGACAATAACAAATGCTTAGAGAGAGAACCAACTTTGAGTGATTGTGAGAGGAAAAGATATAAAACCCTAATCAGAATAAGAAGATTATAAAGCCTCAAATGTTGCACTCCAGCCCCTCAACTTTAACTCTTGACAAAACCAACTTAAACTTGAAATAACTGAAGATGAGAATAAGAAAGTGTCAACTTCAGTCCTTCAATATAAAATAAGCTTGAACAACTATCTTCAACACCCCTCCTCAAGCTGATTTCCAGAATTCTCTTTAGCTTGATCATCATTTATATCAGAACCAGAATTATTAATACCTGCAAACATATCAACAAGACCAAGATTTTTGCAAAGCACTTTATGTTGAGCTTGACCAAGACATTTTGTAAAAATGTCAGCAGTCTGCTCATCAGTATGAACCTTTTTAGTGACAATAACACCAGCAGCCACCTTTTCTCTAACAAAGTGCACATCAATTTCAAAATGCTTTGTTTTCTCATGGAAAACAGGGTTAGCAGCAATTTGAATTGCAGCACTACTATCACAATACACATTTACAGGAAACAATTCACTTAGACCCAAACTATGCAACAGATTACTCAACCATATGACTTCACAAGCCACAGATGCAAGACTTCTATATTACGCTTGTGAACTTTTAACAATGTTGCACGCTTTTACTTCTCCAAGAAATTAGAGAATCACCCAAGAAAACACAAAATCCGATGGCGATTTTCTTGTTTTAGGACATTTGCCCGATCGCATCGAGTAAGCACTCGACTTAAGACTAGACTCTTTATTAAGCGTAAACCGGACCCGGTGATCCTTTTAAGTATTTTAAAACTCTTAAAGCGACTTTAAGATGTGATTGCAAAGGATAATGCATATGTTGGCTCAAACAATGTACAGCATAGCTAATATCTGGTCTAGTGTTAGTTAGATAAATCAGTTTTCCAACTAATTTCTGATAAGCATTAACATTCTTAAGACCCTTGTCTTTACTAGTTTCAATATGATTTAACACAGTATTCTCAGGAAGAGGAGTATCAACTGGTTTAGCAGCTAACAAACCATATTCATATAATAATTCTAAACAATACTTCCTTTGAGACATACAAATACCTTTATCATTTCTTAATACTTCAATTCCAAGAAAGTATTTAAGTTCACCAAGATCTTTAATTAAAAACTTTGAGTTTAAAACCTTTTAAAACTATTGATCTCGACCTCATTATTCCCGTTATCACAATATCATCTACATAAACAAGAAGAGCAACAAAATAGACTCCTTTTGTTTAATGTATAATGAATAATCAAACTTGCTTTGAACAAATCCATGTTCAACCAAGGCATTGTAAAGCTTAGCATTCCAACGCCTTGGTGCCTGTTTAAGACCATACAAAGATTTATTAAGTTTGCATACTCTAGTTTTATCATTACTGTTATACCCTTCAGGTAGAGTCATATAAACATCTTCAACCAGATCACCATACAAGAAAGCATTATTAACATCCAATTGATACAAAGGCCAAGACATTTTTACAGCAATACTAATAAGACTTCTAACAGTAACCATTTTAACCACAGGACTAAAGGTTTCATCATAATCAAAACCTTCTCTTTGATTATAACCTTTAGCAACAAGTCTAGCTTTATACCTATCCACTTCTCCTGTAGACTTATATTTAATTTTCCAAATCCACTTTGAACCAATAGGTTTTCTACCTAAAGGCAAATTACACTCAGTCCATGTATTATTCCTATTTAAAGCTTCAACTTCATTATTCATAGCATCAACCCAATTAGGATCTTTAATAGCATCACTAAAACAAGTAGGCTCAGCAGACTTATTCAAAGAAGAGGCAAAACATCTATTATGCATATTCAATCTTTTGTAATCCACATATTTTTCAATACCATATCTCAACTTAGAACTTAGCACATAATCATTAAACACGATAGGTTGCTTAGACTCTACTAGACCTTCTTAACATAGGAGATTGAGTATCGGGCGCACATCAACATTTTCATAACTAGATTGAGATGACTCATTTAGATTTTGACTAATATTGCCCTCGGACCGTTTTGGTCACCATAGTTGGTTGCTGATTGCCACCCTTCATGTTGCATTTGTGCGACATACGTATTAATACCTTGTGTATTATCTGCTGCAAGCGATGAAGGGTGTCTCACTACCATCCTCAAGCGGTGTATCTCTCCCATCATCATAGGGACTTTGAGACTCAAGATTATCAAAAAATTCAAATGATCCTTCCTTTACACATTGTATATCTGCGAGAATCATAGGTTTTCATTTTCGAGGAGGAAAACATTTTCATAAAACCTTACATCTCTATGAAAAACACATTTCTAGAATCTAGACTTAAAAGTTTATAAGCCTTTTAACGATGAAAAACCAATTAGAATACATTTTCGGATCTAAAACTCATTTTATCATGATTATTCAAAATAGTTGCAAAACAAAGACAACCAAAAGACCTCAAGTGGGAAAGATTAGGTTTTCTTTTGTGAATCATCTCAAAGGGACATTTACCTTTTAAAACAGAAGATGGCAGCCTGTTAATCAAATAGACAGCAGTCAAAATACAATCAGACCAAAATTTCAAAGGAATTCCCCCCTGAAACATAAGACTCCTTGCCACATTAAGCAAGTGTCTATGTTTCCTTTCAGCAATCCCATTTTGCTGAGGTGTATGAGCACAAGAAGTTTGATGTATTATACCAAGTTCGGAAAAACATGATGCATTTTTTATTCACAAATTCAGTTCCATTATCAGACCTTACAGTTTTAATTTTTGAATTAAACTGATTTGAAAACATGTTTATAAAAGTAACAAAAACATCAAAAACTTCATCTTTAGTTTTAACTAAATAAACCCATACAGCCCTAGAGAAATCATCAACAACAGTCAAGAAATATCTATAACCTTCTCTGCTAGTGACTCTGTATGGACCCCATAAGTCAAGATGAACAAGTTCACCTAAGATCTCTGACTTATGGTCAGACAAAGGAAAAGGCTCCCTTGTTTGTTTAGCCCTATGACAGATTTCACAAACAGGCACAGAAGTATTCTTGGAGAAACCAAGATCAGTTTGAAGAACATTCAAAGCCGGATCGTGAGGTGACCAGTCTATTATGCCACACAAACTTAGACACATTATAAGACATAATCGGGCTACAATTACTCACGAGAATCAACAGGATGCATATCAAGCAGATCTGAGACCATCGACCGGCTACCGGTCCCAAGACATTCTCCCTTTTCAAATCCACGAATATAACATTTATCCTCATCAAAACCAACAAACATTTTGCTATCTCGATCGGTTTATTAACGGATAAAAGACTAACACAATAACCGAGCACAACAAGAACATCATATAAAATCACATTATTAGTGAGCTTAAGATTCCCAACATGGTGATAGTAGCAAGAGTGCCATTAGGATGACCAACAGTTATATGTAAACTAGATATATCGGCAATGTTAAACATTCCTTTAGTAGAAACGATAAGATCTTTGATTAGCACGAATCAATTATCCATCCCAATGTCAAACTCTTATGATAAGACTAGAATTAGCAAAATAATACTTAGAAATTCATATTAAACCAAACATTATGATTATAGAATGAAGCCCTACACCGCCATGTTGGCATGTATGCTTCGATGAAGAATCATTAATCGAGACAAAAGCTTCTTCATCATTCGAAGTAAAACCGGAAGAAGTGCTAGTAGAAGAGGATTTGTCAATTGGTTTAGCCTCAATATTAGCATTAAATGTTTGTTTAAAACCATTTTGCTTAAAGAACCATTTGGTTTAGAAAAACCGGAGGAAAACCAATTATTTCATAACACCTTTCAATAGTATGTCCAATTTTACCACAGTTTTGCAATTTAGATTAGGATTAGGACCTCTATTAATAGTGTTATTATTATTAGGAGTACTCTAGTGTTATTATTAATATTATTATTAAATCCTCTTCTATTGTTATTAAAAGACTTATGACAAAAGAAGAAGCATTGGTTTAGATTCGGTAACACTAGAAGACTCGGGAACACCCTATGAGACTCCTCTCTAGAAAGCAGTTATATAAGCATCTTTAACCTCGGGAGAGGATCCCTAGTTAACAAAGAAGTTCTAACGGGTTGATAACAATCATCCAAACCCATAAGAAACTGCATTAATCTCAAAAGTTGATTATGCAACACCAACTCTTTACTAGCAGCACAAGAACACTTAACATCACAAACACATATAGGCACTTTAGTTAAAGCATCAAATTCTCTCCACAAGGAGTTAAGCCTATGATAGTAATCAGCAACAGAAGTACCACCTTGTTTAACACAATTAATTTTCTGTAAAAGACTATAAACCACAGAACCATCTACTTTATCATATGTTTCTTGTAATTCTTTCCAGACACATGCAGCATTATCAGAATAAACAAGACCCATATAAACATCTTGAGATACAGAATTCATTAACCATGTTAAAACAATAGCATTGCATCTATCCCATTGAGCAGCAAGCACATTACTAGTAGAATAAGTTTCTTTAACACAAGAACCATCAACAAAAGCGAACTTATTCCTAGCTTGTAAGGCTAATTTCATAGCACCGAGACCATATTCTATAATTTTCGGTTCAACAAGTTTAAATGGAATAAGAGCGGTACCACTATTATCATTAGTTTGAATATGAAGAGGATTACCAGCATCCAAATTACTAATTAAGATTTCATTATTACCACTAGGTTCACCAATAGCCATAATGAGACAGAGATAAACAATTAAACTAACGAGATAGAAGAACAAAAAACAACCAAGAACAACTAATAAACCAAGACAACCACAACGGCCATAATCACAACTTCTCAAACCCAAAACCTATCCTCCTTGACCTAGACACAATAAGCTAAACTCACACCCAAGATTAACAAAATACCGACCAAGAAGGCGAGAATGGCGGGCGGGGTTCCGTACCACTCACGGTGGCGGTCAAGGAGTTAACCACTCTGTTTACACCTTCTTGACTAAGTAAATGTTATCTTAAAAAGAGAAATATACTTACGGTGAAATACCGGTGGAAGAAGTACAAACTCACTAGATTCACTTAGTCTAGTGAGATTGTAACCAAACAGCCCAAAAATATCAAGAAATCACCGGGGATAAAAACCCCAAATAACCAAATTAGGGTTTCAAGAAACCCAACCAAATTACCACAAAATCACGGATCTAATCCCAAACAGATCAAATCAACCACGGCCGTTAAGGAAGCGACCTCAATTAACCAAATAAACCGTCAATTGCAAAATCCCCAAATCAACCTTTAAAACCCTAGAAACCCTAGAATCTCAAAACCACGGATCGAACCGTGCGCTCGATACCATGTAAAACAATCAAGAGCACACAACAATCAACACATACACCCAACCAACCACCCGTGGTGTAATTTTATTATAACAACGTCAAGAAGATAAGTCTCCAATTGGATGCTTACCAAACGAATACACAAGAAAAGATTGATCTCTTCTAGGAAGACACCAATCAACCTCACTACAATAACACTCAACACACAAACAACAAGATCAAATGAAGAGTTTGATCTTGATACACAATACCAAACCTGATATCAAGAACGATATCAATATACCAGACAATAACAACTGCTTAGAGAGAGAACCAACTTTGAGTGATTGTGAGAGGATAAAGATATGAAACCCTAATCGAATAAGAAGATTATAAAGCCTCAAATGTTGCACTCCAGCCCTCAACTTTAACTCTTGACAAAACCAACTTAAACTTGAAATAAGCGAAGATGAGAATAGGAAAGTGTCAACTTGACCCTCCAATATAAAATAAGCTTGAACAACTATCTTCAACACATTCAATGCAATGAAAAGAGGTTCGCTAAACAAAAGAAGCAAAATAACTAAAGAAACTAAAACAACCAAAAAAGGAGCCTACAAAACTAAAATTAGACTTGGTACATTGCAACATGTACCAACATTATTCCAAAATCTGTAGTACCCTAAAACCTTGTACCAAAAGATTCGCATTATTAAAAATTCAAAGAAAACCAACACATTCAAGCCTCGTAGAATCGGGTCACCATTCACATGTTGAATATTTAGGCTTCAACGGATGCAATGTGGCGAATCAAGTCAATCACACGGGACTGCAAAAACAAATTATTGTGTAAGTGACAAAAATAAAAGGAGATCATATACATGATGACAATGGACAATTTTTATACAAACTAAAAAGTTGAATGTAAGAAAAGAGGGGAAGAAACTGCAATATTACCTGTATCCCAATTCGTTGTCCACAAGACGAGTTTCAAGAAGTTGTCATTCAAAGCAATCCCGGCCTTGGCATCAAATTATTTGATGAGAACGTAAAAAACAAATTATATAATATGAGGTAACATGTCTATTAGGACACATGTATAAGAACTTAAATTTTTTACTATAATAACTTGACTAATCGATCAATTGCTCATCAACATCAATGGTTAGATTTTTGTTAATTAATGTTAAAGGAAAAATCAGGGGCTTCATTCAAGTATATTTTATGCTAATAATAACGTTTTATAATAATGCTATACTTGGTATTTCTCGAGTGTTAAAACTACATCATCTTGGTGTTGTAAGAATCATTCTTGGGCACCCGGCAGTAGATTAGCAGCTAAACCATCATCTTCTCATCCACAATTCTAAGTAAAGGCCACAAAACACAAAATTTATATATTCAAAACCCAAAAGTAGTACCACTTTAAGAAAATGAAAAATTGAAGGGAAAATAGAAGCAAATTCTAGGCGCTTGAAATCAAACAGGGGGCATCTCTTTCAAAGAGCAAAGCATCCGGAATTGATGGAATGATCCTCTCTCCCTTAGGGCTCTCTTTCCGTAAGCCGGTGAAGAGTGAGGATATACTGAGACTGAGCCATCTTCGATAGCCGATCCGTCATTTCCTACTTTCTTCTATTTAACATGTACTTAGGTATTTGTTAATTACATTTAAAATGGCATCGTACTTCGGGTTAGTGATCACTACTAGAACATGTCTATCAAACTTCGTTATAAACCATTCCTACATTTTAGTGATTTCTACAACTCTTACAAACTTCATTTTTTCGTTTCGTTTGTTTATTGGTGTAACATGTCATGGTTTATTTATTGAACAAAAACAACACTTGGTGTAACCAAGAATGAACCTACCATACTACTTTAGACTAGGTGCATTGCAACATGTACCAACGTTACTCCAAAATCTGTAGTATGTACCCCAAAACCTCGTACCAAAATATTTGCACCATTCAAAACTTAAAAGAAAACCAACATATTTCAAGCCTACAAGTTGAATCAGATCACCATTCACATGTTAAATATTTAGGCTTCACAGATGCAATGTGTCGAATCAAGTCAATGGCACAGCCGCAAAACAGATTATAAAGTAAGTAACAAGTATAAAAAGATCTGCAAATTCAAGTTTAAAAAGATCTGCATATTCAATATCAATAGGATAAGTCAGGAAAGTGGAATGTTGTTGGTGATTGTTTAGATGAAGAGTCAGGGTCATATACGGGTTCAATGTTTAAGGGTTTCTGAGTTAGTTGGAATAGATGGAAAATATAATCAACAATATTTACCTCATAGAGTTACAATGCAATTTGGGATGAACCAAGTTGTTCCTGTTGACGTGGCATGAATGAATGGAAGTCGTGAAAGTGCTTGGGGGTTTTAAATGAGGCCTGTTAAAGATGTTTAAAGTGCTTGGGGTCTCGATTGTCTGAACCATACATACGTGACTGTTATCCACAACCGTTGTGAAACTCTCAGTCTTAGTTAAAAAAACATCCGACTTTTTCTATGGGCCGAAAAATCCTTACAATCAAAATAAACAAACATAAAAAGTGAAGAATCATATCAATTTTCGAATCAACAACACAATATGTCAATACGTAAATATAATACTAATCCACTTACGTTATATCCTTCTAAACAATGCTATATAACTTAGTAACATTCTCTTTCTTTAACCTATGTGGGATTAAGTGTCAAAATAATTTTCACAAAAAGTATACTAACTACTAAGGTATCTTGATACAATGTCGACTCATGGAGATATATTAATCTAATGTATACTATCTATGTGGTCATCATAGACCATATATCTTTCAAAGCTACTAGAACAAATGATACATGTGTGGGTTTAACGGTATTTTAATCGGAAACAATAGCATTCCAAGAGTTTTGGGCCAAAAGCTACAAGTGTGGATAATGTGTTTAAGAAAAATCAGATGAAAAGGTATCATAAAGTTGAGAGAAAACACATTTACATGTTGAAAGGAAAATTGTATTATGAATTGTTAGTTACAAAGTGTCAAGGTTACAACTATTTAAATACAACATATTTGACGGGAAACAACAACTAACTATCTAGATGTATTGGACTAAACTAGCTGCTACATTCACTATATTACATTGATTGACATCTATACAAGCTCTTGTATGAGTTGCTCTGTTCCTGCAATTAGAGTGTTTGGATGTTGTAGCAGTCTCCACTGAACTAATGCTATGTATTCCTCTAAAAGGATTAACAAGAATGTAAGAAAAGGGAAATTAATTTGGGATCAGTGAGTTGCGAGTGCTTGGTTATGTGATTTAATAAGGTGGGCCATATGTTGTGACCATTTCTTTACATCACTTTCGTCATGGAACGTTCAGGGATCGAGAGCTAAACTATGTTTCGTCTTTTTTGGTACTGTTTTTTTTCTCGTATCAGTCAAAAAGATAAAAAGTTAAGAATCATATTTAGAGGTGTCAAAACGGACGGGCAAGGGAAACGGGTCAAACGGGCTCGAGCCCAAGGTCACGTACAAGCAATTTCATCTTATACTTAATTCTTTGAAAAGACCAAAACGACGAAATAAATTCTTTAAAGCGTAATAATACATTTATATTTAAAATTAGATATATCATATCTATATGTTTTTATTTAAAAACGATATTTTACAATTGAGAGAAAATATGTGCATTTAACTTTTTACATGCCCATTTCAAGAAAAGAAAGGGGAAAATGTGCTCAAATTTTTTACAAAGTAGCTGGGCACAAATCCTAGCATATTTCCAGAAAATTTTGCATGGAAGAAGAAGACATAATACTAATCTAAAGACAAACAATGCATATACAATTTGGTATATAAGTTAACAACATTTTCATTTCCTCAACCGATGTGGGATTGAATGTTTAAATGGTGTTCATAGAAAATATACTTTTGTATCTAAATTGCACGTTGACTATAAAGATAATCTACAATATGGCACATTGTCTTCTGGGCTTAGTTATGAGCAGAATGGTTCACATAGTATGCTATATATAAAATGAAGTGTTGAATCTGATTTACTTTGAAATCATGTCATTGAAAAAAAAAAGCTTATTTAATGAGAAATAGTTATAGCAAAATACTAATCTCAGTACTGATAAGCATCTCCAGACAAGAATAAAAAAATCAAATTATCAAAGACATCTTAACCATTTTAGGTTGTAACAACTCTGTTTATGGTAGTCAACCAGGATAGGAAGTTGAAAAGTGTTCTTATTTCATGTCTTCCCGATGACATAATGGCATCAATCATCAAATGCAAAACGTTTAAGATGTTTTGGAAAGACTTGATGTTGGTCTAAAGTCGTACAGTGGCTATTAGCATGTAGAAGGCCTCTAAAAGAGGATCATGAGATTCAGCTACTACGATGGCAACGATAACCAAATTGCTCCAATACTTCACATTCTTTCTAAGCGATCACATGTATTGTATGTTAAAATTTTCACATATTTCACCATTCAAACCACCTCAGAAAAAGATGACAGGCAATCCTTTCAAAATGGTTATCTAGTTTTTAGTTTCAGAAACAACAAATTTACTTCAGAGTACAACTTTTGTCGATAGTCTAATAACCATTTTTTGGTGCCACACATTAACCAAGCTGAATTTTGTTGTAAACAGAGTAAACATGGAACAACACCAAATGATCAAACAATGCTCAATTATGTTGTAAATTCAATGCAATAAAAGAGGTTCGCTAAACAAAAGAAGCAAATAACTGAAGAAACTAAGAAAACCAAAAGGAGCCTACAAAACTAAAAAGACTTGGTACATTGCAACATGTACCAACATTATTCAAAATCTGCAGTACCCCAAAACCTTGTACCAAAAGATTCGCATTATTCAAAAACTCAAAAAAACCAACACATTCCAAGCCTGGTAGAATCGGGTCACCATTCACATGCTGAATATTTAAGCTTCAACGGATGCAATGTGGCGAATCAAGTCAATCACACGGGAGCTGCAAAACAATTTATAGCGTTAAGTGACAAAAATAAAGAAGATCATATACATGATGACAGTGACGATTTATACACAAACTAAAAATTTAATGTAAGAAAAGAGGAAAGAAACTGCAAGATTACCTGTATCCCATTCGTTTGTCGTACCACGAGACAAGTTTCACGAAGTTGTCATTCAAAGCAATCCCGGCCTTGGCATCAAAGATGCTTGACCTACTGTCACCAATAAAGTCGGTGGATACAACATCATCTTCGGTATATCCTAAAATGCCCTTAAGGTTGCCTTCGGATTCCTCCCTGTAATACAAAAACACCCGTTATTACAATTTACAAAATAACCTCAGGAATGAATATAGAAACATCTAATGCGTCCGAACTTACTTGATAGCAGCCTTGATCTGCTCATAAGTAGCCTTCTTCTCAAGTCTCACAGTCAAGTCAACAACTGAGACATCAACGGTTGGTACACGGAAGGCCATTCCGGTCAATTTACCGTTAAGTGCAGGCAACACTTTGCCAACAGCCTATAAGAACATGGAAAAAAATGTGTCGATGAGCTGATGTAAATATAGGACTCAATGAAAATTACAAATGGCAAGGTCAAAAGGGTTGTGGTTGAAATATCAGACAAAAATACAAACAAGTTAAATTTGCCTAGTAATGCAAAAAAAATATTATCACAATAAACAATTGAAATCTTTGTAAACTTTTGGGAGGTTTTATCTATTAAAAAAGGATTACAGACGAACCACAGTCAATATAAATCGTTTTGACAGATTAGAAACATTCCCTTAAAGCTAATTATGTTTCGACCCTTTTGAGATAAAACACAACCCAGATAGCCCCATGAATGAGTAAACGAGTCCAATGTAAAACCTCTAATAGGAAGTGAGGTAATCAGTCAATCGTAATAATGGCTATTTAACTACCTTGGCAGCTCCAGTGCTGCTGGGAATAATGTTGAAAGAAGCAGCTCTTCCACCTCTCCAGTCCTTCATGGATGGACCATCAACAGTCTTTTGGGTGGCTGAAAAAATACGTTCAAATAACTTATTAAATATATTCTACATATGTACAAATCAATGAACGATTTACTGAACACCAACTGAAACGCTACATACCAGTCATGGCATGGACAGTTGTCATAAGACCCTCAACAATGCCAAACTTGTCATTGATAACCTGAATATATAGACAATGGAAACATAAGAGATGGAATCACCCAAAACATAATATTATCTTCCAAAATATTAAAATTTATAAACCGAACTATGCTAATACCTTAGCTAGAGGAGCAAGGCAGTTGGTTGTGCAACTAGCATTTGAAACGATGTTAAGGTCAGCTGTGTATTCCTTCTCATTGACACCCATAACAAACATGGGAGCATCCTTGCTAGGAGCAGAGATGACGACCTTCTTGGCACCACCCTGATCATACAAAAACAAGTTATGTCAATGCATAGTGTTTCACCACATAAACAGGAAGATATGACTTTAAATCCCAACAGCAATATAGGAAGCAGAAATAAAACCAGACCTTCAAGTGGGCAGCAGCTTTGTCCTTGTCTGTGAAGACTCCAGTGGACTCAACCACAAAGTCAGCTCCAGCTGCACCCATGGGATCTCTTCTGGGTTCCTGAAGCCAAAAACACTGACTGGCTTCTCGCCAAGAGAAGGTTTTCTCATCCTTTACCTTAAGTTCATGATGTTTCCACTGGCCATGAACAGTGTCGTACTTGAACATGTATGTCTGCAATAAAACTAACTTGTAAATATTTGCAGGATCATAGTGAAAACCTAACACTCAATCCCAAGTTGTGACATAACGCCTGATTTCAGTACTGAGAGCACATCAATCCAAACTAAACTCTCACAAGTGAGCTAGAACAAGAATTACTCAGAGCAAACAGCATTCACAACCAAACATCTGATTGAAATTTAGAGTTTGCAACAAAACATGAATGCTTACAAATACTTATTAAAAGAAACTTTAGTAGTATGATTTTTGGATATAGATTTACTTTAAAACCAACTTTGCGACAGTGTTAACCATTTAGATCACACAATATCTTCATAAACTGATATCATAAGACACTACATTATTATAAACTTAACAGCATCTCCAGTGTTGCACGTATTTGTTATACATACAAAATTAAGCCTTATAATAAGCCATGAACTCTTACTACATCTACATTTTCACGGTAAACAGTTACATCACGTAGCTCAGGAATACTATTTCAATTACAAAATAACTTGACATTCATCAAATACATAAAATAAACAGTATTTTAGAACACGACTTCAAAAACTATGTCTTTACAAAGAGCATAATTTTAATTGCCGAATCATATATAACAGCTAATTTTGATTTTTTGTATCATATAAAGCAATACACACCGAGTCGTGTTATATCATTTTCATTCGGACAAAGTCATGTGATCTGATCATCAGAAGCATTATTTTAATATAAAATTACTCATACACCAGTTATATTACTTAAACTAACATTGTTAGCATTAGGTTATGAATCGAATCAATCAACTAAGCACTCAAATTTTAAAACAAATTAACACACACAGTATTCAGTACACAGTAGAATCACTTGAAAAATATATGAGGCTAATTAAACAATTTACTAGAATCACATAACAGGTTTATAAAAAAGCAGCAGAGAGACCGAGTATGATACCATGTAATCAGTAGAGATAAAGGATCATTAACCGCAACAAGCTCAATGTCATCTCTCTGCAAAGCAACTCGTGCCACTAACCTTCCAATCCTTCCAAATCCTACACAATTCACATCCATTCTCAACAACCATAACATAGCAATAATAACATCAACTAACAAACAACAACAATAACTAAGTAAAAGCAACATATACCGTTAATTCCGATCTTAATCTTCTTATCAGTTGCTGCAAAATATAAATAAAAAACATGAATAAGAAAACTTAGTTACTGAATTCATGAATTTAACGAAATTGAATAAGAAGATATTTACCCATTGCGATTGAGTTTTACTGTGTTTGAGAATGTGATGAGAGTGTGTGTAATGAAAAGTGAATGGGGGGATTGGTGTTTATATAGTAACAGGGGTATGGTTTCAAGATGGAAAGGTGACGTCATTTTATTTCTTGAAGAAAAAGAAACTGGTGGAATATTCTGTGGAATAGTCTATGGATGGTCTATAATTATTTTGTATCGACGAATTATTTTGTGGTGATTAATTTATTGGCTAATTCTCTATTTACCCTATTTTGCCAACAAATTTACTTCAAATCCCTCAAAAATTTTTCACTTTTTAACGCCTCATAAATAACTCTCCCATTTATTTGAGCCCACCTTTACTTACGTTGTACAAATGTAAAAGTCGATATGCAAGCAACTTTGACCCACTTTATTTTAAGAATCGACACTTTTTGTCTTTTCACAAAAGTAAAAGTCTTTTGTTTTTAAATACATATAACTTGTAAGACTGAAATCCCACACATATGTCTTTTAGGAACTCGTTATAAATACAACTCTATAAAATCAAATACACCTTTTATAATCCAAATTATGCTTCCCAAAAAATTTATTATCCTAATACACCTTTTTATAAATACATTCTTTGCTACTACACACACATCAAACACATAAAGCTTCCCACTCAAACTCAAACCTTCCCATCTCCAACTGGCGAAAATCAAACCTTCCCTTCTCAAACCGTAATCGAAAATCAAATCAATCGCTCGCTTGTCTACATTTGTAAAACCAAGCCCTAATCCAACCGCTTCCACGCATATTCGTGACAATCAATCGTTCTGCGCCCACTTCTCAAGAATCCAACGACGAAAATGTTTGATGCAAAGCTAACGTGAGATCTATACTAGAACATATTGGTACAATTAAAGGTGCATTGAATGTCAATAAAACCAAATTGTTTAGAGACATTTGTGTTTGGCTTTGGTTAGATTTTCCAAATATTCCCCACCACCACTTGTACAATTATTTATATCAAAATGCGGTTGAGGTATCTAATGTGAGTGATTGTTGTCCACCTCTTACTTTTGTAATAGGTGAGAATGTTTTGATTTTGGTAGTGAACAATTTAGTCTCTAACTGGGTTTCGTTTAGGTCCGTAGATAAAAAGAAAGTGACCACGGGCATTTTGTTAAGGGTTTAATAGATAGTCCTTTTTGATTGTTTGTTTCCGATAAAAAAATTAAGAACAAAAAGTTAAGGGTGATGACCTTTTGGCGTTGGTGAAGTCGAACAAAGGTGGGATTCTTTATCCGATGAAGATCTTTGTGAGGTTGGTTTATTGGTGATTGTCACATTTGTATTTATTGGTCGGGAAGGAAGGTTTAATGTTCCCGACCATTTGCTAAGAATGTTGAGGATTTTGTGTATGGAATGAGTATCCATGGGGTGAATACATGTGGGCTCATCAGATAAAAGAACGGTGAATGTTGTTCTAGGAATCTCGAGGAAGAATCAAAGAAGCCTGTTCCAAAAGATCCAAAAAGAACAAACATACACTGTATGGATTTACATAGGTGTTGAAGGTTAGATTTTATTTGTAACATATATTATTTGTGCTTGTATATATTCGATGGTTATTCTAAATTAGGTGTTATATGTTAAATTTGAGAAACATAGATAAGCGTAATAGTTATTCGAGCATTGGCATTGTTCCACGTGAATTGGCTTTGTTCATGGGCATTGTTCAGTAGTCATTGTTCCTTAGGCATCGTAAGGCTTGGTATAGATTTAAGGATGTTATGGTTGATGGTTTCGCACTAGAAATCGATTTGTAAACGATCACCATAAAAACATAGAAGCGATTGGTTCAAACCACTTCCAATGTCGCCGCATCCATTGCTAGTTCGGAAGAAACCCGCTGCTGCAACTACATCGATGTAATTCTATCCTCACATTACAGATACACCGATCGCTATCCTAACCACGCAACCATAATCAAAACCACTATAATCACAACCACTAAGTCTTAATCGTTGTATTTGTTTTTCGATTTGGATTATGGAGACATTCCCTAACGACTACCGCTTTGGACCAAAGATCGAGAGAAGATCCCACGTTGTTTAGCATGGTCGAAAATAAAAACTTTGAAAAAAGCATTACACTATATTATTTGATCCGTAAGTAAAAACCCAAAATTAGTTATGTGTTGTATGTTTTTATTGCATTTAGCATATCGAGTTAGTTCTTTGTTATGTAGGTCGCTAGACCATTACGTAAGATTGTACCAACAAATGCCGAAATGAGGTGTCGTGGTACATTCAAGTATGGACTACATCCATGGACTTGATTCGCAACTTGTTGAAAGAAGAGAAGAGTTAGTTGAGCAATTAATAGTAGAAGAAGAGGAAGCTATGGCCCATGTGGATGTATATGGTGGAATTGAAGCCGATTTAAATGTTCCTTTATGTGATGCTGATGAAGTTGTTCCAGAAGGTGAAACGTCGAAGGTCAATGAAAAAGCTGAAGAAGAAGATATTTTTGTTGGGTTTGGTGAAATGTTGAAAGTGAATGAGCCTGTGAAGCTTGAAGATGTTCTAGTCGGTAATCTTGAGGTTCGAGATGGGAACAAATGTGACAAAGCGGCGTACATAAGTTGGATAAAGATGACATTCTAGTGAGCTTGTGTCCATTAAGTCCGTGGTTGGTAGTATTGAAGAATGTGTAGGAGACGTTGTTGTATCACAGGTATTAAGTGAGATACACAGCGTTAAAAAGAGAATTGGGGTACTTGAGGAAGTTTTAGGAATAAAGTCACAAGATGTTGTTGGTGAGAATAAGGTAAGAAGCTGTAATTTGAATTTTTTTGAGTTCATTATGTAAAAAATGGTCTCTTTGACCAAAGTATGTTCACTTGTTTACAGGTGGAGAGTGTTGATGCCAACAAACCTTTGGCTACTTCTGATGCACACACCCCATCAGGACCAATGTAGTATCCAGATGAGAAGCGGAAGCTTTTATACGGACTCGAGGAGTTTCTTGGACCTATGACGCAAGTTATGAAAGTCGCTTTATCGGAGTCTTGAAGATGCTCATCATTCCAACAATTTTATGCGGTGGATAAGAAATTTGATTGTGCCGCCACCGAATTTGAATGATGCATTCTCGGACATTGCTTATGATGGGTTTGATCCAACTCTGCTGACGTGCGTATATATTCTTGTTTTTCCTTGTTTTACTTTTTTTTCAATATAAAAACACATACCCTTTATTTAATCTTTATCTAGGAATCGATGGATATGAATGTTGTGGAAAAGAAATCGACCGGGAGAAGGGTAAGGAAATGGTTGTGTGGCAGCCACATATCCGGTTTGGATGGTTTGTGGAGTGGATTCTTAAAGTGTTAAAACCGGCTATGGAGGAGGGGCTTACAAGTAGAAAACGTTTATGATCCGGTGGGAAGGCCGCACAAGTAGAGAAAGTGGATATGGAGGTTGATGAAACGGTGGGAAGGGCGATACACATGGGGATGTTACTTATGGAGATGAGGATCGTGTTGAAGTGATTTGCCTTGATTATGAGGATGGGCGGGGATGTTGTTAAGGTACATTTATTTATCTTATCATTTGTTACCAACAATGCATGCATAATAATAGTACAATCCCTTAAGACATGACAAACATAACTTGAGCAAAGACATTATTAGCAACTACATCACTTTTAGAAACTAGGAAATAACATTTAGTTTGTTTTTCCTTTTTCTTTGGATCATCATTACACTTGCGCAATATGGTTGACTTGCTGTTAGGGTCTCATTCATTTTAGTTGCTTGAACATTAGTGTTACTGCTACTAGGACCCTCATCTTATGGATTGGTTCCCAACATTAGTGATTGCTTATGTTTAACACCGCCAGATTGGTTCTATAACTTCTTCTTGTTCGTGATCAGTATACATTGCCTTCTTAGGTCTTCTAGCACTTCACCGGTAATCGGTAACTAGCTTGAGATTTGGTCCATATAATTCATATATCTCAGAAACATTACCTCTTGCTACCTTTATTGACCACCTTTCATCGTGATTATGCTCAAACCTAACTCTTTACAACTCGACATAATTCAATTAATGTGATGGAAATATGGTTATGAAAGCGAAAATAAATAGGAGCAAATATGTTGAAGAAGTAGATCATGGTTTCACTATTAAATAGACACCACATGGTAAGTCACATGCAAACAGTTAAAACATACATAGTCAACTGCAAAGAAGATTTACATTTGAAAATAAGAAAGGGCCCTCAACAAATAGTCATGATTTGTTGTACATGTCCTTAAAATAGACACCACATGCTAAGTCATGATTTGAAATATTTTATGCACTAGAATATCACATTTCCACTTTACTCAAGTTGAGTATTCAAGTTATTTAATTGTTGCATAGTAGATTTGTTTTGTAAAAGATGAATCGTTTTGTTATTTAGGCCGCAAATATCAGATTAGTTTTCAACTCGCTTAAACGGAAGAGGAAGCTAGGGAGATATTGCACCTCACCCTATACTACTCCACTAGCCACTACTCCAAAGAGAAGGCGTTCATCACGGATCAATCGTGAAAACCCATCCCTCCTAACGCCCCGATTTTGATGATACTTTGGAACCATTTGTGGAGGTATGTAATCGTAAACTTATATTTCTCTTACTTTTGAATACAAACATTCACTAAAAGAGGTTAATTGTTCTATTTAGAATCATCGAGAAGCGGAGCGGGAAGAAAACAACGAAAAAGGTAACTATGCCATGTTCCATTCAAAAATTTTGAATGAGAATAATGGTACTAAGTTTATTTTCCCATGGGCAATGAAGACACTATTCTTTGCGCCGGTTTGGGAGTGTTTATTGGCGGGTGATAATAAGGATGGATGGTGAGGACGAGGTGCATATAAAATCGCTTGTTAGATTTGTACCATAAATGTTTCTTTGTGTTTCCCACTTGTTTTAATAATGTGCCCAAATGTATAAACAACACCTAGATCTATGGGTAGATTTGATGTGGCATTTAGACCATCGATGTCGATTGGGCTATGGTGGGTCCTTTTTCACACCACAAGTCATTAATGACTTAAATGCAAAGCTATTGGGCAAATGGTGTTAAGTACCGGTGCCTTGGGGCGATGTCAAAAGGTGTTTATATCTTTCCAAATAAACTTACGTATATTATTGTGGTTTTACTAGATTCTTCATCGTAAATTATCCGATTGCCTTGTCTTTGATGTCATAAATAGCGTAGGTACTATTTCGATAAATGAACCTAACAAGCACCGGGCGGTAGGAGAGCTGCATCTACGTCACGGGTGTTTTGACATTGTATGATTCACGCCAAAGTTTACAAGCAGGCGACTTTGGTGGAAGGATACCATGCGCAAAATTTCAATATTGGTACGCCAAAATTACTAGACGAAGCGGAGTGTTTTCAAGAAAAGGCATAGATATCAATACTTATCGATCGACTTTAAAAATGTGATGATGTCCCCAACCAAGCACCCAATCACGGTGATGCGGAATATGGGCTTGCATTAACCTATAGCGGCTGAGTCATAACATGCCATTAAAGTCTGACGATCCTGCACAAACAGATCTTGCCTATCGCGAATGAATTGTTGTGTACCTATGGAAATACAAGGTTGAGTATGATGGTCATTGACTGTATGTATTACTTATTGTGGTATCGTTAACTCTCATTGACTTTGTATGTATATAATCGGAACAGAAAGGTGTTAGATCATTTGCTGCCATTTACTTGCAAGTAGCTTATATTGCTTCTATCATGGTCATATGTACTTTGGTTATTCATTGTGTATGTATAAACAATTATAGTCAGCATTGGAATGATAAATCTCTAAATCTCCAATTTGTTTTGTAAAAGTTTGTAAAAGTTATTAGTTGATCTTAGTATTGCTTGTTTAAATGATAATAATCACTAAACTAAATCGTACACTTTCCATACAAAACGTCCAACTTAAGATATCCTATAATATTACAATTAAACCGGGTTCCAATCTTACTACTAGCCGTGGTTTCAAGAATGCTTCTAGCCGTGGTTTCATCCTACTAGCCGTGGTTTCAACAATTCTTCTAGCCGTGGTTTCATCCTACTACCCGTGGTTTCAAAATGCTTCTACCGTGGTTTCATCCTACTAGTCGTGGTTCCAACAATGCTTCTAGCCGTGGTTTCACCCAATGACCTCCTCGACCTTCTTATTAGATATACTTGCCATTCTACATAACCTTCCTTGAGACTTTTATGGCCAAAGGACCTTGTACATCGACAATCTTTCAATCTTCAAGAACAATTGATCTATCATTGGATTTGTTGATTTAGTTCCTTGTGGATCAAGCTTTGCTTCCAACATTTTCTGGAAAGAGTCTTGACAATGGATAGTGTTTATCAATAAACATGAAAAACTTCTCATTTGTAGTTTGTACAAAGATGTACTGCAATCTCGATAAAGCATCCATTCAACTACTTCACATTCTTTCCAAAATTTGTCCTATGGATTAGGTTGACACATGTTTTTCACTGATGTCCACACAAACCTTGATAATTCTCCAGTTGGCCCATGCTTTCCATATCTAAAATCCATGACTTTCCATAACTCTTCCAAATCCTATTTAGAAAGAAAGAACAACGACCCTTCAAAATTTAAGTATGTACTTCTGCATCCATCTGCTCTTGTTATTTCAATCACTTCTCTACCATTTTCAGTTATTATTTTCCAATCGTGAACTGGATGAGTTGCGCTTAGTGGTGTAGGATTAATAGGCTCTGGTTTATCACTCACCATAAGATACACATTCATTCTTTCTTCCCTCTCCATCTCTTCATCCATTTTATGTTTCTTAGAACTAGTCTCCTCCAGAATTTCTGCTTTTCGCTTTTGTCTGTTCTTGATCCACTCAGCTTCTTTCTCAGAATTCATAGGATTGAAACAACGGATAATGTAGCAAAGCACTGATGAATATGTCATTTAAAAATAAGTTAACAAGAAAATTAATAAGTCGTAATAAATAGGCCACCATGAAAAGGGCACTTATCTTGCAAAATGAGAAGCATTCCTTCTACTAAATTTTTTAACTTTGCAGCAGTGGTTTCTTCTAAAATGGTAGTGGATACAGCAACATTGTCAGTGGTTGTTGTCTGATGAATATGTCAGTATTTAAAGATAAGTTAACAAGAACATTAATAAGTCGTAATAAAAGGCCATAATGAAAAGGGCACTTATCTGGCAAAATGAGAAGCATTCCTTCTACTAAATTCTTTATATACGTACGGTACAAACAAAGCGCAACCATGCGAACACTTTTAATGACAACGATATTTACAAAATAAATACATCCCATATAAGGGATCACATTAATTAAAGTAGTTGATACATCAGTTTATCTACTTGTCTAATACAAACTTCATACCGTAATACAAACTTGCTCCCTTGATAAAAATTGTTAGAATTACAACCAAATATGACTACAACATGACTACCAAATACATACTATGTGTTTGAAAAAAAAATTAGCCATATGCTCACGATATGCAAGGGCAACCTGTACAGGATTATCGACGACCAATGCCTTCCCATGTGACAATCGGTATAAGAATATGGATACCCAGATACCACAATCACCAAACAGCCCCCCCTGATCTGGAACGTTGTGCACATTCTTGAAGGTAATTGCATATGTTGTCGGATTTATACCTTTATTCTGGAAGACACTGGCTTTCTCTAGAATGATTCCTGTATATACATCGAAACATATTTGGTTATTTTACATACCAACTTAACTGATCACATACCAACTTAACTGTTTACATATGACACACTGAAAACCTAAACTACAAAAAACACTGATAACATAAACTACACAACACTCCAATGAAACCAGACATCCTAATCAGCCGCCATATCTGGATGAGTCTGCAAAATAAGTGATTCACAGAATGGGTTGAACAAAAAGGAGCCACCATCTCCCTCGATACCCAGGTTCTGGAAGTTCCCAGTAGCAAGCTTGTAGACTACAATGGTTGCATCAAATCCGTCATGGTTTTCAAGTTCAAGGACATGGTCGTTGTTAACATCAAAACCAATTAATTTGAGTGGTATTGGAGTAGTAATGCTAAGTAGCTGTGTAGAAGATGTTATCGTTCCACCAACAACAGTTAAAACCCATATACAGAAAACAAAACTAACATCCCCATGAATGTTTCCAGAAACCACTAGTTTGTCTCTTAGGTTAGACACATAGAACGGTAAAGGAAGTTTTCCTATTAACCGGTCAGGAATGTCTAGGACATGGAAACGGTGGGTGAGCAAGTCAAAAGAAACAATCATGTAGCTCTTGAAGGTGCTACCATCATTAGCATAGAACCGTTCATACCCACACCAATAGATATGACCCCCAACATTTGCTTGACTTGATTTTTGATTCTGATTGTGTTAGGAAGCAAGCATTGATGATCTAACACCCTCCATTGTTTTGAGGATAAGGTGAAAATTAAGACAGTGCATGGCTGTTGAGGATTGAAGGGGTATGAAATTTTAAGGAATGTCGGATCAAAGTTCTCGGGACGAATCCCAAAAGCCAAAAAGCGTTTTTCATACTCCTGTGATGTGTTCACATACGGGACAAATGTGCCGACTGATCGTTTGATGGATGGGTTCCAAACAAACGCCATGGTATGTTTCACAATTGGTCCATACGTAAAACCCCATACTCCATGGGACCAACCAAGTGGGGGTCGAGGAAAAACTTATGTTTGAGGAAAGAGGGTTCAAGTTAAAATTTTGATCTACCAAACCCACGTAACCTTTAAACCCTGCTTTACAAAGAAAAGGTAGGAAAGCGGTGGAGTCATCCGAACACCAAAACGAGCGATGAAATGCATGTTGTCTATGCAAGACTTCAAGCCTTGCACACACTTCGGCATTGAGCTACCTCCTTCATCGAAAGCCTATTAACTATATCCATTTGAACTTCAATTGGAATGTTGTCGACATTTTGAAAATTTTAAGGGTAACTTTGATGTTTATTGGGCAACTTGAAATTTTGTTGGGCAACTTTGAAGCATTTTTTTGGGCAACTTAGAAACTGTAAGTGTGTGTTTAGAGTAGTATGGACAGGAAGAGTATAAATAATTAGAGCATTCATATCTAGAAACCAACCCATAAGATATGAAGTTAAGACAACTTGTACTTGTATTAAATGCTCTAATACTTAACTTGGAGCTTAAAGAGTTGACTTGTGCTTAAAATGACCAAAAAATTAATGAACAAGTACAAGGGCAGGTTCATATACACTTGAAATTGTATGTTTCATAATTTATTTTATTTGGGCAACTATGACACTGATGGGCAACTTAGGCAATAACTAGTTTGTTTCTAACTACTAGTTATAAAAATGTTGTTCTATTAACTAGTTTGTTAATTTTGTTCTATTGCCAAACATGTATCAATTAAGAACTTAAAGCAATGGTACCTGTAAACATGCCCGCATCTCCAAATACCAAGGACGCCACTCAGGATCATGCTTATCGCCACTGTCATAAAATGTTACAACCCCTGTCCTGATATGAAATCGAGCCAAAACCAATGTTTTCCTTTTCATTGATAGGCATATAAACCGCGCAGATATGTATAAAGGTCGGGTTAACAAAACACATATCAATATATGTGTAAAGGAATGAACACAAGTATTACCTGTTCAACATCACCCATGGATTTTGTACTTTTCCCGCTAACATACCAAATGGGTATGGAGTCTTGTAAGAGCAAATGAACAAAGTATGCAAGAACTATAGCCCAATCAACGTCATCGGTGCGAAATGCAACATGTATTCCACCCACAACTCTATGTGTCAGAATACCAAACCAAAACAAATTTCATTCGGTATTAAAGCCACAATAAAAATGCAAAACAAGCTAGGTGAAAGATATGCATCATCTGTTACCTCGTCCATAAGCCAACCTTTCTTAGGAGGGTCTAAACACACTAAGGATTCCCAAAACCTCCGATCAACACGAACTTCTTTGGACCAAGGAAACATACATCGAAGGGCCCTCGCTTCCAAGAAATTGTCAGACTCATCAAGAAGAACTCATCGTGTGGATAGCCTTGTTCCTTCGATAAAGAACCTCTGCACAAGTGTTGCTATCTTAGCAATTAATTTTCTAACACGTATATTCAAAACAGTTAAAACAAAGAATGTAAAAGTTGTTTTTCATACCTCAACCCAAGGTTTAACATTTTTTAACTCTGCGGTCATATCTGGATCCCGACATCCATAGGGAGGTGTTCGATTTTTTTGAGATTCCACAAATCTTTTTGACCAGTAATACGACGACTCCGCACCATCTTTTTTACTCCTCTTGTCAGGTGTTATGTCTGCCTTGGCTCTTTTCCAGTGATATGAATTATAGAAAGCTAAAGACCTTTTTTTCTTATCCTTCTCAATCTTCAACAACTTTGCCTTTTCCAACCTGCGATTCTTCTCCTCTATCAACGCCTTTAGAAATTCCTTTTCCTTCATCTTTTGTTCTTCCATCCTCCACCTTTCTTCCTCTTCTTTCCTCAACCTTAATTCCTCTTCCAAAAGATACCCCGAGTAAGAGGTGATGTTTTAAATACATTGTATACTATATTATGGCAAAAGTGTAGTTTGGAAAGCACATTACCATAACAACATCATCCTCATCATCGACATCTACCGGTCTCGAATGATCGCTAGAAATAAGAGAGTCAACCAATTCGTAGAATTCACGATTTAGTTGGTCTCAAATTCATAGCTCATATGGGAAAAGGATGCAAGAAAGTCCAACTTTTCCCGTGAACGAAATAAAGTTCATTGTAAAACCAACTGCTTGTTTAAGAAATAAAGGTACTATATGGATGAATGTATTACCGAAACCGCAAGTTCTTTCACATGCAAGGACCTCTGAAGTAATAAAAGATATTATCCTAAACAATAATTTGAATATAAATAAACTTATAGTTATTATTTTACTTTGACTCAGAATAACTCGAATAATAGCCTCGAGTTTGAAAACCCGAGAATTCAACTCTTGAATGACACAATCCTTGAGGCTGATTTCTGTTAGAAGACTACTGGTCTGAACCCTATGCACAATCGGTAAATACTTTTTTTCTGTCCTACCGCGTTTCCGTGCAGCAACCAACTTCTGTAGATACACATCGTAATCATGCGGTAATTTTGTTGGAAGAGACCTTGGTATGTAGTGCATGTAAAATTCCCTAAACTGCATATACCAGTCCGACTGGTGCTCGGCTAATGTTGGTTTCAGATCATAAATTATCTTCGAGTCCTAAATGACATCATCAACGGCAAGGAAATCAAAAAAGAACATTAATACAGTATCAAATTAAATAATTAATAAGCATGCATTGAAACTTTTGAATACGTTTTACCTTGCCAAATAGCATTCCATAATCCGATCTTGTAAACATTACTTTCCTTGACCACGCTACTGCCCTTGGTATGACATCTGGGACTTTATTCCACCAATGACTGCTTCTTTCAAACGACTCAAGAATCCATATCTATAATAATAAAGATGCGTTAATCTCATACCAAAGCTTCAATAATAATAACTTAGGAAAATATAATATAACAAGGAATAACCTTGAAAGGCCAAACAAATCCAGCAATTGTGTATGTTGGAACATACTTCGATCTCTTTCCAGACCTTTTAGGTGTTCCCACTTGTGGTTTGATACAACATCGAGTATCTGGTCGTACAATTGCCTCCAAATGTGCTCCCCCCATGGAAAGGAGTTCCATGCGTCAAGGTCTTCAACCAAACGCAGGAGTGTATCATCCACCTCTTCAACCAATAACCGACCCATAAAAATGACCTCTAACGATAACACTAGACACACACGGACTGCGTCTTCATCAGTTAATTTCCCGAACAACTCTTCATCCTCAATAACACCAATAAGATCTAAGTTGGAAAGTTTTACCCCTAATTTTTTTGGAAATACCCTCGACTTAAATGTTAAATCCCCTGAACTATATAAATCAAAACTAACATTCCCAAAACGAAAGCCTGTTATAAGAGAAAACTCGGGTCGACCAAAATGTAGACTACGACCATCGAGGTTATATATAAGGGGCATGTCATAGTGACGATTATCCACAAAACCCTGTTTTTGTAATACATAATCTAACATATGTGCTTCATGGTCAAAAAAGAACATATCCAGCCATCCTCCAAAACATGTAGTCCTAAACAATTTCCTTCGATTATGATTCAGCTTTTCTTTAATTAATGAAAAGTATTTCAATTTGCTCCTAACGATGACATTGGCTTCGTATTCCTTAGAAGAAAAAAATCAAATTAATAACAATTAATTAGTATCTTACGACAACTACAATCAATAAAACATACATAGTGTGAGTAACTGTATGTTAGAAGAGATACAAAACCTTTCAAAACATATCACTGATTTCCTAGTACGCCAATCATATTTATCAAAATGAAGCATTTTATCATACTCACAGCAAATAAACAATTACCTAATTTTAGAAAACTTTATAAACATAATAATGAGGCTCAGATCTGTATAAATCAATAGTTTACAAAACATCAAGATATAACCGCCATGGCTGCAATAGTATAAACTATAGAATTGCCACGCCAAGACACGGAGTATCGCATCATTTGCATGATTTAATAAGATACTTGTCATCATAGCCTCATACACACTGACACCTTATATACAGATGCTCCCTGATAATTGACGATTTCATCAAAAAGGAAACATAGTTAACGCTTCTGAGGTCCCACTACAGTTCCTTTTGTCGTTTCAACTCCCTTTGAGCAAAGGCCTGCACCAGGCGATTTGCTAGATTGTTGAAAAAACAAAAGGAACTGTATGGGATCTCAGAAGGGTTAATTATGTTTTTTAACATTATAATTATAGTTTTGCTAGATTGTTAAAAAGTTAAAGAACAATATGATATAGTTATGATTCAAACGGAAGTTGAACATACCAATGTGGCGCGTTACTTTGTAGATGTGTATGGAATTTCAACTTAGGAACCCTTTCGAATCCCTACAGCACCTTTTGTCATTTCAACTCCCTTTGAGCAAAGGCGCACACAGCGGATTGCTAGATTGTTGAAAAACAAAAGGCACCGTTTGGGAATTCGAATGGGTAACTATGTCGAAATTCCTACTCATCTACAAAGTAACGTGGCCACCTAGATACGCTCAACTTCCCTTTGAATCCGCAAGTATATCATATTGATCCTTAACTTTTTAACAATCTAGCAAAAGTCTATAACAAGTATATCGACTCATATAAACTTCCAAACCGAGTCAAGTGTGATATGCATTAGCAAGGCTCGATCCGTGTCAAAGTTGGATAAACACCGAACATCGAGGATATAACCGCCATGGTCGCAAAATAATGTAATAAAATTGCCATGCCAAGATACGGTAAATCACATCATTTGCATTTCAAATAAGATAATCGTCATCACAAACCTCTTGCATATCACAAATACACACATGTGGCCCAAAATAAACCAACTCCCTTATGAGCAAAGGCTCGCACCAAAGCGATTTGGTAGATTGTTGAAAAACAAAACGAATCAGTATGGGACCTCGTAAAAAGGAAACATAGTTAATTATGTTTTTTAAGATCATTAAAACAGTTTTTTCCGACAAAAAGGAAACATAGTTAACGCTTCTGAGTCCCCCTACAGTGGCTTTTGTCGTTTCAACTCCCTTTGAGCAAAGGCCTGCACCAGGCGATTTGCTAGATTGTTGAAAAAAACAAAAGCCACTGCATGGGAACTCAAAAGGGTTAATTATGTTTTTTTAAGATCATAAAAAAAAGAATTTTCCTCAAAATAGGAAACATAGTTAACGCTCGAGGTCCCACTACAGTTCCTTTTGTCGTTTCAACTCCCTTTGAGCAAAGGCCTGCACCAAAGCGATTTGCTAGATTGTTGAAAAAACAAAAGGAACTGTATGGGACCTCAGAAGGGTTAATTATGTTTTTTAAAATCATAATTATAGTTTTTGCTAGATTGTTAAAAAAAGTTAAGGACAATACGATATAGTTGCGGATTTAAATAGAAGTTGAACATACCAATGTGGCCGCGTTACTTTGTAGATGTGTATGGAATTTCAACTTAGTGAACCCTTCAATTCCCTACAATACCTTTTGTCGCTTCAACTCCTTTGAGCAAAGGCTCGCACCAGCGGATTGCTAGATTGTTGAAAAACAAAAGGCACTATTTGGGAATGCGAATGGGTAACTATGTTGAAATTCCTACTCATCTACAAAGTAACGTGGCCACCTAGATACGTTCAACTTCCCTTTGAATCCGCAAGTACATCATATTGATCCTTAACTTTTTAACAATCTAGCAAAAGTCTATAACAAGTATATCAGACTCATATAAACTTCCAAACTGAGTGTGCAGTGTGATATGCATTAGCAAGGCTCAGATCTGTGTCAAAGTTGGATAAACACAGGAACATCAGGATATAACCGCCATGGCTGCAAAATAATGTAATAAAATTGCCATGCCAAGATACGGTAAATCACATCATTTGCATATCAAATAAGATAATCATCATCACAACCTCTTGCATATCACAAATACACACATGTGGCCCAAAATAAACGAACTTCTTCAAACATTTACATATGTAAAGGAGTTGGTTAACAAAGTTGGTTGTCAATATGTTATAAACAAGTGGACGGACTTTGGTACTTAGAGTGGTAGGTTTGCCTGTTATAATGATTAGGTAAAATCATTATAAGAGGCAAACCTACCACTCAAAGTACCAAGGTCTTTTCTAGAATTTGTGGATTCTAGAAAAGGATTTGAGTGGGATAATCAAGGAGTGTGGCGTGTCATGAACAATACACACTATATCATTATCACAATCAACACGCAATGATCAAGGCACATCTATCGTGATCATTGAGATATTCAAAGACAAGTTGAATGTAGGAAGTTGTGTATGGCCACATTGTTACTTTCAACTTGACTTTGAATCCACAACTATATCATATTGATCCTTCTTTCTTAAGTAACTCCTTAACATATATAAACTAAATTTTTTAACAATCTAGCAACAATCTATAAGAATTATATCACACTAATATAAAGTAACAAACAATCAAAATATGATAAATACAAATAGCAGTGACACGGGTAAAAAAAATAAACTTCCCTAAATGCCCCATGGGCAACAGTCGCCTTTGAAGATGGTCTAAAACTCCTCCATATACTTGTTTGTTCACCTGCAATCCAGGTTTGCTGATTGAATAGCATGTCAGATCTAGGTTGATTTATAAATTACACAAATGATCCCAGGTCTGACATGCCATTCAATCAACAAAGCTGAATTGTAAGTAAACAAACTATCTGCATTTGGTTAACTTGTCTGCATCTAAGATATAACTCGCTGCAAACAGTAATGAATAATCAAAGATGGATGAACGACACCATATTAAGTTTAATTTGCTACTCAAAGGTGGTGCCGTTCATCCATCTTTGATCATTCATATGTTTGTTTCGTTACTGAAGTGTACAATTAGCCTTTTATGTAGATACTCGCTGATAAAAGAGACCATTTTATCAAAGTGACAACAAACAATTACATAACAATATTTAGCCCTTTCTTAACATAATATCGAGGCTCGATCAGTATAAATCAATAGTTTACACAACATCGATATAACCGCCATGTCGCAATAGTATAGAATTGCCACGCCAAGACACGGAATATCGCATCATTTGCATGATTTAATAAGATACTTGTCATCACAGCCTCTTACAAATTAACAACTTATATACGTAAAGGAATTGTTTTAAAAAGTTACATGTCTAGTTTAACACACTTCTTATCCACGGAAACGATATACTCACAGAGATGATACAAATCTTCGAGCCAATCATGGTTCATTGGGACAGGCGTCTGCTAGGGAGAAATGATTATATACTCTCACAGAAAATATATATTCATGTGTTGCCATAGGATGCCAACCACAATGAAACATGATTGACCCGAAGATGTTAATCATCTATGTGAGTATACCAATCAGGGGTGTATTGTTATATGCATTAGCAAGGCTCAGATCTGTAAAAAGTTTGATAAACACAAAAACATCAGGATATAACCGCCGTGGCTGCAAAATAATGTAATAAAATTGCCATGCCAGCTGACGGCTAATCACATCAATTGCTTGATCAAATAAGATAATCATCATCACAGCCTCTTGCATGTACCAAATACACCTTTTATATTCCAAATTATACTTCCCAAAAAAAATTTATTATCCTAATACACCTTTTTTCTTAAATACTAAATACAAAATACATTTCTGCTACTAACACACACATCAAACACATAAAATCTTCCCAATGAAACTCAAACCTTCCTTCTCAAACACACATTGGCAACACTCAAACGTTCCCACTCAAAATCAAATCAAATGTTCTGCACCATGGGTACACAGTAATGTATGCTACTGAGTGTGTATTGTGACATGCATTATCAAGGCTCAATCTGTAATAAAACGATAACATCAAGATATAACCGCCATGGCTGCATAACAATGTAATAAAAATGCAATGCCAAGATACGGTAAATCACATCATTTGCTTCATCAAGTAAGATATTTGTCATCACAGCCTCATACATATCACAAATACACAAAACACACCAATTAAGGTTAAAATAAACGTGTATCCGAACTAGCAGTGGTTTGCTTCTCGAACTAGCGGTGGTTTCATCGAACTAGCTAAACTAGCGGTGGTTTCGGTGGTTTCTCGAACTAGCAGTGGTTTCTTCTAAACTAGCAGTGGTTTTTTCTGAACTAGCAGTGGATGCAGCAACATTGCCAGCAGTGGTTGTTGCCTAAACCTTAATCAATCTCAACTTCCAAGACTGCCTAAATCCTTATATTTTGGGGGATTAAGCCGACTGAACTAGGGTTGGCCAGAGCAGGTATTCATACCACTCTAGGTGGCAGATCAAAGGAGTTAACCGAACCCGTTTGCACCCACTCAACTCAATACCAGTTATCTTAAGAGAAGAAAAAGACTTAAAGTGTTTTATTAGAGAACTAAATGGTTAATTAGAAAGTAGGCAAAAGTTGCCCAATAAATCACCTATGTAAGTACAAGGTGGGCCCATGTGAACTATATGGGAGAGTTTCCACCTGCACCACATTTATTGACATATTAAGGGTAATAAATTTTAAAACTTACCCACCTTATATGTGTGTATTTTAATTCAAGTGGTGTTGCTAAATAGGTTACAAAATTCTCTCAAAAATGTCTAAAAAGACTTCAGCCAACAATTTCCGGAACAAAAAGACTTCGGCCAACAATTTCCAGAACAAAAAGACTTTGGCCAACAAATTGATGAAGATGAACTTTTAAGACAAATGGAGGAGGCTGCTATTAAGGAGGAAGAAGAAAGGGAGATAGCAGAAAGAGAAGTTGCTCTTGAGGAGGAAGCCGAAAAGGAGCGACTTATGCTCCAAGATGAAGAAGTGTTGTTAGAGATGGAGGAAGCTGCTCGTATGGAGGAAGCTCAAAGGGAGGAACAAGAACGTCGGGACAGATAATTTGATGCTTTGTATGCAGAGTGGGATGAGAGCAGATTTGAAAGTTGGTCTGAGTATCTTTACGACGATGGTTACGACTCTAACAACTCTCAAACTTGGGATCACCCGGATTATATTTAGTTGTGTCGCAGTTTAATTTTCATTGTATTTTGTTTCGTTAACTGAACCCGTTTGCACCATCATTACAGTGCTTTATTCACTTAGTGCTAGTTATCTTACAGTGCTTTATTCACTTAGTCTACAACAACATCCATCATTTGTTTCTCAAACTTAATAAGTAGCAAAAAATCACTAAAACCACAAGAACAATTAATCACCCAATACGTTACCAATTAATCACTATAAACCATTTAGTGCCAGTTATCTTACAAAGTGCTTTATTCACTTACTCTTCAACAACATCCATCATTTGTTTCACAAACTTAACAAGAACAATTAATCACCCAATACGTTAACAACTTAACAAATTAACCCTAAAACCCATCGATAACAACTTAAAAATTAACCCTAAAATAAGAAAAATCAAAAAGAACCAAACCCTATATCAATACGATACCAACTTAAAAAGTTAACCCTAAATTAGCGAAACCCTAAATTACCGATACCCAAAAAATTAGCGAAACCCTAAATCAATACGATACCAACTTAAAAAATTAACCCTAAATTAGCAAAACCCTAAACTACCGAAACCATAAATTAGCGAAACCCTAAATTAACGAAACCCTAAATCAATACGATACCAACTTAAGAAATTAACCATAAATCAAATACGAAAAATTAAACACCCAATACGATACCAACTAAAATAATTAACCCAAAAATAGCGAAACCCTAAATCAAACACAAAATTACTTACCCTAGCCCAAATCGTTTTTTTATAGACATTAGATCGGAGTGTCGTGGCGATGGTTTGGATAGGAAGTGTGTTATCTGTGGATAAGAAGTGTGTTATGTGTGGATAAGAAGTGTGTTATCAGTTAGTGGATAAGAAGTGTGTTAAGGAAGATTTGTATTTGTAAATATATAAAGTGTATAAATGTATTAAAGTTATAAAATTATTTATACACTTTTAAAAGTTTTTTATACATTAAATACATTGTGTACTTTATACCTCATGAGTTGCCCAAAAGTACATAAGTGTGGGACCAAGTTGCCCAAGATATATGTACTTTTTAATAATAAAAAAAGACTAAATGACAAAAATACTTTCAAAGTTTAAAGATTCTAGTTTTGGAAAAGTTTGAAGCTTTATGTGTTTTACATCGTTTTCAAACTAGTTTTTGGTTAGTTGTTCATTTCTCGCGTGAAGCACAAAAAGCATTTTGGGTGTTTTTGGTCAAAACAATCTTGGTATTTGCGTGTTTTAAGGCTATCGCAACAGCAATCGGGTGAATCATTGGAAATTTTTACGCGTAAGTCAATACCACAATCTTACGCGTAAGAAAGTCAAAACCCTAGTTTTCACGATAACTTCGTAACGAATCTTAGTGCAACAAGGTGACTCGATGCTTCCTCACTGGATAAGTGTGTGGAACACTCGACTTTGGATATCTTTTCTGTTTGTGATAGTGTAAAGGATTTTGGTTTTAAACCAACTTTACGCATAAGTCGATAGCTTACGAGTAAGCACTCTACGCATAAGTTAACTCTTACGCGTAAGGTACTCTACTTCACGCTTAACGCCACGCATAAGACTTACGCTTAACCTTAAGTTTACGCAGAACTTGGATTTCTACGCATAAGGATTTCACGCCTAAGCTCTTTACGCATAAGGACTCCTACGCATAAGATCCTACGATAAGCATCCCACGCAAGCACTCATCTCTCACGCATAAGAACAGTTTCTGAGTAAGATTGTGATCAAAACTTCAAACGACTATAACTTTTGAACCGTAACTCTGTTTCAGCGTTTCTACCCATCAAAACGACCGTAAGAACGAGAAGATTGTCACGCCAAATGAATTTGGGTCAACCTTCAAGTCCTAAAAACGCTCAGAATAGAAGTTATTGAGGTTTTTAAGTTTTTTAGAGCATACTTTCACTACAACAACCGAGCTTAATCTTCATCAACCACAACTCCTTTATCGTTGAATCAATCCTACATCAACTTTATCATATCATACCTTCATCAATGGCAACTAAACAAGACATTCATGCAGCCGGTGCCGAAAACCGTCCTCCTATGTTGGAAAAAGGTGGTTATCTTCAATGGACAAGTCGAATGCTTCGTTACATCAAGACAAAACCTAATGAAAAATTGATGATCAAATCCATTCAGGATGGACCCTTCATACATCGACAAGTCCAAGACCCGAAATGCCGATGCAACACCTCCGCCCCACCATTTTTCGCCTTCAAAAGAATCGGAATACTCAAGAGGATCAAGCAAGTCAAGCGAGATGACATGGCAATTCATATTGTCCAACTGGGTTTACCAAGAGACATCTTTCTGTCTTGTGAGCAGCCAGGCGCTTTCGATATGTAGGAACGATTAGACGGCTTTGTCATGGAACCGAAATTGGTCAACAAGATACGGAGAACAAGTCGCTAATCGCTGGGAGAAGTTTGCATCTACTCGTGAGAATCCATTGAATCCTACTATGGAAGGTTATGCACTTTAATGAATGAGTCGATCATAAACAAGTTGACACCCGTAACTATCGTGAGCAACATCAAGTTCTCGAACAATCTACCGTAAGAATGGGACGATATGTCACTATTGTCAACCAAACAAAAGACTTACATCAAGTGAACTTTGATCAACTCAGCGATTTTACGAAACAAAACCAAAATGAAGTGAATGAAGTCAGCAAGAAAGATTAGTAAAGAATCATGATCCATTGGCACTCATTGCAAAGACTCAAACTCCGGTGAATACACAACAACAAGCTTCATCATCTTCCACTAACAACAACTTGCAGCAATACATCCCTCCACAACAAAACCATCCACATGAACAACAACATTACGAGAACAAGGAATCACTGATCTTGAAATGGAACCCGAAAAAGCTTTGTCACAAGTATTTTCTTTATTGGGTAAAGCATTGAGGTCGCTATTCCACACCAACTAACAACAACCAAAGGATTTCATCAAACACTGCAACAGGAAAATTGCAGTACCGGTGTGAACATGGGTAATCAAAGACAAATGGTTGGAGTTATTGGGAATCAACAGGATATGCTCTTGGATTTCGTGATAGTAATCAGCGGTTCCAATCGTGGTAATCGGTTGGGTCGAATGTTGGGAATAGAGCGATGGGTAATCCGAATGGGAATGTTGCGACCCAATCGTTGGGAATTATGGAAATGTGAATCGTGGTAATCGTGTTAAGTGTTATAACTGCCAAGGATTAGGTCACATGGCAAGGAATTGTCCAACTAAGCGAAAAAGAAGGATCTTGCGTATCTTCGTAAAGCTATTATGTTGGTACAAAGGAACAACTGGACTTCAATTGAGTGTTGAGGAAAATGACTTTATGGCTATTATGGATGATTTGGAAGACCTCGAGGAACTCAATGCAAACCGCATCTTCATGGCAAATCTTCGGAGACTAAGTACGACATCGACGACGCACCTCCCGTCTATGACGCTAATGCGATTCGAGGTACCAATCACCGATCCATGTTATAACAATGTCATATTTGATGTGTTTACTCATGACGAACATCATTATGTGACATCAAGCACCTACTTATGATACATACCGGACAATCCGAGTTGTAGCAATACTAACTCTCGAGACTCCGGATGTGGATCCTAGTGAGACCGTGTGGCACAAACATCGAGACCGATGAGGAAACACGTGCTTATTTTGAATCATTAATCAATAAATGTGGCATTGAAATTGAGAAAGTTAGAGCGGTCAATCGCGAAGTTAAGGCCGCGAATGCTAAATTGACCGAGCTTGAGAGTTACAAGGAGAACTAAAAGCCTTTGAATTTCGTAAAACAAAGAATCGAAATTAGAAATTGGTTATCGAAATTTGGTTTCTAAAGAAAACTTTTGCAAATCAAGTATAACACACTTGATGTGAATTTGAACTTAAAAATTAAATCTTTAAACAAGGAAATTTCGATTTAAATAACCAACTTTCTAAACAAAAAGAAATGTTTTCTAATCTTGAAAAAGAAGAATCGAGTTGATTATCGATTTTCAAAACGAGAAGATTCTCTTCTTGATGAAATTCTTGATAAAATGAAAAAATCCAAACTTTGGAAAATTTGCTTTTAAACGGGTCATTCTCGCTCAAACAATCAAGATGCTTTCTAATCAAGTAAATCCGTTTTCATACTACTAATAAAATGGCACTTGGTAACGACCCTTCTTCGCTCCTCAAGAAAGCTCGTAAATCTCATAATGTGTTAAACAATGGAAATGTTTTGCATAAACCCATTATTGTTCGTGATTCTCTTGAAACGTTAGAACTATCTGAGGAGAGTAGATCAAAAATGAAACAAAAGAATTCGGAAATCAAACCAATTGATTATAACAAATGGAACAAAATTAACGGAATTACTTTTGTTAATCAAAAAGAAAAGTCAAAGTTTTCCATCACACCAAGTGTTTCAAACAAAGAGTCAACACCTATTTCAAAATCTGTTTCAAAACCAGTTGTTGTCTCAAATTCTCTTTCGAACATTGAACAAATGTCTTCAAACAATCCTTTTAACACAAGTGATGCGAGAAGTATTTTAGACAATGTGAAAACTAGAATTGTGGATCTTCAAGACATCATAAAACTAAAACCAATATTACAACAAACATCCGGTTTAATAGTTTTGATAATGAAAATAAAAGTACTTTGAAACTCAAATTGCCCTCGGTGAATGCCATCGGTGCAAGGGTAATTCATTTTGAACAAGCTTTTTGAAAGAAACATTTGACTTTGTCAAGGACCATAAATCCACGGTAAAGCAAGCTAATGATTGTGTTGAACAAATCAAAGTTTTGGAAAATTTAAATGACTCTCTTCAAGATGTTCGACTCATCGATATTATGTCCATCACTTTACAAACATATTATGTTGAAGATCATGAAAGACTCCATCGAGACCTCCAAAATTGTTTCAAAATATGAAAAAGCACTTGAGAAACTTGAAAAGAAAATGTCTCATATTTTAAACAACTTGATCGAAAACCGAGGAATGCAAATATGACAAATTGTCGATGGCGTGCCTACAATGACATGAAAGCAAAAATGATCTTTTGAGGGCTCACCGAATGTCAAAAGGAAAGGCAAGGATACTCAGATTTTAAAACCATTGGTGAGGAGAAAGCAAATGTTCCCAAACCGTTTTAAAACCAAAATGTATGTTTCAATGCCTCCTCCAAAGTCAATGAGAAAATGATTTATCAAAATCGCCATTACTCCGCCTTGCCTAAACAACATGTTGACAAAGGAAAAGCGGTTATAGAGAAACCAAAAGTTTTAGCTCCGGCCTTTTAAGATGAGTACCACTAATGCGTCTCGCACATCTAAAACATATGGAACAAACGACATAAGTTTAGAAAAGCACTCTAAAGAGACTAGGAAATTTGAAACCACTTCTCTAGATATGATTGTGAATCCTAATGAGTGTGCCTTACCTTCTACGGGACTAGGAAGCACCTCTAGGAGCGGCAGACTAAAGCCTAAGAGCAATTCAAGGAACAATAGAGTCTCGCTTGCCTCTAAGAGTAGTCGCTTGAATAAAGAGAAGAAAGTAGAAGAATACCCTAGGAATTTACCGCTTTGTAATAAGAAAGACATTCATCTGAATGTAATGAACCTATGAAATCTGTTAAGTTTAATGAATCTGTTGAATCTGTTTGTTTAACTTGCAAGAAATCTTTAACTAATGTTCATGATGATTGTGTTTCTAAGAATGAGATTGTTAAGCCTGTTAAGAAGAATGTTCCCAAAAGAACTTATGCTAAAAGAATAGGAAGACTAGTCGCGAGACTTAGGCTTTACACTACTGATAGGGAGCATAATGTTTACTTTAGGGATGAAATTTGGAAACCCACGGGTAGAACTTTCACACTCCAGAATGGTAGAATTAGTGATGAACCTGTCTTACCAATAGATGACTTCTATGAGTGTGATCGGATTTTACCTCTAACCCAAAGGAACCAAAATCAAACGGTTTCCAAAATATTCTTCTTCCGTTATTGGCGTGTTATCGAAATATGTCTTTGGATCGATCGACTGGTTGCTCCAAGCACATGACCGAGAATCAAGTCTCTTGGTCAATTTCTCTCGGAAATTCATAAGAACCGTGACGTTTGAAATGATCATGTAGCACTATCATGGGTTATGGAGATCTACCTTTGGAAATTATTTGATCACTCGGGTTTACTATGTCAAGGGTTGGGACACAATTTGTTTTCAAAGGGCGATTACGTGATGCGATTTAGAGGTTGCTTTTAGGAAAAATGCTTGCCGTTAGAAACTTGGATGGCACCGATCTCTTAACTGGAACCGTGATACAAACTTGTATGCTATCGACATCAATCAAATGGCCTCTTCATCACCAATATGTCTTATGACACGAGCATCCGGAACTCGGTCCGTTGTGGCATAGAAGGTTATCCCATCTCAATTTTGACACCATCAACAATCTTGCCAAAGACAACATCGCCAACGGACTTCCAAAGTTCAAATACACCAAGGATCACTTATGTCCATCATGCGAACAAGGAAAAAGCAA